>OX453076.1:13019042-13442751 GCA_949699795.1 Spicauda simplicius
CAATAAAGATGTTTTGTATTCTTTTATTGAGAGTTTAGAAAACATTGTAAATACCGAGCATCTGGGTGGTAGACGGTACACCAATAAACACATTAATTTGTATGGTCAATACTTATGCGGAAGTGTGTGGTCGTGGCCGTGAGGGATGATTGATTACACACACAAACAAAACATACACATTTCTATAAAAATAAAATTTATCGATGTCTTTTCGTTACTTTCAAATGGAATTAACATAATTACACTGGGTTGTGTTCTTAATTGTTCAGAAGTTCATGACGCAGGGATATTATTTAATTTTCTTTTAAATGAATCGCGTTTCGAGATAGGCAAGATCGCGAAATAACTTATTGCACGTCTTTAACGCGAAGCGTTTGTCATAGTATTCTAACATCATCAATGTCAAGTAACTTTCTCGACTTGAATCGCTCTTATTATTTACTAGCTGCGCCCGCGACTTCGTCCGCGTGGAATTTTTATATATATTTTTGGTATCTTGAACCGTTTTCGCAGCGCACGCAACGGAAGCCCTCAAGGATGAATAGTTTTGCTTGTTTTTTCACATTTTCCATTATTTCTTCGCTCCTAATAGTTGCAGATGTTATATAGCCTAAAGCCTTCCTTGATGGTCTATTCAACATAAAAAGATTTTTTCAATTCGAACCAGTAGTTCCTGAGATTAGCGCGTTCAAACAAACAAACAAACTCTTCAGCTTTATAATATTAGTATAGATTTGATAACGTTAGATAAGATCGGACTCTAACTGACTTTGAGATAGGCCAACGATCCGTTGCAATCTCTGAGAACTAAGATTTTACACCCTTCAAATCTGAAAACATCAGCGCTTATATTTTAGATGAGGCAGATATCAGTGTGGTGGTGGTGTCTCTGGATCGAGACACAAAAAAATCTACCATTATTTGAATAAAGATTCATATTTTTTTTATCTGATCGAAGTAGCAAACGAGGATGCAGTCCACCTGATGGTAAGAGATCACTGCAGCCCATGGAAAGTGTAAGGGACTTCATACAGAACATGGGTACTGTCCGAAGTTAATTACAGATGCGTTGCTACTCCCGAGGACTATGATGGTCGCCTCATATATAAGTGTGCCGGCAACCACATCCTTCCATCGAAACACAAGAAATGCTTCACGTTAGAAATTGGTGTGGCGGTGGTACTTCCCCGGTCGACCTGTAAAGATTCAATTTATATATGTTGTAAAAATTATTGTGATTTAATTCGTCTTTTACGAAATGTTTCCGATACATCTGCTTCAAGAAGCTGCAAATGCTTCATAATCCTCTTGTATATCAAACTGTTCAAATAGTCATTAATATATTTAACTCAGAGAAGTGTTTTACTAGAGCAGTGATAGCCTAATGGTTGAAACTTGCCGTCTAAATCGGAGGTCCGAGGTTCAAATCCAGGCTCGCATCACTGATTTATGTGCGTATTAAAAAATAATTATCACTGCTTTTTGGTGCAGGAATTTCTTGTGAGGAAACCTACACACCAGAGAGAACTTATAAAAAAGTTTTCGGAGGTGTGTGCAGTCCACCAATTCGCACTTGGCCAGCGCGGTGGACTATGGTCTAAAACTCTCTCATTCCGAGAGAGAACCCGTGCCCAGCAGTAGAACAATAATGGGTTGACGATATACATATATATTTTACTCGACTTTAATTAGGTTCTTAAATCGGCTATACTCTTTTTACGTTAAAATTCCCACGTACACATATGGTTTTAATATTTCGAAAAATAAAACGTACATGTGATTTGTGCTAGGGTGGCGTTATAAATGTCATAACACGTATCGTGTCTCATATCATAAAAACGTCATTATGTCTGCCGTTAATAGCCGATGTTTACTTAATAAATAGTCTATTCACATGTGTTCTGTTCGTTAGTCAAGTTGATTAGTAGATTTGTGAAGGACAACTCTAGTAATAATACGAAAAGGGACTGAATTTGGTTATATTATATATATGAGGCGACCATCATGCTCGGGAGTAGCAACGTATCTGTGATTGACTTTAGATAGAACCCATGTTTTGGAAGTTGATTACAGATGTCCATTAGCGGCAGTGACCATTTACCATCAGGTAGACTGCATGCTCGTTTGCTACTTCAGTCGGATAAAAAAATAACATTGGTCTGGGATACACCGTCCATTTTTACTACTGATTACTAACGAGGTCGTTTTTCTAGAGTGGCTTTATTTATGACGAAATATGTTAATTTGACGATCCCTAAAAAATATTCTTAACTATGTCATTTAGTTCTCTCAATAAATTTTACATTCAGTTGTTAACGTTAAAGTTGCATTTTCACATTATAAATTTTAAAAGAATATCTATTAAAAAATTATGTTCGGTTGTTGGAAAACAGCAGATTTTTAAAAATAAAAACTCGAATGCTATTACATCCAACTATACCATATCGGAATAATACTACAAATAACAATACAGCGTCTAATAAAAAAATATACGACCACTCAAATAAACTTTTCCAGTTATTTTTTTAAGCACTTTACTCTCTTTCCCACTCGAGCGAGTACTAACCGGGTGTGAATTGTCGAGTGGCGCTGATCTGATGCGGGGAGCGCCCGCAGCTTCCGGAGGGACTGTGAGAAATTGTACACCACCACATAGGCTACAACATTGCCCTGTTGTGACTGTTGAATAGGACCACATCCTTATGACTCTCACTTCCCGTGTTTCCTTTGGGTGAGTTACTCCTCAATGTTTCGGTAGAAAAGAACAGATGTCGCAAAACATCTATATGTAGCGGAAATTATGATTGCAACTTTTTTATAAGATTGAAGTAGCAAGCTAACATGCAGTCCACCTGATGGTAAAGTCACTGCCGCTCATGTACATCTGTAATTCTCGTCTCTCATCAACCCATTATTGTATCAGTGCTGGGCACTTGCCTTCTCTTAGAATGAAAGAGTTAGTCCACCGCGCTGGCCAAGTGCGAATTGGTGGACTTCACAAACCTCCGATAACTTTTTTTCTTAAAGAACTCTCGGGTGTGTAGGTTCTCTCACGATATTTTCCTACACTGAACAGCGGTGATGAATAATTTATATTAAGCACATAATCTTAGAAAAATCAGTGGGTTGGCCTGTGCCTGGGCCTGGCCTGGATTTGAACCTCGACCTCCCGATCGAGAGGGCAAGTTTCAACCATTAGGCTATAATTGTTCTGTAATTAAACTCGGGTAAGATTAGTCTTACCTGACGTTAGCCACAGATGCGTTGCTACTCCTAAGTATTCCGTTAAAATGACAACATTCAGAACATTTTGTATTAGTACAAGAAGATTCTTTTGCCAAGCAGCATCTTCTTTTGTTACTATAATTGCGATCACTAGTCTCAAATGGTTAATCAATGGCTGTTCACGTATTCGGCTTGTGTCCATAGCACCCACGATACGCGATAAACTCTATTGGGAAACTGTGAGTGTAGCAAGCGCTCTTATTAATGTTATTTGTCAAATTAACGCACAATACAAATTTGCTAATAATTTTCTTACCCCTACATTTAACACTTGACCCCACCGCATTATATATCTCAGGCTTGTCATATGTAAATTGAGTCCGATCTCGAGAGGGATGCTGGCAGACAGACAGACATGCGGGCGCTAATTTCAAACGATACTTCGATTAAGTAATGGTTCCAAATTGGACACCAATTTATCTGTTAGCTGTATTTGTGCTACACTCCGCAGTGTTAATTTTGAACCCGTGTCCTTTCGTGTTTTGTTGATGGCCGATGACAGGGTTTGTATCGATTGTACCGATACAATACATCTACTATACTATACATATATCAGTATAATCGATACAATTCGGCTGTCTATCGCGATATAATTACTATTGTACTCGAATATAATAGTAATTATAGTGATAGAAAGCCGAATTTTCACAGCGTTGTAGACCGATCATTATATAAAATGCCGGAACCCTTTCATTTTACAAAATGATTGGTCGATTACGTGGTCAACCCTTTGAATATATCGTCAACCCATTATGGTCCCAGCTGAGCACGGGTCTTCTCTCAGAATGAGAGAGTTTAGGCCACTGTCCACAGCGTACCCTTACCCTTTGAATATTATCTGACAAAACTACAATATAAATGAGCCAGTTGGTCGATCAGATGTTTCAGTATTTCGTAAATAACGCTTATGTAAGCAGCAGTGTTAGGTGCGGATATCTTTTCATAATTATGAAAAGCCTTATGCAGCAGTAGACATTATGAACTATAACGATAAGGACCCGATATTTTAATTACAACGGTTTGAATTAGTACCTGATGATATGGGTTATAAGAGTAAAAGCTAAGAGATAAGGGTAGAAGTTAAGGTAAAAGCTTATTTACTTTTCTTCATGTTTTAATATCCAAATCGACAGCCTAATTTTAATTAACCGATTTCACCCAGTTTTATACCCATAAATATAAAAAAAAATATTAAAAATATAGTAAAAAGACAGTAAAAATAAATTATTGACGAATGTCAATTTTAAGACAGAATAGGTACTTACGTTTCGGTCGAAAGATGTGTTTGAAGTTCACTTTCGTGCGATTCGATCATCTTATTCCTCGGAAGTAACATTTTATTTTTTACTAGCTGACCCGGCAAACGTTATTTTGCCTTATAAAAATTTAAAAAAAAGTTTATTTATTTATTTAAACTTTACTGACCATAAAAAAAACAATGGACAAAAGGCGGACTTAATGCTTAATAGCATTTTCTCCCAGTCAACCTTAAGGAAGTGCAGAGAAAATTGAAGGCGGTACAAAAATAGGGAAAAAACACAGATTATAAGAATAAATAAGAAATAAAGAGAAAAAAAAGAGAGAAAAAAGAAAAGATATGTAAATAAGAAGATGAAAAGTAAATATACATATATATTGTTATATAAAGTCAATGTATAAAGAAATATATGTATTTACCTAAGTACATAGGAAAGGAAAATTAATATACGTATGAATGATTAAGTATTACAAAAACAAAGTGTTACATCAAAAAGCTTTAACTATAAGTCATTTCAAGAAGGTGAGCACGAAGTTTCTGTTTAAAGCAGTTTTTGGAACAATTTGAGCAAATCGTTCTCAATTCCTCAAATGTTAAGGGTGGACAACTCTTATCACTAAGGGGTATGAAAAATAGATGTTGGCCGATTCTCAGACCTACTCAATATGCTCACAAAATTTCATGAGAACCGGTCAAGCCGTTTCGGAGGAGAATTTTATTATATTAGATTGACGTCAGAGAGAACCCCTGTTCTATATGAATTTGCATATAGGTGTCTTACGACAGTAGCTACATTAAATCAGATGGACTAATTTGTTATTACAATTTAAAAAAAAGTTGCAACCAAAGTTTTCACTACGTCTAGTAAATGTTTTGCTACTACACTCATATTTTTATACAGAAACGCTGAGTAGTGTAATAAACGATATCTTTAACTCGTCGGAATGCTATTGAAGACGCAATTAGAGCTGCCGTTACTACGAAAAATTACTACGCGATCAATACACGAACTTTCCTCTCGAACGATTTATAGAGATTACTTTCCGGATCGTTTAAAAGCAACGAACTAATTGCCTCAGATCGATGTTACAGCTATTTATAGATCAAACTTTCCCACACAACTCACTGTGATCCATAAAATATCTATAAAGTAAATTAATTGCCGGGTAGTGCCTATTTAACGAGCGATGCGATGTAATTATGGCTATATTAAAGGTTAGTGCAGGATAGTTATGTGCAACGTAAAATTTCTAGAATTCTAGTTTATGTTACATTAAGTCACAAATCTAAAATTTATCAGTGTTTCTCCACTATATTATTCATGATTTATACATAAAAGCCTTCCTCTTGAATCACTCTATCTATTAAAAAAAATAAAAATACGTAGCGTAGTTTTAAAGATATTATAGCATACATATTGACAGACAGTGAGAAGCTACTTTGTTTTATACTATGTAGCGATTTAAAGATTAAGTTTAGAAAATTTAGGCCTAATTCACTTATTGTATTGAAATAGCAAACGAGAATGCGGTCACTGATGGTGGGTGGCTACTCCTAACCACGATCGTTTGCTATCAACATCATTAAGGTTGACGACAGATTGCTATAGGTACTTAAGGACTAAAATGGAATACTTAAGGCATACTTTGATACTGATGATTACCTGTCCTACCTGATGGTAAGTTGCCACTGCCGTCCATGGAAATCAGTAATCAACTTCATACAGAACTTGGTTCCATCTGAAGTCAATCACAGATGCGTCGCTACTCCCGAGGACTATGATGGTCGCCTCATTTGAAAGTGTGCCGGGAACCACACCCTTCTATCGAAACGCAAGAAATGCTTCACGCTAGAAATAGGTGGGGCGGTGGTACTTCCCCGGTCGAACTACACTGGTTCTACCACCTTCAACATAAATGTAAAATATCTTATTAAAATTATAAATGCGAAAGTTTATAAGGAAAGAGTTTTTGTTACTCTTATACGCAATAACTATCGGTCGAATATCGTTCAAATTTGCCACTCAAATAGTTTATGATCTAGAGTTCTAGACAGGACATAACATAGATAGACCTTACCACAGGATACTCATCACGATTTAAACAAAATCAACGCGAACAAAGTCGCGGGATTAACCTGATTATCAGTAAACTGTTGTTAACAAGTCCAAACAAATCCGCTTGGTAGTTTACAAGTGAAGATTTCGATTCTAAATTCGTTCACGCATGCATTGTTAACTGCATCGACTGTCGACTGATTTTAACCGGATTCTCCCGCCGAGTGCAAATATAGATGAGATTTACTTTCAAACGAGATTAGGGCCTTCCTACACGAATTATGTTAAGAACTAACGTGGTTTTATACTAATATGATCACGGAATCGATAAGTCGCTGCATGGACCACGATTTTGTGGATAGGTAAAAAGCTATTGCATAGCTTTTAACGCGGACTTTGAGCGCGACGACCGAATCAAGAAATTCCGTAACAAAAAACCTAACATCACCCACTCCGCCTACCATGTAGCGTGATCGAGCATTTGCTTAACGTGTATGAATATGGTACGACATTACGAAGCTCGCACCGATCGACGAGCTGCTCGGAAATCGGACGAACTTGTAATCAGCTGTATGTGTGAATTTATATAGTATTAAAGAAAAAAACTTGAATTAATATCAAAGAAAAAACGTTCTGCATAAAAAAATAAATAATTATAATTGCATAAGTTGATAAAAATGCTATGCAATAGCTTTACCGCGGCCGTCCCTGAGTGCCGAGTGAATTTTTGCGTCTATGTCTTTAAATCGAAACTTTATTTCATTAAAATACATTTACTTTGGTAAAAGTTATAACAATTTAGGGTTACCATTATATTTTTAAGTGTGGATCATGGCGAAACACCGCCGTTTCGCCGTGACCTCGGGTCATGTACGTGGGTCGTAATCCAGGTGGTAGAATCAGTGTAGATCTACCAGCAGGTACCACCGTCACACTTATTTCTAGCTTGAAGCAGTTCGTACGTTTCGTTGGAAGGGTGTAGTTGCCAGCACACTTTTATATGAGACGACCATCTTACAGATACATGGGCGTGGTGATCACTTGCCATCAGATTCTATGCATGCTCGTTTTGGACTAATCTTATAAAAAAAGAAGTGGATGAGTCGGTCAAATGTGTTAATATAAAACAGTTTGGCTTCGTAAATATTTGGGCAAGTAAGCCATATGTGGCAACCCTACTCGCGTTGCATTTTTCTCGAGTTGCATTCGAGCTAAAAGCGTCCGCACTGATGCTCGCGACGTCTCCCGCCGGAGGAAAATGTTATATTTACGATTCCCCCGCTGAGATATTCCACGTTTCATATATGATTGGGTTTGAAGTAATAAAACTATTTTCGTTTGTGTTGTAGTTTGTATGCAGTTTGTATTTCGTTTGTTACCCATGTAAAAACAAGATGGCAAATAAAAAAGAGATATACAAAGAAAAAAGACAAACCCACTGAGTTTCTTGCCGGATCTTTTCAGTTGAGGTCGTTTTCCGATCCGGTGGTAGTGTAAAAAAAATATATAAATGTAACTGACAATTTGTAAGCGCCCCCGAAGGCCTATGCAAAATAAAGACATTTCATATCATTTCATTTCATGTAGTGGACTCGTTAATATTTTTATGTAGCCTATTTTTTATTTATATAAAACATATAATATTAAATTAGCAATATATTGAAGTAGCTAAGTACAGTCCACATGGAAGTAAATGGTCATTGCCATCCATCTGTAATCAGCCGTGGAATCCTCTGAGCGCATTGCCCAATCGGGCTCCTCCCAAATAGGCGGCTGGGCTCACCGCTCCGTCTAGTCTTTACGACGGTATGCGACACATACCACCTTACTTAGCGGAGTCGCCTGACCGAACGATTCGAGCTTCCACTCTAGTCGCCCGCAATCCCGAAAGCCCCTTTTAATCGTCTCTTACGACAGGCAGGGGATTTTTTTATTTTATTTTATTTTATTTTTATCACACTAACAGCTTAACAAACAAAACTTATGAACTATAACATTTTACATCTAAATATAACTATTATATGTATGTAAGCCAATTATAGGCGTGTACAATTTACATAAAAGACGTATTATTTTTATTTTGATTAATTATATGGTAACAGATATTTGTGTTTTTTTTCCAAAGCAAGGCTTGTGTCATGAAAGATGTCAATGTCTTCCTCTAATGCACATACTTGGTTGTATTCATCACAAATTCTTGGTAGGGTCGAATATTTAAAAAGGTTGGTTTTGCTTAGAGGGATATGAAATATTTTTGTGATACTGTTCCGTGGATAATGATGAGGTAGATTTATCTTTATTTCCTGAAGTAAGTGGTGACAATCTAAATGACCAGAAATGAGTTTCTTGAGAAACATAATATTTAGCAATATGCGACGGTTTTTGAGTGACATCATTTTAAAGTGTTTCAGCCGAAAATCATAAGTTGAACGATGATAAATACCAGAGGAGTGAAATGCCAAATGCCTAGTAAAAGCTCGCTGTATATTCTCAAATCGCTGTGAGTATGTAACATATTGGGGGCTCCAAATCACTGATGCAAACTCTAGTTGGCTGCGAACAAGGGAGTTATGTAAGATAATTTTGGTTTTAGAAGACGAGTAACTTTTTGTATGCCTTTGGGATGCCGTAGCCCTATTCTGATCCCGGAACTACAGGGACGGAAATACTTAAGGATTATAATAATTAGGATTATAATAATAATGCCGGAACTAAAGTATATGTAATTGTTATTTGGTGGCTACGGATCACATGCGGTAGATATAATCCTCAGTAGTTCAATTACTGCAGCGTCGACTTAACAACTCTTCGGAAGCAAGGACTTCCGAGGTGGTCCGAGTCGTTCATATTTAACCACCTTACCCTAGATGGGTAGTTTTAAATCGCGATCGATGACGTATTATTTAAAAAAATAACTAGACATTTTCCTCATCTTTATAAATAAAAATCATTTTTTATATTAGTCCTCTATACCTACTTAATTTTTTTCGTCACTTTCCGTGGTATTACAGCTCATGTCGGGTATATATAGTATATTATAAAGTACAATAAACATATCCACGTATATTTCTGCTCATTAAGCATAATAGCATGAATGCAATAAAAACAATATGAATAGCTACAAGTCCATTTATCTCGCTTGACATCAAAAACTGTCGCCGGTAAGGCACGGAGCGAGGAAGCACTGTCTAAATTTGTACGGGGGAGAGCTAGGGCTGCCAATTTTGTGTTTTTTATTTTACTTATTAATTTAAAAGTGAAAAGCGAGTATGGTATAGTTTATGATTTTTTTTTGAAAATTTGATACGAATTCTGTTTATTCTTATAGATCCATTAATCCGAAATTATCGAATAATTAAATCTGTAGAAATGAATATTCTGTAAAGTCTAGGACAGAGGCATGTAAAGTTGGTACAGTTTTGAATGAAAAAAAAAATATTTGTTTTTCTGTAATTTCCCGTGTACAAAAACATACAAAACAATATAAAAAATACTTATTAGATCCATTACTGCAATAAATAAATATAGTTCTCGAATCACTTGTACTTAAAGTGAGAATAATTTTAATGTGGTTCTCTGTAAGAAATTTTATATTTTTGTCATGCTTACTCGTATGCTTTAAGTTAATTGGAAAATTTATTTGTTTGTTCAAATTAATGTAAAATTTGCCTAATATAATGTTAAATTACATTACAATCTTTTAGATTAATTAATAAGTAGATTGTAAAATATGTATTATTGTTATTACTACAATAAGTAATATTAAAAAAGTCAAATTTCATTTATTGTTCGTAATACAGTTACAAAAAATCTTCGTCATTAATTTTTAATACAGAGGCAACCCTACCTGAAACCCTAATAGTGTTGCGCACGCGCCGCGGATGCAAAATGGCCGCCCAACGAACCTCTTCCGCCGACAAGTGCATACACCGATACTCGACACCGATCTCGTTTTTAAACGCATTTATATACATCCTTACAGTATAGTTGGAATGGCAGTTTAAATTTTGGAGACATATGACGTCACAATGACCAATTGCAAGGCATCTGCGGTCAGGTTCCATACTTTATGATTACAGATGACTACGGGTGTCCCTGTAGTTCCGGGAATAGGTCTACGGTATCCTTTGCCTATCGTGAGAGGCAACTAAAAGGGGGCTTCCGGTGTTACGGGCGGTAAGAGTGAGAGCTCTAACCGTCCAGTCAAGCGTCCCTAGGAAGGACGATGGCATGTTTGGTCGTATCACGTCAACCCATTATTGTCCCACTGCTGGGCACGGGTCTTCTCTCAGTCTGTTTGGTCGTATGCCACAGTAAATATCAGAAGGCATGGTGAGCGCAAATGCTCACGAGGGAACAACCCTTAAGGAGCATCACGCTTGGTGGACTCCGGTTGCGTTCGGTTGAAGATCCCGCACTCCTCTACATATGGCACTGCGGACGGCCACTGGGTTAGTGCGGTAAGAATCCCACATAAACCGCGTCGCTCCCACTCCGTGGGGTACCTTTTGGAAATTCCCTAGTCTTTTTGTTTTGTTCTCGAGGGGGAAACCTTCAAAAGGTACCCGACGCGAGTTGGAGCGACGCAGGGTTATGTGGGATTTTTATCGCTCTGAAACCCCCCCGGTGGCCGTCCTCGGCGCTATAAAGAGAACTCCGGGACCTCGAAAGGACCGCAGCCGGAATCCTCTCAGCGCGTTGCCCCATCGGGCTCCTCCAAGATGGGCGGGTAGGCCCACCGCCTCGTTTAGTCTTTACGGCGGTTTGCGACCATATATACCGCCGTCCTTCCCGGGATTTTATCAGGTGGTCTGCGTACTCGTTTGTTACTTTTATACTAGAAAAAAGTGAGGCGGTGATACCTCTATTAAACCATACAGACCTTAGCATTTTTCTTAAAAAACATTTAATTATAGTGTACATTCATAATTTCGTAGATATATCATTCAATTGAGCGAGTGAAATAAAATTATAGCAATTACGAGCATGCCGACACGTTTTATTGTCTTAATCAAAGTTTTTGTTGTTGTAATTGTGGTAGTGGACATGTTGTCTCGGATTTATAACGCGGAAAATTGGTCTGGATGTAAGAGAATGTGCACTTGGATATTAAAGTGGACGAGAGAAAAGCACTGAGTGATGTGTTATTAAGTTGTTTTGTGTTGAATTAATTTGTTTTCTTAGTAGGTTATTCTTGCGGCTTATCGCCCTTCGTTAAGGTCATTACAAAGGTAAAGAGTAAATCATATATAACGAAGTGGTAGCGTGAGATGCGACGTCAGGATGGCCAGGAGTGTTCATTATTTTCCTTTCTTGAAGATTTCAAGTAAAACACAGGAGTAAACTTCTTCTTTTTATTCACAATTGAGGAGGTCCGATCGCTTCGACGGTTAAACAAGAAATCTTTTTCTACCGGCGTTCGCTCGCCTTTTTATAACAATGTTTGGTGGTGTGACAATAACAAATTTATGGAGGGTAAACTAAATTACAATTCTAAAAATAATTAAATGTTGCTAATTCAATAAACAAACAATTTTCGATCTTTAAACTAACTAAAATAATTAAAGAAAGAAAGAAAGAAAGAAAGAAAATACTTTATTCGGTACAGTACATAAGGTTATACAAAAAACAGATACATCCAATAGCAAACAATTCTTATTATTACTAATTAATACTTATTGATGTAAGTTACATTACATTGACCGAAAGGGTCTCCACTCAGCTTATTGCTGCAGATAGTCAAGGCATAGTCAAGTCAAGGTATTCTGTGGAGCCAATTTCCTTCGCTTGCGCGCAAGCGGTACAGGTATATCTAATTATGTATGCATGTGTGTATTTCAAGGTATGTATGTGTTGCGTGCTAGTACGTATCAATTATTATCGGCGACGTGTTTTTCATAAATACGCGGTGTCGCGCCGACATATAATTATGATAATCCAAGTCGTGAACTGTATGTCAGATTTCAGCGAAATACGACTGTTACTGGATCAAAGGAATACATCCTCAAAAACTTGCGATACTACGAGAAGTTAGTCAAAATAATTTGAGATTTTATTTTTATTTTTTGTCTAGATTAAAATTGAAATGGATAATAATCTCCACAGTTTTTTTTTTTTACAATTAGGTACTTATGTTACAGAAATAATAAACATTTGTAACTCACCAAATATTTAATGGGCCAGTACCGCCAATGTAAGGTTCTAATTAGCTCAATATATTAAGAATATGATTTTCATTATAATTAATTTTAATTGATAATTTTTATCGAGATTGAAGTAGAACATGCACATGGATTCATATAGAGTTCATTTTTCTTTATTCCTTCTGAAGGCAATCACAGATGCCTTTCTAACATCGAAAACTGAAATAGTCGCGTTATACGAAAGTATAGGGACGTTACTGAGAGCAATGAGCTGAGACCTCCGAGAAAACCTTTTCATAAAGAAGAATCTGCCTTACCATCAAATCAAAATACATCTCTACTCGACAGTTGCTACAAGGCATTATCAGCTCCATGTATTATACATCAAATAATTATTTCCTCATATCGACGTGGTGTTTTTGTTCTAAATAATTACAGTGGTCAGGTTGTTTGGTGATAGCGTGCGAGTCCTGCGTGAAGATTTACGCTTCGATAGTGTTCTTGGGTTCTCTTTTATGCATATTTATTGTGTGTGGGTCTCTTAGAAAGGTCTTCCCTCCATAGTTCACCAAAGTGGTGTTTCTTATCTATAAATACGTGAAGCAAAAACTTGTGAAGCATTTTTAAATAATATGGCGCGGACGGATTAGTATGAAATTTTGCACGGTTATAGTGGACGTTGAGAAGGAGTGCAGAATGTTAATATTTTTTACAAATAATGCGTAAAACGTACATAAAATCAGTTTAAAACACATTACACACACTACCGTGCATTTGTCACAAACCCATAAATAATAAACGAAATAGAACATTCAATGTCTTACTATGAAAACACATAACGTCAGAAATGTCAGTGTCTTTGTCAAAATACCCGCTATATCCTTTAAATGCGGTTTAGCTAATTAAACCTCTTTTTATATTTAACGGGTGCGTTCAAAATTACTTGAAAATGATAACATAATAGTTGAATTTTAGAAATATTTGTACTACTTCGGACAATATGAAGTTTAGTTTTTTTAATTTATATTAAGGTCGAATTTGGACCGATGTGACGGGTGACTAGTAAAGTTTAAAACAGTAAATTTGCTTTATGGTGGTATGTGATCACTGGCGCTTGTGATGATACCTGTACATTAGTAACTAACTCCTGGAAAACCATGTCTGCTTTCCCTATAAATATTTCGAAACGAGGGTTTTTTTTTCCTATTAATATCATGAATGTAAAAGTCTATGAGGATGTTCCTGTGTTTGTTACTCTTTCACACGTACCTGCTAGTCGGATTTTGCAAAAAATTGGAAATTGGATTAACACATAGGACACTCAATACCGTAGTTTACGTCACTGGAACGGACGGAGCCGCGGGCATACGCTAGTCTAAAAAAACTGAACTTAAATATTTGTAAAACGCACGTGCACTATGTAAATGATTACGTCCGATAACAAATGAACTTGTTTAACAGAGATTATGTTGTTACCCAGGCCACGGTAATAGTATCTACAGTATTCTAACTTCTTACAAACGCACGAAACGCAAGTTGTACCTGCACGCCTCGATTTCGGTATGAACTCGGTAAGCAACAGCCAGCGAATGTGCCGTAGTGACGAGCGGGCGATGTGACGGTTTTTAAGCAGTGGTTCTTTTTATTTAAATAATAATGTAGCGAAGAGCTGTTGTAAACTATATTGGGCTGTTTTTGGTTGCTTCAATTGTACATAAACACGTCCAGTGTCAATAATTTTTACTTTGGTTGGAAAAATATTATGCAGTGAGTAATTTATAATTATAATTTATTATTAAGGTTCTCAAATATTAAAAGAACGCATTGTTTATTACCTTAATCTACTGAATAAAACACATACTAAGTAATAAAGTCAAGTATGCAGATGTAATTAAAATACTGTAGGCGGGTAGCCCTAACGCAAATTCTCGTCCAGTGCGTTTTTATGTATACAATTCAAGGACAAGGCTGATTTAGAATACTGTATGATACTACTACTGTGGCCACGCTCAGACCAAAAGCGGGATAATCTACAGTGTACGTTCACCCTTAGCGGAAGTACCACTTATGTTACTATCGGATATACACAAATATTTGTCGCACGCCCATCAAAATAAATCATACGGTCGTTGAGAACTGCTTAATGAATAGAATAAGTTGAATAGTTTGGTAGTCGTTTTGACATACAATAGACTCCAAATAGAAATAAGTGATATTGTAATGTGTTACCAATTAATTGATTCTAGAATTATATAATGATATAGCTTATGTTGACGATTAATAACTTTGACAAGAAACAAGCTTCTAAGTTGGTAGAACCAGTGTAATTCAACCGGGGAAGTAACACCGCCACACCTAGCGTGAAGCAGTTCTTGCGTTTCGTTTGCGTGTGGTTGCCGGCACACTTTAACATGAGGCGACCATCATAGTCCTCGGGAGTAGCAACGCATCTGTGATTGACTTCAGATGGAACCCATGTTGTGTATGAAGTTGATTGCAGATGTCCATGGGCGGCAGTGACCACTTACTGTCAGGTGGATTGGATGCTCGTTTGCTACTTCAGTCAAATAAAAAAAGACATATTCGCCCAGGACGAAAATAGGGATAAGCCTAGTTATTTTGTCAAAGTTATGTTTTGGTTTTTCAATTGAGTTTGTTTTAGAAAAACTTTCTATGGATTGATAATCGTTTTTTTAACAATTTTGTTCTTCATTTTCTGTAGAGACACAGAAATGTATATGGTTGGATATTGATACAGATGTCAATAGCCACTTACCATTGTGGACTGCATGCTCGTTAGCCAAATCTCAAGAGAAAAAAGAAAATTCATTCGCTATCTTTGCATTACAGTTTTTTGTAACAGTTACAATCACATTTAGGCATAAATTACACGAATCACAATTATTCTTTCATCAAGCCACCATACCCGAAATGTGATATCACTTAACGGTATCTAACACATTTTTGTGTGTGCAAGCAGTGTAAACACAATGCGGGGTTAGTAACTTAATGTGGAGCAATTTGGTGATGGTAACCACGCTTTTATGTTATAATTTGTGTTGTGTTGCTATGGTTATTAGACTAAGCAATAAGTAATTGGTCCAGTGGTATTTGATGCACGTTTCGGAGATCCGGGAATCGAATTTTGGACCTTTTATTACGTAATGTTTCTCAAGTTATGCGCGATGCGCGTTTTACATACTGTGTCCCGGTCTTCGCCAAGTTGAAAAAAAAAAAATTAATTGTATAACATCGATATAGAATATTTCTATATTTCTATAAACACTTTTGCAATTTTGATTAATGTATTGGCCTTTATAAGTCCTTAGAAACGAACTCTCGTCTCTGTAGTTCCGGGATTCTGATTTTCCGGGGTCGCTTGCCTGGACGGTTCGAGCTCCCACTTTAGCCGCTCGCAACCCCGAACCCTCTTTTAGTCGCCTCTTACGACAGGCAGGGGATACCGTAGCACTATTCTGGGACTACAGGGACAAAGCTACAACGAATTGTGAGACAGCGTCTGTTTGTCTAGATATCTAGTTGCTAGCTAGCCGGTCACACGCCCATCTATCGTGTTGACCTATTAGCTAAATATAGAATTGCATGTAGGTCGTCTTGTTGTCAGGCAAATGTCATTTAAGCCGGCTTTGATTGACCCATCATAACACTAATTTAAGGTACATTAAAAGGGCATAAAATGTATGTCATTACTTTTTTCATTTTGACCTGCCTACGAAAATTCTGGCCCGTTATTTACCAATCATGATACTAAATAGTTCATCGTATCTTTGACTATTAAATATAACATTTCTACTTGTTAATTCTACATTAATTTCTGTGATGGACTAAGTCCTCTTATGCACTAGCGGTTAACCGCGGGCGCGGCAAACCGCGCGGCTAGCCGCTTTTCCAGTTAAATATGAAACCGCCCCAAAATTTCAACCGCGGCGGTTTAAAATGTTCCGGTGGTTTCATTTTAAACTGGAAAAACGGCTAGCTGCGCAGTTAACCGCTACTGTACTAAGTGCATATTAGAAACTCACTATTACGTTATCGTAACTTTACGTTTACTATTTCTTAGTTGGCCAAAGTGGTGGACTGTGGGCTAAGCCTTCATTTCAAGAGCGACCTATGCCCAGAGGTGGGATGTTTTAAAGATTGAAGTAGCAAACGAGCACTGTGGTATGTGGTTATCATTAAACGGTAAACAACTTCCTGTAGAATAAGAGTTCTACCTGAAGTCAAATACAGATGCGTTGCCACTCACGAAGGCTGTGATCAACCCATTATTTTCCCACTGCTGGGCACGGGTCTTCTCTCAGAATGAGAGAGTTTAGGCCATAGTCGGCCGCGCTGGCCAAGTGCGAATTGGTGGACGAGATAGGCCGAGATAACCTCGTTCTAAAGTAAGCCGGCTACCACAGTTACAAGTCTGACGATATTAATTAATCGGCTTAATCTATCCTAACATTCATAACTATGATGAGAACATACAATACGTTCATATTTAATCGTATCACATAAAAAATCAAAGCATCAGAGCCTAGCAACACATCTTATCTCAAATCTCAATTTGCAAAGTAAATTGCTGAGTATCACAGAAACGTCGGAATTAACTCAAACAAGCCTATTATATACCACCACATATACAATTAATGTGTCGATCACGATTGTTACAGAGTGTAACAAAAAATGTAACGTGTAACATGTAACACGCTCCGTGCGGTCATTATGGATGCATTTCACGAGATTAGAAATTATCGGGAATATTTCCGCATTTTAATCACAGGTTCATGTAATGAGCACCTGTGTGGATGTTTTTATCGGATATGTTTAGTTACGATCCGTTCTTGTAGGAAGTAGATTTTCCTACGTTTGCGTTCGTTTAGCGAACGAAACATACGGCCTCAAGATAGATTATCAGATTGATGGGGCTACGGCATGGGGATGCCGTAGCCCTATTCTGATCCCGGCTATAGGGATCCCTCTTACGACAGGCAGGGGTGCCTGTCGTATGCGATCAAATGTCTGCCTATAAATTATAAAAAAAAACAATAGTAAAATAAAAAAGTTATTTCCTTGAACCACTTGTGAACAACGAAGATCACAAGCCAGAGTAAAGTTAAAAAGACTACCCATCCAACTGCAAATCGCGCGACTTTACATAGCTATAGATTACGTAAAACATGCAATCAATCTTAACAATATCGAACTACTAATTCGCGGCGGTTTGCAAACTAAAGAAAAAAATATGCGGAAAGCTACAGAACTTTTAGAATGACGAATAGACGGTAAGGTGCAGTAGTAGCCAAGTGGCTCAAAATCACACCTTTAACCAACCGCGTCCGTGTTAATTAGGAGATTAGCGCCACACTTAGCCCGTTTAGCTGAAACAAAGACCGTTAGGCGACCGCTAGGTTGCACTGTACCTCTAATTAAATGGGTTGAAGGTGGAACTTCAATAAACCATGAATTTTATCTAAAGTCAATCGCAGATGCGTTACTACTTCCGAGGACTATGATGGTCGCCTCATGCGAGACTGCTGGCAACCACACCCTTCCATCGAAACGCAAGAAATGCTTCACGCTAGAAATAGGTGTCACGGTGGTACTTCCCCGGTCGAACTACACTGGTTCTACCTTATAAAAGACCTGATTTTTATAATATTACAACCAGACACTCCAAATATTTGTACAGATTTTCATACGAAATACAAAACGGTACAGAGAGCGTCATTTAAATGGCCCAGTTGTTAATTAACTGCGAAATATGAGCGCCATTTGAATTGATTAAGTCCGTTGCACCGTACTTGAAAAGGAAACGTTGACACACTTCTGTTATCGTGTATATATTTGGCGTACTATATTCTTCTGTCCAAAATAAAAACGAGTATAAGTAAATTTTTTGCCAAATTGACTTTTACAGAATTTTCGATGAATCTCCGTTCTCCTGACATGGAGATTTTTCAATAGACCTAGATGAGATTTATTGATCGGTCTTTGTTTTTGTAATGTGGCGACCTCCCGCAACTCATCAAGAGATGGCGCTACAAATATTCTGTAACACGCTATCGAAGTACTCTCAATACCCCGCATATGTACAAGTTCCGAACAACGACTGTCGAAGCACGGCCGCTCCCCAGGCATGATCACCTAGCCTGGCGGGAGGTATCCCTTTGCCAAAGTAACAATTTTGATGATAAAAGTTATTTGATAAATGTTAGTCTTATACCCCTTTTCATTAGAGCCATAGTTGTTTCAATCACTAATTAGTTTACCTAATTAAGGTGCCGTCAAATTAAGGAGGCAAAGGGTCGTCCATTGATTGGGTAAGGTGATTTTGCAGATTTTTCGTCATCTGCTTTCCTCTTTAGTGAGCAAAGAGATTTTTTAAAAGAAAAGCAGAAGAGAGTCATGTAGTAAAACATGACATTCTTCTGCTTAATTCAATCCATTCAATCCATTTTTCTTATATTCCTATATTTCTTTCTAGTTTTACGCGGTTTTGAAAAAAGTACGTGATATTAAGCTGAGACCCTATTTTAAATTTTGCACTACGTTCCTTTATGTTCAGTGAATCCAAATTTAACCGCAAAGTAAACTGTTAGACCAATTCACAGTCGATATCTCAGTCACCGAACTCCTCTTAACTTTGCACCGGGTTTTGTCTGTCATCAACACGTATTTATATGTTAACAACGCGCTATAAATTGGCTGTATCTGACTTATAGCCTGAGTAGGCGCTTATTATAAGAATTTATAAAGATTTGGAATTCAAAAATATAGAAATTATGACCCGCGTGGCGGAGTGCTTGCCGGTTTGGCACGCATCGGGTTCCAGGTTCGATCCCCAGCGAGACAGGTATCTGAATGATGGATTGAGATTGTTGTTCTGGGTCTGGACGTATTCGTCTTTGTGTTTGTTCGTAGCACTCACGGGAAAGAATCCTAGTGTAGGACTATGAATATAGAACTTTGAAGAAGGCGGTTATGTTTGTGAAAATCTAACTTGCGATACTTGTTTGTGCCTTGTGGCTTTTCATGACACTTCTTTCTCTTCCCGTGACTGTTGGCAACAGCGTCTTCCATCAACACTCACTGCGATTACCAATCTGATTGAAGTAATAAACGAGCATGCAGTCCACCTGATGGTATGTGGACACTGTCGCTCATGGACATCTGTAATAAACTTCATACAGAATATGGATTCCATCTGAAGTCAATCACGATCACAGATGCGTTGCTCCTCCCGAGGACTATGATGGTCGCCTCATGTGAAAGTGTGCCGGCAACCACACCCTTCCATCGTAACGCAAGCAATGCTTCACGCTAAAAATAGGTGCTGTGGTGGTAGGCACTTCCCCAGTCGAACTACACTGGTTCTACCACTTTCATTGGCCTCACTTATTTAACATTCTGAGTCTGACAGTGGATCTTAAAAATACTTAAGCTATAGACAGGATACAGGTTCCTAAAACAAGACTGGTTAAGACCATGAAATCAAGTGTGGTCAAGTGGGCATCTTGAATGCGAATCTCCATATTAAAATTGGTCAAAAATAAGTTAATCATTTTAGCTTGAGAGCGTAAGAAACAGATGAAATTTTTACGTTTATAATATACTAGTTGACCTTTCATCTTCGTTGAAAATTATCAGCTTTCCTCCACTATATTAGGCATGTATTACACATAAAAACCTACCTATTGAATCACTCTATCAATTAAAAAAACTGCATTAAAATCCGTAGCGTAGTTTTAAAGATCTAAGCATACATAGGGACAGACAGCGAGAAGCGACTTTGTTTTATACTATATAGTGAAGTACATACACAAATGGTTGCAACAGTGAATATTTCGTTCACCCGTATCCGGTGGGATCTGGTAACGTCCGTCATCAAGCAGAGGTTCTCAAACTTTATTGTTTACCACCCACTTCGACATTGAAGTATAACGGTAGAGCATTATACTTTAACGAGAAAAATAAAATTATTACATACTACACCTTATTTTCGCAATATTTACTTTCCTTTAGTAGTAGCGTGTCATAAGCCTTATTATATCATTATAAGTATATTAGTGAATATATAATTGAAACAATAAAATAAATTGTTAATTTTGTAATTCTAAATAGGATAGGATTAATGTTAAAAATTAATAAAGAATTATGAAAAAAGTGATTGTAGTTCAAAACATTCGAAATACACATATCAGACTTCATCTTAAATTACAAAACCAAATTCACTTATAGTGAATTTTCCGTAAGTCTTTTCCGTAAGTCAGCGTTTACAAAACGTTAACTTTGAGAACCACTGTCTATGCGAATCCTTTGTTTACATACCGTCTACATGCGACGTGACGATGTGTTTGCCAAACAGCTATTGTGTCGACGGAATAATTAACCATCTCATAATACGAATATCCGATCTGTTTATAAACAGTGGATCTGTTTGCCGCGAGCGTCTCAATTATCGACTTGTATCTTAACACCTATAGGAATGATAAATGAGTGATTTGTTTTAAGTTCGTCGATCATTGTCCCACGGGTCTCCTCTCTGGGTGAGAGGGCGCTACAGTTCTCATGCTCCCATACAGTTCCAGTGCAAACTGGTAGAATTCGCACATCCGAGATCTTCTTTCGAGATTCTGAGATCTGAGATGTTTTAGAAGCACAGTATTTTCCGTCATCGTATCGTTGAATTTAATACGTACATTATTTTAAAAATTAATGGCATGCCTGTTATTTGAACCTCGAATCTCCCGATTAACTGCTATGCAATGTCTTAAAGTTTATAAACATTAATACCTAACTCTGAAAAATAGTTCAAATAAAAAAGTAACTTAACGTAACATTATGTTTATAGTAATTTAATTTCATAGCAAAAAAGCCTGTTTGTGAACTTAAGAACTTTTACATGATTATGTCGAAAATTTTCAGTGAAAATTTGTCATGTCTATCTACCACTCTGTTTTTTTTTTCGTTCACAAAATTATTTTATGATACATATAAATGTAACCGATATTAAATCGAATAGTTTACTTTACTTACAAAACTTGCCATTAGAAATACAGTTACAGTACGTATCATAAAAACTATATAACTTTTCGCAGAGTAAGTTGCTAAATTCCACCTAACCGTGTTAAGTATTTTAATAACAATTTTCTTTCTTTGTCCACAGACTACCTCAGAGAACCAAAGAGCCATGCGTAGAATATCACCAAACAACCCCGTGAGGAGGTGTCTCTTCCCCGCTGAGGACGACGAAGCCAGGGTTGACAACTTCGTGAACATCCTCCAAGAATCATCAACTAGGGACAAAATGGAAAAGATGAAGAAATGGAACTTTGATTTCGAAAACGAGGTACCCCTAGAAGGAACCTATAAATGGTACCGAGTTGATGAGTCCAATGAGTGGTTAGGTGTGAAATCAGAAGCTGAAAGTATAGAGGATGAAGATCAAGATACGTTTTTGAAAAAAATAGAAAATGAAGTGACACCTAAAGTGAGAAATGAAAAGTCAATTAAAAAGCAGATAATTAGAAAGAGAAAATTGAACTCCCTGAAGAATGCTATGGAGCATGCTGTAAGGAGAAGGATTGATTTTTAATTACTTGTGCAATATGTATAATCATTCGTCATAGATTAATAAATATTCAAAAGCATAGTCAGGAAATAATTATTAATCTATGAACTTAATAAACAGTGCCATTAAAAGTTAGTGTTAAAAATGGGGTAACAATTTTGTAGGTATATACGATCTTACACTATTTTATTATACATTATATTGTACTTTCAAAAGAAAAAAATGTGATAACATCTTTAATAAAATGGAAATTAACTCATCTATGTTTGGTGATTTACATAAAAATTGTGATAATTTAAGTATTTTGTTAATAATTCTTATTATATCATTTGTTTTCTGTCCAATCTATAGCTGATCTTGGCACTGTGATGAGATGTAGCAAATGGTTAACTTAGAAGTTGATAACTCAAAAATTGTAATACATACAATATACGGTCCTGCGTCATTTTTAATACTATCTTTTTCTTTGGTTATTATATAAAATTTACTAGTGCCACGATATTTATTAAAATAGTTTATAATGAGGCTATGATACCTACATTTATTGTGATTTTATATTTTAAGTCTCTATTTATTATGATTTCCCTTAATTGGACTTTGTATTTATTTGAAAGACTGCTTCTCTATTTGTAGATAGATATTCAATTATTTTGTAAATATAATTAATTTAATCTTTCGTTAGTTAATTTTGTACCTTTATATCTTTTATTCTTTTTAGACCTTTAAAAATCAAGGAATAAGTTTCCACTACATAAATCACAATGATTTCGTTATAAAGACTGTATGTAAATCAAGTTTGTAACGTGCTCACATATTATATATTATACGAAACAAACAAGAGGTAAATTTAATAGATTTTTATTACAATCTTTAATGAACTAACTTATAAGGTCATGTGGATTTTCTTCCACCGATTTTTTTTTACCTTGCCTAACTTATTATATTTTTTTATCATAATTTTCAATTGAAACTGATCTCTATTCTTCAAATCTTTATTAGTTTATTGAAAACGTTTACGGACGAGTATGATCACCGATTGATTTTACGTGTTTAAAATTTTGAGTCAACTGAGATTATCGAAAATCTCGTTTTATTAAGGTTTACTTATAATTGGCTCTTCGGAGACATAATTAACTAATATAATAATTATCTTTAACCAATCATTGTTTCAAAGCTGGACACAGGTTGCTTTTCAGAATAAACGGAGTTTTGGCTGCACTTGCCCAGTGTAGAAACAAAAGCGGTGATTCAAATTAAACAAGATTTTTGACCCCAAATTAAATAGTTAAATTTATGAATGCATAGATTAACACTATCGTTACGTTTTACAGATTCTTTTAAATGTCTCCGAGCAGCTCTAGTTTATAAAATTTTAAAATAATTATTGTTTATGAACGAAAAAGAAGCCATTTTGAGATCGAAGGTCATCAAAATGGCGTCGCTTTTAAAATGGCTCCTTTGCAAGAACTAACAAAATGTCTATGGTTTACGTTATGTACACAAACAGCTATATTCCAAAGTCCCGTAGGTTTTTATAGCATTACCTAGTAGGAATGATCAGTGGCGTAGCGGTGGGGTTTTACCTATCAAGCGCAGGTAGATTTTGCTTTTCTGGTGTCAGGCAAAAAGCTCTATTATATAAGAAATCATTATTTTATGGCTCATTTAGTACTAAAACCTATTGTTGTCAACCCAGTATTGTTCCATTGCTGGGCAGTTCTTGCATAATGAGAGGGCTTAAGGCCACTTCACCGCGCTGACCAAGTGCGAATTATTAGACTTTGCACACTTTTGAGATTTTTTTTAAAGAATTCTCAGATGTGTAGGTTCCCTCGTGAATTTTCCTTCACAGTAAAGCAGTAATAATTAATTTGTAATAAGCACATAATTTTAGAAGAATCACTGGTGTATGCCTGGGATTCGAACCACAGACCTCTGATAAAGATGCCAAGTTTAGCTCTTTAGGTTATTACTACTCCATTTTGCTTGCAGCTTGCACCCAACAATCAGAAGGAAATGTATTAAAAAATGATTTTTGGTCATTTTCTTGCTCTGAAGCCTAAAGAAAGCTGAAAGCACCGTTAGCCTACGCCTCTGGAAATTACGCTTTTAGAATATAAACTTTATGTACTTACTCAATTTTTGGTTAAATTCTACTATTTAAATTATCTATTCCTCTCGGATCTTTCCTTCGCTGTATTATTGTATAGTCAAATTAGAAGTATTGTTTAAACATGTTTAATATTAATTCTAGATAGTATTATTTTATAATTAATTTATTGTAAACGAATTTGGAATAAATGTTTGGTAATGTAGTCTCGCGATATTGTGTTTTTGTTTCTGACTCCTATAACATTTTATAGACTTTTTTTTAAATTTGTCTGAAGTAGCAAACGAGCATTCAGTCCACCTGATGGTAAGTGGTCACTGCCGCCCATGGACATCTGTAATCAACTTCATACAGAACATGGGTTCTATCTGAAGTCAATCACAGATGCGTTGCTACTCCCTAGGACTATGATGGTCGCGTCATATAAAAGTGTACCGGCAACCACACCGTTCCATCGAAACGCAAGAAATGCTTCACGCAATCTAAAATTTCAGACAGAAACTTAAAATAAAACAATGCCTTTGCTTCTATCTTCTTGTTGAAGTATTTAAAAATAATATATTAAAAGGCCATCAAACGAAATATAGTTAAAGCACTTTTTTTAATCTAGACTTTATTTGGATAAAACTGTATTTTGACGTGATAACGTCTTATAATTTGATAGAACCGGCTGCAGCCACCAATAAACATGACCCATGCGGCGTTACCTCGCTCTGAAGCGTTCCATTTAAGGCTTGAAGTGCAAGCGAAAGCGCGGAACGAGCGACAAAGACGCACAATCGGCCAATACGCATAAATACAATTATCTCAAAAAATTAACTAATTGTATTTATGCGTACAAATAATTGTTACTTGATCAATTTCATTGTGATTTTCATTTACCTCCCTCTATATCCATACAGAATAGCTATCAAACAAATAAAATTAAAATTTTCTTTTGAAAAATCCCATCAGTATTTCCTTATGACATCAAGTTGAACTATCGTCAGTAAACCGAATTTACAGACAACCGATTTTTTCTTTTTACTTAAAATTTATAAATTTAGAACTGAGCAGTTATTCTAGCAATGCAGCTCTTCTACCCAATTCCATGCACCCCCACATCTACTTCTAGCCAATCTCTCTTACTGTTCAAGGCTTTATTTTACGAAGGGCTTACCACCGATATACTAGGTAAACCAACACCGGTAAGGCAAGCGTGGCGTGTCGGGTGACGTGACCGTTGGGTGCGGTCGGGTGGAACCGCGCTAGGAAGTGATTGGGTTCCATTCTTACGCTTGTGTGGGAAAGGATAATGTCTAAAAAATAATGTGCTATGTAAATTGTGGTTAGAAAGGATAAACTTATCCTATTATATTTGACTATGTATATTTTGATATCATAAATGCGAACACACATACATCCTCGACACAAAAAAACACATTTTTTTATAATACTGAAGTAGCAAACGAGCATGCAGTCCACCTGGTGGTAAGTGGTCGCTGCCGCCCATGGACATCTGTAATCAACTTCATACAGAACATGGCTTCTATCTGAAGTCAATCACAGAAGCGTTGCTACTCCCGAGGACGATGATGGTCGCTTCATGTGAAAGTGTGCCGGCAACCGGTGTTCCATCGAAACGCAAGAAATGCTTCACTCTAAAAATAGTTGTGGCGGTGGTACTTCCCCGGTCGAACTACACTGGTTCTACCACCTTGAAATACTTACTCGTACTTACCCGTATGACGATGCACGCATAGATAATGTACATGACGCATACATGTGATGCGTGCGTCAGGCTTGCGTCACGCGTCTTGCGTCAATATTAACGATATGGTCCAGACAGATCGACGCCGAAATAAATTTATCACTGCCTGCGAAAATTTATCGCTTAGTTGTTTGTATTTCGCTTTCACGAGACGGGAGTTCGAATTCTAATTAAGTTTTTGTTTATAATTAAAGTAGCAAACGAACATAGAGTGGGCACTGCCGCCCATGGTCATCTATAATAAACTTCAAATGAAAAAGGAATTCTATTTTCAGTCAATCACAGTTTCGTTGCTACTCCCCAGAACTAAGATGGTCGACTGAAAGTACTTATATGATTTTAGACTAGCATTATCGGAATTGATACATTTTAATAATTAACGGGTACTCACGAATATGCGGTTTTGAATTCTTTTTGCCGATATTTCGACCCAATTACATGGATCTTGGTCACGGCGAAATTGCGGGGAGAAACCGTTGACAAGCACTAGTTGTAGAATAACCTATCTACCCTACGTCACTCGGAAATATCGGCAAAAAGAATTCTTAAAGAATTCAAAAACCGCATATCGGGAGTACCCATTAATTATTAAAACGACTGAAAGTAACTAATGTTTGTTAAATTAAAATGGTATAAGTTATCACCCCACACCCATTTATAGTGTAAACACGCTTTACGCTTTCTACACTCATAGCCCCACACTAGGATTTTCTCCTGTGTAGTGGGTACCATGGACACGTATGTGTGGTCGCATATCGTCGTAAAGACAAGACGGAGCGGTGGACCTAGCCGCCCATCTGAGAGGAGCCCGATGGGGCAATGCGCTCAGAGGATTCCGGCTGCAGTCCTTTGGAGGTCCCGGAGTTCTCTTTATAGCGCCGAGGACGGCCACCGAGGGGGTTTTAGTGCGGTAAAAATCCCACATAACCCTCTCACGGCGTCGGGTACCTTTTGAAGGTTTCCCCTCGAAAAAAGAAGGTACCATAGACACACACAAGACGAATACACAAACACCCAGAAGCAGAACATGAATCTAAACTCATCATTCAGAAATCTGTCTGACCGGGAATCGAACCCAGGACCCATTGCGCGTCAGACCGCTATGGTAACCGCTCCGCCTCGCGGGTCGTCGGTCGTAAACAGTTTTTGTATTCAGTAGAATGGTGTGGATTCCAGCTGACCATATATATGAAACACCATCTCGGTTCTCTGATCTAGCAACGAATCTCTGCCTACTTTTCATATTTTTACATATTCATATATATATATATATATATATCCTTACTATTTACCTTTATTATTTTAATTCCATTATTACTTACAGGTGGTAGAACCAGTGTAGATTGGCCGGGGAAGCACCACCGCCACACCTATTTCTAGCGTGTAGCATTTCTTGCGTTTCGATAGAAGAATGTGGTTGCCGGCACACTTTTATATGAGGCGACCTAGTCCTCGGGAGTAGCAACGCATCCGTGATTGACTTCAGATGGAACCCATGTTCTGTATATAGTTGATAACAGATGTCCATGAGCGGCAGTGATCACTTACCATCAGGTGGACTGCATGCTCGTTTGCTACTTCAGTCAGATAAAAAAAAAATAAAGACTATCTCATTTCTTTGATCTAACAACGAATCTCTGACCTATTTTTTATATAGCCCTTACGATTTACATTTAATATTTTAATTCTATTATTACAAGATATCAGGAATAAAAATTACAATTTTATTCAAATCACTGTTTAATATTCCTTCCAAAATTCACATCCCCGTATCCGGTAAGCCACCCCTCCGGACTCAATTGTGTCCAATAAAATATTATTGTCTTATTACAACCAATCCTTAGTTTCCTAGTTTCTGTGAGTTGGTGGAGATTTATGGGTTCCATAAAGTAAAGTTCAGTTTTATTGCTTGTCACTTGTACTTGAATTATTGGCTAAGAAAATATCTAAAAGCAGGAACAGGAATCAAAGACGAAACAATCAATTAGACTCCAATGTGTCTAATATAGAGTACATAAGTAATTGGAGTCTATATGGTTTGCTAACATACTTTTAGTAGATCGTATGCCGTACATAGTGGACATATGCACAAAGTCCACAAATGTCAAAAAAATATTTATGAGTAATTTTTTTATTAAAATTTTTAAATATAGCTTGTGCGTGCATCGTTGTTGTATTTGCTAAAATGTAATGATTAGGTGGAAGAACCAGTACGTGTGTTTTGTAGTGTGAGTAGCTCACACCGCTATGCTATTCTAGGCTGAAGCAGTTCCTGTGTATCTATGAGATAAACACGAGACGGCCACCTACGCGTTGCTACTCCTACTAAGTTAGTATGCCTTTGATAAGTAAGTCTTCCTTTCTACATCTCCATATTAGAACACGGCAATGCTAATAATGCTGTTATAGGGTATATCCAAAGGCACCATCACCATTCGATTGGCTTCTACCACCTTTAAAATATAATTTAACGTCGTATAACAAAAATAAAATCTGCGATGATATCCGTTAAAATCGTACGGCAATAAATTATTTCGTCCTGATTCCTGATTTAAATATTATCAAAGGATTCACGGTACAGAAAACATGATTGAACTGATAAGCCTATTGGCTATGCAAGTAACTTTCGCTGCTCGTAAGTAAATATACTGCCGAATTATACAATCTCACCACCGTTTCCTTTGGAACAATGCAAGAAATGGAATCTCATGCATAGTAATATGACGGTGATATGGTCTAGTACCTACTGGCAAGGACATTGCGTAAAAAATTGACGGGTTAATTTTGGTTCAGGTAGGCGGGGTGGTTTTGCTGATGACTCATGTGATGGCTATGTTAATACGATTGTCCTGGGTTTGATTTCCGTTTATATTTCAGTAGTGGTGGAGCGAGGCCCGAAGACACAAACGCTATTGTTTTCATCTTCAATAATATTTTGTTACTTTGTTTTTAACCGACTCTTTAAAGGAAAGAGGTTATCTATTCGTCACGTATATAAAGTTTGTTATTATACCTTATTGTCTTTAGTGAATTAGTTTTTTGAAGTATTTTTTTTTGAAGTTGTTCTTTCTTATTAGAAATTATGAAGATTGGAAATTATAATTTACAAAAATATGAATTTACTACTTTATTTTCCGCTGTATTTAATCACGTTTAACATCAACTGTTAGTCAAATTTTAGGGAAATGCGATATGTAGTTTTTGTGTGAAAGAGTAACAAGCCTACATACATCTTCATAATTTTTCACATTTAAAATATTAATAAGATATGTATTTATGACATTTTGGGAAATGTTTAATATTGATAAACTACACATAAGCTAGCTTCCTTTCTAGAAAGGAAAAATATCATCTCACATTCGTATGTTTTACGAGGTTGCAAATGCTTTCAAAGCATTCTGAAGTTACTACCCCTAGACCACCCAAGAACAAGATACCCAAACAGCGGGGCTCGTGCCTGTTTGAGAAATGACTGAGATACAGTAATTAGTGGGTTGAGTGCTTGAGCATCGACGAAGATACCACATAGATCGCTAATGGTGCGTTTATCTTGTTTTATCATCCATTCATAGAAAAAAAAAATCAACGGGTTGCTCTTCGACTGCCGGCAGAAGCGAAAATTTGAATAATACCGTTGTGCATTTTTGACATTTTATTTATTTATTTATTCAATGCTTCATGAACAAAATAACATGCAACAAACTAATCTATAACAAAGGCCAAAAAAGAATAACATGGAATTTCAATTAGAAATGAAGACAGCTAACATATAAGAGTAGATAAACCCAAATATAAGGTTAATATAATAACAAAACTCCAAAAAAAATATGTAACGAATTTGAAATTAAAAGTATACCTATAGTTTACAAAAGAGAAAAAGAAAAACAGGAATATAGAGAATATAGCTTGTAGATTTGGATTGGCTGTGGGGTGTAAGACTCTGTATATTTTTCTTTTGAACAATTTTAAATCATTATGGAATAGTTAAGGAATAATTGTGCAAGAATTGCTTTAATTATCAGGAAACAGTACTATCATTTATTTGAAATACAATGATGAAAAACATGTTAATTTATATTACACTAGTCGTACCCTGCGCGTTGCTACGCCATCACAAAAAAAATAACCAGAAACCTTCGCGACCTCGTGAATAACAACTTTGCTAAAGATCATCATGATCAAATGAATACTTTACGACTCTATAGAGGACATACAGACAAAAATCATTTTTATAAAGAAGAAGAAAATTAAACTATTAAAATTCCTTTACATTAAAAAGTTTATATCCCAGAAAAATCCTAACTATATAATAAAAATATAAGAAATAGTAGCGTCTTACGAATTTTCAATCAGGTAACGTGTCCTGACGCGAGTTTAACATTTTTTAACTTATCACAAAAAGTGCACAACGCCACTAAAGAAGTCTTCAATTTAAAAATGAAACTTCTACGCCTGTAATCGGATAAATTTTACTAATTTAATGCGTAAGTTTGTGACGAAGTGTGTGTGTTTGTTCCTTACACGTACCGAAAAACTATCGGTGACATTTTCCTGAAATACCTACACTAAAACATGTATACTTAGTATTGTTGTTAAAATGAACGAAGAGGGCGAAGCTGTGGAAATAACACAGTAAGTAATAATAGAATTTTTTTTTCTGTATATCTAAAATAGCAATAAACCAATTTCCTTCTGGCTTTTGTTTTATGCAAACAATCATTATTAACGAAATTATAAAATGAATATGTACCTAAGTAAAAACATACCTACCTATACTTGTTGGGAATCATATTACGGGTAGAAACAAAATGTGTATTTTTTATTACATCTCAAAACAAAAGTGTAACAACGTAATTAACATGTAAGTTAATATGCAAATAAAATAATGTTGACTTCCGTCGGATATAGCCACAGGTGCCTCCTCTAGTATAACCTGATACTTTTGCCGGACATCCTCGCGTTGTCGCGTTGCTAGGGTTTCAGGAGGGCAAAAAGCCTATCCAACAGATGTTTGTGTAAAACGGAAATATGTACAAAGTATACATTATTATCGTATGATAATAATGTATACTTTGTACATATTTCCGTTTTAATATATTAAGGGCGAAAGTTTGTGAGTGTGTATGTTTGTTACTTCTTCACGTCTAAACGGCTTAGCGATTTTCATAAAATTTGGTAGGTAGGTAGCTAACATTCTGAATTAACATATAGGCTACTTTTTTCTGTGGAAATATATCTTATTCCCACAGGACAATCGATACATCGATTTTTTTAACGTGGGTGAAGCTGCGGGGTTCAGCTAGTTATAACATAAATTACACAAAGCTTTACAACTACATACAATAATTAAATAACGCTTTTTCCCCATAGGCCTTAGGATTGTGTGTCACATCAGCAGGCTCGCGAAGTAAAGTGGGCGGCAACGCTTAGTCACACAGTTCCGGGTTCGACCCAGAGTATTTTTCTGGGTGTTTATGTAATTTATGTCTTTGTATATAGATCTCTCACTCTTTCTCTCTCTCGTCAACCGATTATTGTCCCACTGCTAGGCATGAGTCCTCTCTCAGAATGAGAGTTTTATGCCATACCGCGCAGGCCAATTGGCGGACTTCACACACCTTCAAGAACTTTTTTTTATGACCTCTCGGGTGTTTAGGTTTTCCCACGATGTTTTCCTTCACCGAAAAGCAGTGATAATTAATTTCTAATACGCATATGAATCAGTGGTGCGTACCTGGGTTTGAACCTCGGACCTCCCGATTGAGAGAGCAAGTTTCAACCATGAGGCTATCTATCACTGCTCTATACAGATCGAACCAATAAAATCGATCACTTATCCAATTAAAACACTAAACTTTTCCCATAGCTTCCCGTGACGGATAGATAAATCGTTATCGAGACGACTTTAAACTATTAGTTAAATTGTAACGTGGAAAGGGACCTATATGCTGGTCAATTATACAACTAACTGACCCAAATAGGACCGATGTAATAGTTGATGCGATAAAAAAGGCAATATAGAATGTGTTTCTGTTTGTTTGTCAACCAATTTTCTTTTTTTGTTAGGTATCTATTGTCGGAGACTATTGTTATCTACTATTTTTCATAATAATGAAGTAGCAAACGAGTTTGCAGTCCACCTGATGGTAAGCGGTCACTACCGCCCATGGACATTTATAAGCAACTTCATATAAAATATCATATCATAGGTTTTATCTGAGGTCAGTCACAGATGCGTTGCTACTCCCGAGGGCTAGGATGGTCGCCTCATATAAAAGTGTGTCGGCAACCACACCCTTCCATCGAAACGCAAGAAATGCTTCACGCTAGAAATAAGCGTGGCGGTGGTACCTAACCGGTTGAACTACACTCGTTCTACCACGTTTTGCTTTATGCCCATTAAACTGGGTTTTATGTAATAGAATAATAGTCGTATTTATAATTTTTATAGTTACTATGTATATCAAAGTTGAAATTAGGAGATAAAAAACACACGCTTTCTACACTCAAACCCCCACACTAGGATTTTCTCCTGTGGACATACACAAGACGAATACACAAACACCCAGACCCAGAACATTAATCTAAACTTGTCATTCAGTTACCTGTCCGGCCGGGAATCGAACCCGGAACCCATTGCGCGTCAGACCGGTATGGTAACCGCTCCGCCACGCGGGTCGTCAGAATATGGAAAGGGATAATAAATAATACTAGTAAGTGTATTTAGGGAGCCACGTCTCAACATTATTAATTGAATTTATATGTTTCATCCGCTCCCATATGGAAGGGAACAATATAAAACAAATAAAATTTATTTTATTGCACATTTTCATTTGCCGCGCCCCTTACTCTACATTTCTGCAGATGAATGGCGGTAAATTGTTTTAATTTGAAAATTAAATAAGGATATAGTAGTACTTGCTTCGTCGTCAACCCATTATTGTCCCACTGCTGGGCACGGGTTTCTCTCGGAATGAGAGAGTTATACGCCATAGTCCACCGCGTTGGCCAAGTGCGAATTGATGGACTTCACACACCTCCAAGAATTTTTTTTAAAGAACTGTGTAGGTTTCCTCATGATGTTTTCCTTAACCGAAAAGCAGTTATGATTAATTTCTAATACGCACATAATTTTAGATAAATCAGTGGTTTTGAACCTCGGACCTCCCGATCGAGAGGGCAAGTTTCAACCATTAGGCTATCCCAAACGAGGGACAGAAGTTAGTAGTTAGATAGAAATTAAGTATAATATGATTATAAAATACTTATCATTTGTTTCTGTTTTAAGCCAATTGCTTAGCAATTGCAATATTGCAAAGCTCTGCTGCTGGAAATAGCTTACACTACATAGAGTTACTTGTTATATTCTAAAACTCGACACTACCATGAACATAATATAATACTTGTCGGCGGGATACCGCGTGTTTATGAAAAACACGTCGCCGAAAATAATTATTTTAGTAAGTTTAAAGATCGAAAATTGTTTGTTTATTAAATTAGCAATATTTAATGATTTTTAGAATTGTAATTTAGTTTGCCCTCCATAAATTTGTTATTGTCACCTCACCAAACATTGTTATAAAAAGGCGAACGAACGCCGGTACAAAAAGATTCTTGTTTAACCGTCGAAGCGATCGGACCTCCTAAACTGTGAATCGAAGTTTACGCCTGTGTTTTACTTGAAATCTTCAAGAATGGACAGTAATGAATCCTGGCCTTCCTGACATAACATCCACTTTATACCTAATAACCAACGAATATGTCATATAAATTAAAATTTTATAAATTCGAGTACAATACACCAATTAATCGTCATGCAGGCAATATGTCTTCATCAGTCAAGGGATGAAGTAAGCTTCGCGATTGTGTCACATTAAGTCGCCCAGTCATTGTGAAATGTCCTTAGGGGAAGTTTAAATTGATTTGATATGGTCTAATATGTATTACCCCAGATGCTGGCCTTATTTTAAGATATATTAGTTTTTTCTATGCTGTTTAATTTAAATGTGGTGGTAGAATTTTTGTTCGAGAGTATCTGTAGAACCTATTTTTAAGTCACGAAATATTTAAACTCGCTATACTTAGGATAACTACTTCTTTGGTTTTTTTTTGTCTTCAACTAATTAATAATTATCATCTCACTGCTGGACTAAGTACGAAATGGTAGACTTCGCACACCTTTGAGAACATTTTTATAGAACTCTTAGCTGTATACGTTTCCTGAGGTTTTCTTTCATCTTAAAACAATATTATTTTGTAATATGCTCACCTTTGTGGAAAATACTGCGTGTCTGGGAACAGACACACGTTCGAAAGTCTCAAGTTTGAACTGTTAGGCTATATTTGCTCTTTTTGTTTGTCTAAGCTAAAAATTTTACCGATTCGATTCGCCTTTCATACAAAGGTAAAGAATTTTATACGAAGTGGCATAAAAGTACTCTATCATTTAACCTTCAAATATAATTAGGTTGTACTTTCAAATATAAATACAAATTACCAAAGTTGCATAAAGACCGACTATTTATCTATTACAAAAAATACGCAAATGTGATTTGAGACAAACCAGATGGCAATTTGGAAACGTGACACCATGGCGTATGCCATGCCATGGCGTTGTTTTTGTTTACTTTTTTGTGCCACAGATAAGCATGGAATTCGTTTTTCGCTGATAAATGTGCGCGCGGATTGAGATGGGCCTTTTTGACCACATATCCTAAAAAACATACCTATGTATTCTTAAGACTATATTTTTACAGTAGCAAATGAGCAAACAACCCACGTATTTGCCGATTGTTAGACATAATTGCCAGTGTTAGACAGAAAGAGGGGTGGTGGTCGGAAAACATACCAGGTTCCAACAACTTCGAAATAACCTAAAACGAAATAACAAATACATCATGAAATTATAATGAAGGAACGTACGTTTTGATATACCTACGCTAAATGTTCATAAAAATATATACTCATCCTATCCTATCCTACTAATATTATAAATGCGAAAGTTTGTGAGGATGTATGTGTATTTGTTATTCTTTCACGCAAAAACTACTCAACGGATTAGGTTGAAACTTTACAGTAGTATAGGTTATACATCAGAATAACACATGGGCTATAATTTGTAATGATTTTTTGTTTATAAGGTTATAATATAACGAGAAATATCAGGTTAGTCGGAAAAAAAGTTGTGCTCTGAGAGCTATCTTCGCGTACGCTGCCTAAACCGTTGGAGATATCCAAATATAATGTACCATGGGATTGTTTGGCTCACATAGATCTAAATAAAAGTCCGCGACAGCATATGTCTATATTTTATGTATAACCCACAATAACTCTTTTTATACTTTGAAAATTTTAAAAATATCAAGTTGATGTTTCCATGAGTTTTATACAAACTAAATATTAATTCTTATCAAAATAAATGATTTCAAAAAATCAAGCATCTAATAAAGATTGAATCTGCCTTTTACACCATATAAATTGGATAAGTAGTTTAGAAGATATTACGGGTATAACATATTGCGTAGTCAATTGATTGACCGGCAGTAAGCGCCATGCGCCGCCGCCGTATACAACGAAGTTGTATGATATTAATATTTGAATGGTTATAAAACACGGAGCAAAATGTGAAAGGTCAATGACGTCTCTGTAGTTCCGGGAATAAGGCTACGGTATCCCCTGTCTTTGGTAAGAGGCAACTAAAAGGGAGCATTCGGGGTTGCGGGCGGCTAGACGGAGAGCTCCAAACACCCAGTCAGCAACTTCGCGAAAGATGTCAGCATGTGTGGTCGCATGCTATCGTGAGAGCCAGGATGGACGGAGCTTGAACCGTCCAGCCAGGCGATCCCGGGAAGGACGGTGGCATACGTGTGGTCGCATGTCGTGGTAAAGACCAGATGGAGTGGTGGGCCCAGCCGCTCACTCTGGAGGAGCCTGATGGGGCAATGCACTCAGAGGACTCCAGTTGCGTTCCTTTGAAGATCCCGGAGTCATGGTGTTTTAAGAATCCCAGATAACCATGCGTCGCTCCCACGGCGTACCTTTTGAAGGTTTCTCCCTCGACAAAAAAGAAAAAAAAATCAATGAGAATGAAACAGCGGAAAGGTTAAATATGTTATTCAATCGTCATTGACCTTTTAATGTAACACAACTCGGCACGTATATCAGATTAGCAGTAGTTTAGGTCGTAGTTGACCACGCTAGCTAACTGCGCGTTGGTAACCGTCACGGGTTTTGAGACCCTTTCTTAAAACTTTTAATTTCAGAGTAAGCATTAATATCTGTTGCCGACAAAACTAATTCAAATTAATATACGTGCCTGTGATTTGAAATTTGAACACACTGATTTAGGCGATTAAGGCTACGTACTCACGGCGCGGTTTTCACCCGCGGCCGCCGCGGTTGCGGGCCCGCAGCTTCTGTGCGAAACTCACGAGACCGCCTATTTTTGCGGTTCCGCTGCCATCGCGGTTGCGATTATCGACCGCAAACGTGGCGGGCGAAAACCGCAAGACGGGCGGTTTACCATCAGTTGAGGTCCTGACTACTGCACTCGCCCGCCAACTGACCGCAGAAAGCGCGGGCGCAAACCGCCGCGGCTGCGGCTGACCGCGGCCCGCGCGGTTCTACAGATTGCCCGCCGGTGCAGCGGGAACCGCAAACAACCGCGCGCCTAGCGGGCGAAAAACGCGTCGTGAGTATTGCTTTAATTTTTTACACTTATATCTGCATCCTACAGAAGCTGCGGGCCCGCAACCGCGGCGGCCGCGGGTGAAAACCGCTCCGTGAGTACGTAGCCTAACACACGGCACCGCGCACCGCCGCGAATAGCGGTGCCCCGCGCGCTAAGGCGGTTTACGCACCTGTACGCGCGGATGGACCGATCATCAAAATAAACTTTTCGACATCGAAATGCATTTTTGCTTCAACGATGATCCGCGCGCTTAGGCGCCAGCCCGTGTGTTAGGCGCCGACCCCCCGCACTGTCGTTCGCGCGGAGACACGGTGGTGATGAGAACACCGCTGGACCGCGCGGCCAGTCGGTGTACGTTTGTGAGGCATCAACGGATTTATTAGACCCCAATACAACATGAGATCCGCTTCACCGCCTACCGTGGCAGTGAGCGGTACCGTATGTTAATAGCCTTAGGAAGTAGAGCAAGGGTTCAATCTGAAGTAAATCACTCCTACTCCCGAGGACTATGATGATCGCCTCATACAAAAGTGAGCCGGCAGGCACACCCTTCAAATGAAACACAAGAACTGCTTCACGATAGAAATAGGTGCGGCGGTGATGCCTCCCTGGTTGAACCATTACTCTACCACTTTGCAAACTTTATGTGGCAGACTAAATTCCACGCGAGCGAAGCCGCGGGCAAATGCTAGTAATCTATATATTAATACGTGAAGCAAAAATTTGTGATTCGTTTTTAAGATACTTGCCGCAGACGGAGGAGTATGAAAATACGCACGGTTATAGTTCATGTAGAGTAGGATTGCGCAATTCTAATATTTTTTTCAAATAATTCATAAAACGTACATAAAATCAACTAAAAATACATTACACACACTACGTTGCATTTGACACAAACACATACATAGCAAAAGAAATAGAACATTCAATGTTTTAGTATGAAAACACATAACGTCAAAAATGTCAAACGTCTGTCGAAATACCCACTAATACTTTTAAATTCAGCTTAGCTAATTATACCTTGTTTTACTTTTAAGGGGTGCGTTCAAAATAACGTGAAAATTGTTACACTTTATTTGAATTTGAGAAATATTGGTACCATTTTGGACAATATGAAGTTTGGTTTTTTAATTTAAATTATGGTCAAATTTCGACCGATACGACAGGTGACTAGTATTGTATTTAAATTATATTAATACGTAAAGCAAAAATTTGTGACGGATTTTTAAGTAATATGCCGCGGACGGATTAGTATGAAATTTTGCACGGTTATAGTGGACGTAGAGAAGGAGTGCAGAATGTTAATATTTTTTTCAAATAATGCATTTTTCATACATAAAATCAACTAAAAACACATTACACACACTGCCTTGCATTTGTCACAAACACATATGTACTTAGTAAATGAAAATGAAAAGACACAACGTCAAGAATGTCAGATGACATTTGATTTTTAATTTAAATTACGGTCGAATTTCGGCCGATGCTACGGGTGACTAGTTGTATTTAAACGCTCGTTTTACAGCGAGTAACGACATCTGTTGTGCAGTAGTGGTATTATAAAGTTATTGAAATGTTATTAATCAGAACTATTCAGAACACATACACCACACCTTAATAACAAGGTAAATTTAACTTAAAACTGACTAAAACATTTACTGTTGGCTCTAGAAATGCTGCTTCGTGTATTAAATTAAATGTAATGTAAGAAGTAGTAAGAATTAAATAATAAATAATTGCTCGTCAATGAAGTGTTACCGAATAATTGTATCTGTTACCTTGTTACCTTCGTCAAGCTACTGTCTAACTATTGGACAATAATATATTTTATAACTTTGAAATAACGAGCATGCATTTGATGGCCACTGCCACCCATTGTTGTCTGTTAGCAACTTAATACTGAACAAGCGTTCTATCTAAGGTCAATCACAGATGCGTTGCTTTACTCCCCAGGACTAAGATGGTTGCCTCATATAAAAGTGAGCCGACAAGCGCACAATTCCACTAAAACTCAACAATTGCTTTACGCTAGAAATATGTAGGTGTGGCGGTGGGTTTTCTTCGGCTGAACCAAATACTTTCTACCACCTTGTGAATCTTTTTTTTATAAGATTGAAGTAGCAATCGAGTTTGCAGACCACCTGATGGTAAGTGGTCACTGCTGCCCATGGACTCCTGTAAGCAACTTCATATAGAACATGAAGTTCTATCTAAAGTCAGTCACAGATGCGTTGCTACTCCCGAGGACTATGATGGTCGCCTCACATAAAAGTGTGCCGGCACCCACACCCTTCCATCGAAACGCAAGAAATGCTTCACGTTAGAAATAGGTGTGGCAGTGGTACTTCCCCGGTCGAACTACACTGGTTCTATTGGTCAGTTTCGTTTCAGTTTCAGTTCCAATAAAAATAGGAAAAAAAATAACAAATACATAGAAAAATAGGATTGATAAATAAATGAAAACATATAAAAAATAGACAAGCCCTCTAATTTTATCTGGTGGAAGTGTAAGTAAAAATATTGTAAGCAACAATTTGTAAGTGAAAGTGTGGGAAGTGTAGTCTATAGAAAAATAAAGACATTTAATATTTGTAAAACTTGATTTCTGCTAGCTCTTTAAAATTAAATTTTCAAAGTAATGCAAAACTATTTAACATTCATTAAAGAATTCAATTAATAAACAGTCACGTCATTAGAAGTATTATCAAAGTACTATCAGATAATGGCAAGTATTATCAAACAATGCCCATACCCCTATGCCTAACACCATGAAGTAAAATAAAAAACTAAACAATAAAGAATAGTCCCGTATGCTTTGAAGAGGTTGCAGAGGGCGCTAGCTGCTAACACTCAAATGTGCACAGATTCTTTTTATTACCCTAATAAAATTTTTGGAGATTTTTTAATATACGGGTCTAATCCATGATACTTGATACCAATGTTAAAATTTTAAACCATATTAAAAATATATTATCACTACATAGTATAAAAGGGTGAAAAACATTTTTAAACAAAAAATACAACCGACAATGCAACAAAAAAGTCAAAAATAATCAAAATACATGTTGGTTTAGAGCATACACAGTAGGTACTTAGTAGTAGTCCCGAAGTCGGCGCTCACCATATTTCGCTAGATCACGACGAAACCACCTGTGTCCTATGTGGTAGGATCTGGTCTTCAATTTTACTAAAAAGGCTTTTTCTTATTAAACTAACGTATTCTCAAGGTGGTAGAACCAGTGTAGTTCGACCGGGGAAGTACCATCGCCACCTATTACCTATTTCTAACGTGAAGCATTTCTTGCGTTTCGTTGGAAGGGTGTGGTTGCCGGCACACTTTCACATGAGTCGACCATAGTCCTCGGGAGTACCAACGCATCTGTGATTGACTTCAGATGGAACCAATGTTCCGTATGAAGTTGATTACAGATGTCCATGAGCGGCAGTGGCCACTTACCATCAGGTTGACTGCATGCTCGTTTGCTACTTCAGACAGATAAAAAAGGTCTAATTCTCTCTGTATCCACTAGTCATCCACGATATTCTTGGGGTCATCACTCCATCATATCGAAGGATATTGTGTGCTCCTGGATTTCTGAGACTCTGTAACGACGGCCTCTAAGGATATTTATAAGCAGTTCGTAATAATGTACAGTATTTGTCCTTACTGAATGTTATGAACCTGATGGACATATAGTAAATTTATTGTTATACTAATTGACCCGGCGAACTTCGTTCCGCCTAAAAGTCAAAAATCTAAAATTATCATTGTGTCTTCAGAATATTATACATGTATGATACATAGAAACCTTCCTTTTGGGTCACTCTATGTACTAAAAAAACTGCATTAAAATCCGTAGCGTAGTTTTAAAAGATCTAAGCATACATAGGGACAGACAGCGAGAAGCGACTTTGTTTTATACTATGTAAAGTTTTATATTTATTACTTTGTTGTATACTTTGAGCTAAGATGTAAGTATAATGTTACGAAAGAAGGTATTATATGCATATTATATAGATATAATATTAGTAAATATATGATTTATGTATGATAGAAAAATATTTCGTTAAAAAGTTCCATTTCTTTTTATTATGTATTAAAAACATAATCAATTTCGGTTAAGTCATAATCAATATTACTTAACATTGAAAACAACCCTTTATCGTGCGCTGATCGGACCCAGCAACCACATGTTTATTTTGGGGTTTGAATTATAGCTTTTTAAGCTGCATCATTAATATCAATCGGCAGATGTGTGCACTTTGCAACTAGGGAGGTGAAAATGTTTGAAGTACTCGGCAAAACGTCGTATTGTAAAAAAAATTTGCTTTTAATACATTACATCGGATACAACCCATTATTGGCCAACTACTGGGCACGGGTCTTCTCTCCGAATGAGAGAGTATTTAGGCCATAGTCTACCGCGCTGGCCAAGTACGAACTGGTGGACATTATATTATATTACATTACTTATATTACATTACGTTACATCTCGTCTCGTCAACCCATTATTGTCCCACTGCTGGGCACGGGTCTTCTCTAAGAATGAGAGAGTTTAGGCCATAGTCCACCGCGTTGGCCAAGTGCGAATTGATGGACTTCACACACCTCCGAGAACCATTTTTTTTTAAAGAACTCTCGGGTGTGTAGGTTTCCTCACGATGTTTTCCTTCACCGAAAAGCAGTGATAATTAATTTCAAATACACACATGAATCAGTGGTGCGTGCCTGGGTTTGAACCTCGGACCTCCCGATCGAGAGGGCAAGTTACAACCATTAGGCTATCACTGCTGCTGTATATTATATTACATTACGTTACATACTATACGCATATTTGACGACCCACATGTCGGTTAGCGGTCTGACGCACATTGGGTTCTGGGTTCGATTTCCGGCCCAACAGGTATCTGAATGATGAGTTTGGTTTCATGATCTGGTCTCGGTGTTTGTGTATTCGTCTTGTGTGTGTCCATGGTACCCACGACACAGGAGAAAATTCTAATGTGGGGCTATGAGCGTAGATAGCGTGTTTATTACATACTATATTCTGTTTATTATATACCTTTATTAGGGATGATAATTGCACCATGTATAATTGTATAGTTATTATTATGAAAGTAACTGCTGTCGTTTGGTAAAAAAAAAACATTTTAGGCTGATATTTTCACGGAACTACAATATGTTTAACATTTAATGGGTAGGTACTCACGATATGCGGTTTTAATCATTGTTTTTGAATTCATTTTGCAGGTATTTAACATGAATTGTAGTCTCGGCGAAACTGCGATAAAACACCAAAACACTACACCTTAAAATTAAAATGTTTTTGTTGTATGAACAATCTATTAAATTATAAAAAATATATCAAATCTATGACACTCATTACTAAAAATCTTTAAATTATTGGACTTTAGAAAATTACAGTATTAAAGTCGCAAGTTTATTAAAGAAATATTCATAAATCTAAAAGCATTATATAAGATATTTTTTATGTTTTTTCATATTGCTTCTAACCAAAAATCCTATAACTTAACATTACATGAATGATTGAAACCATGTCCCATCACTAGTCCCTCGGACAGCATCCCGCTGTGCAAAAAAGTTACAAATCGACACTCGAGATATCAATTTCAAGTAGGTACACCTCATTAGCAGCATTCAAATGATGAAACTTCAAGTGCAATGAATTACCCCACTGCGTCATAAGGAGGGTAATTTTTTTCGAGTATGTACATATGTACGTGTAAGATTGTAAATTTCTATGGAACGCGCTTCAATCAAAACAGATTGACGAATTATAACATACTAGTTGACCCGACTTCGTTATGCCTAAAAGAAAGAAAGAAAGATCTTTATTTAGTCAATTTTTGGGTTACAATAATATTGATTACATAAGATGTTTTAAAAAAAAAAGAAAAGGGCGCCAAAAATTGAATCTGCCGGTTAAGGCGTTCTAAATGTATGGCACTCACATACTCGTATTTATCATTAAAAAACTTACAATTAGACACTATATTACAATGCTGATAACTTTAGAAGATTAAATATTTTTTGTAATTCACATTTTTAAATCATCGTTTAAGAATTCGTCATATGTGTAATAGCATTTTTCTATTAATATATTCTTTAATTTTCTGGCACATACGTGGTATTTCTTTATTTATTAAAAGTATTATTAAAAGTCAAAGAGAAAGATATACATATATTATACATAAAAACCTTCCTCTTGAAAAACTCTATCTACTAAAAAAAACTGCATTGAAATCCGTACATACATATATACCAAAACTGGCGTGTCTTATCAAAATCATCGCAGAGCACAAGTTCTTTCATAAACATGTCTAAAATTATATTTATATTTTATAAATATGTTTAGAAAGATCTATAAAAATATATATAAACAATATCAAACCTACGTGTGCTATCAGAGTTATCGCAACCGTCTATACGTGCGTCTGTCTGTCTGTGCATAAATTAAAACTATTGTCGTTTAAACAATATAGCCCTGCGGGACGCCACACGTTTTTGAAAATGAGCACGTTTCTTTGTTAAGGGGGATACCATAGCTTGAAATTTACTTAATGCCTTTAAAAATATATTTACTAAATATTTTTATAATTTAAAGTAAGCTTTTTAAAACAGCTATTCCATATTTTTATTTATTGTAATATTTATGTCACTTTTTTAATTAAAAATAATAATATTTTAAAATAAACTTATTTCCTTTCTTTATAATAGTGGTGATAGTGAACGAGCATGCCGTCCACTGTCACACTGCCCACATGGACATCTGTACTCAATACCAGATAAGATTTAGCTTACCTGAGGTTGGTTACAAGTTTATGGTTATCTCAGAAGACTTAAATGCTTCGGACAAGTGTTGCTCCGTTACCACACTCAAGGTAGAACCAGTGTAGTTCAACCGTAGAAGAACCACTGCCATACCTATTTCTAGCGTAAAGCATTTCTTGCGTTTCGATAGAAGGGTGTGTTTGCCGGCATACTTTTGTATGAGGCGACCATAGACTTCGGGAGTAGCAATGCATCTGTAATTGACTTCAGATGGAACCCATGTTCTGTATGAAGTTGAATACTGATGTCCATAGGCGGCAATGACCACTTACCATCAGGAGGACTGCATGCACGTTTACTACTTCAGTCAGATAAAAAAAAACTCTTAATATCATAATGTAGCAGGGCTTAAGATTGATGTTATTTGGTATACATAACTTTATTCTTACGGTTTCGGTTGATGACAACAGTAATATTAGTCATTCCATCTTCTTATCTTATTTTAAGTCTAGAACACACGTAATAAGTATGCCGAATCCAAGGACATAATTACATTAAAATGGCGATGATACTTATATAAGCCTGGCTGTGTGCCTGTTTTACTGCTAATTTTACTTTACAGAAAACGATAGGTTAAAAAAAAGTATATTGTAGGGCTTCCACTTAACCCGGTATTGCTATGCGGCGCGTGCGCATGTCACAGAGGGCGCCACAGATCGCATCGCGCATCTGCCGCTCACACCCCCATATCCCGATAACCGAATTACGGTTAATTGTTAATGCGTTGCCGTTGAAATGGTTATCTGTGATCGAATGCTTGCGTAATTGCTTGATTATTTGAAATAAAAAAAAACGGTATAGTTTTAAAAGGTTAAATAGTTTGTGTTCGAGATAAAAGGTGACATGTTTTTTTTATTAAAGTCATATATAGTTTGTCGTCCATCTTATGATGAGTAAAAAATATATGAATAAAATAACTTAGCAAAAATTTAGCAAAAAATTAGAAGATAACAATAATACTCATACTACTTATCTGGGATTTGAACCCCAGCTAGTTAGTCTAATATTCATATAGTCTCTAGTTCATAATTAAAAGTGTTTTAGCAGGAAAATGAAAATTCAGTTTTTAGTTGTACGTTCCGCGATAAATCGCAAACAAAATTAGTTAAACTCGTCGAAAATGTTTCAGTCTTAGTACTGTATCATTGCGCGATACTACGAACGTCTAATTTACTTTATATTTCAATATTACCCTTCAACATGTATAAGTAAAATGTAATAAGGAAAAAACCTAATGAATAGTTTTAAATTATAGCTGTAAGCACGATTTGTAAAGCGGTATTTTGCAAAATATATAGTTGATATGACTTAGTTATTCTTGTCTATTCAATAAGAAAGTATATACTTAAATTCATCCCCTAGGGCTGCTAAATAGGGGATGAAAGCTAATAGCAAAATAGCGAGTACTTATGTATATGCGTATGCGCAGCTGTACGACCCTACGGCGCTATGATCTAATAAATTGGGTGCATTGTATGCAGATCGGCGCGTGCGCAGCGTATAATGCGCTTAGCATAGCAAATGTTATGCACATTCGTTATCGAATTATGATGAGCAGTAATGAATAAATATACCATTATTTCGAAGTACTATCATTTTGAGGATTGATGAAGCGTTTAGGTTTGGCCTTATAGTGAGAGTCCATGGTTTGCCAGGTATGCCTATTCGCGAAGATAAGTGGGTTTTACGAGTTTTAGGCAGGTGGCCACATTACATGCTGCAATAAGCTGAGTAGAAAACGTACTGTTCAACGTAATAAAAATATTAATATTATAAAATATAAAATATTTTATATTTCCCTAGTTGTAAGTAAAATTTGATACAAGTGTATACATTCATTTATATTTTATATGTGTAATGAATGGTAATAGCATGTAGTACTATTAATAGTTAGAATAAAATTTTCTTTCTTTCTAATAAACGAGTAGTAATAAGTTTGATAGCAATGATAGCCTACGGGTTGAAACCTGCCCGCTCGATCGGGATGTCCGAGGTTCAAATCCCTGGCAAGCACTACTGATTTTTCTAAAATTATGTGCATATTACAAATTAATTATCACTGCTCTATGGTGAAGGAAAACGTCGTGAGGAAACCTACACCCGGGAGTTCTTTAAAAAAAAGTGCTTAGAGGTGAAGTCTATCAATCCGCACTTGGCCACCGCGGTGGACCATGGCCTAATTCTCTCTTATTATGAGAGAAGACCCGTGCCCAGGAGTGGGACAATAACGGGTTTTCAATGAGGACAATAAGTTTGATATTTTTGAATATATTTTTTTCTGGTATGCCTCGATGCTTATAGGCCACAATTATACCAAAGAATGGCACTACTAAATATTAAGCGTTACTTTAACAGTCTCTGATGATTTCTATATTCACTCTGAAAAAAAAGTAAATAATTCTACATAGATTTTTTTTGTGTATAATATCTCCATATCATATTCATGTCATTAATAAATAAAAACCAGTAGGTACTGCAACTAATACTTTGTTTGCAAATACCAGTTAAAGTAAAAAATACTTAAGTCTGCGTGCTGTCCCTAATAATTTGGCCACCCACTGTAACAGTAAAGTAGGTATAGATATTAAACCCACAATATGTCCCTGGTCACCGTAGTAAAATAACCCAAAGTCCTTTTCACTTTGAGCAGATCCTGTGCTCAGCAGTAAGGCAAATACTGATTGTTCATGCCTTTAATAATGCAGTAGCAAATGAACATGCAGTTCACCTGATGGTAAGTGGTCACCGCCGCCCATAGACATCTGTAAGCAACATCACATAGCTAGGTTCTATCTGAAGTCACGCAGATGTGTTGCTATTCCCGAAGACTAGGATGGTCGCCTCATACAAAAATGTGCCGGCAACCACACCCTACCATCGAAACGCAAGGAATGGTTCATGTTAGAAATAGGTGTGGCGGTGGTACCTCCCCGGTCGAACTACACTGGTTCTACCACCTTTAGTAATGTTTGAATAAGTGACTACAATATTTTGTATGTCTCGCGAGTTTCACAACTTCGCATGGTAAATATGTGGTCAATATAGAATAGGCATTGTTACTCCTGAAGATAAACCTTACAATAAAACAGCCGATCATCATATCCACATTACCATACATACATTAAAGTAAATATCGACGCAATTAATAACTTACCGCAAGAATTATCAAATCTCTCTTTTCAAACAAATCCTAAAAGAAGATTTAAATAACACAAACAATTCCCATATTTCCTAATGACTGTAATTTTGTATCTTACTAATGAATTAACTAACTAATACACGACAGAGGGTTTCAAACATGTCTGTTGAACCCGTAATTATAATTTTACACTAATCAAGCCAAGGCACGACTGTGGGGTGAAAAATGACTCAAAATTCCTCAAAACTGGAGAAGTGTAGCAGTTTAGTGTTATGGTAATTATATGAAACGGTTTCGTTTCTTCAACGTTTTAATTATGATAAAATTAAACAATTTGGCTGTTATGAGTTGTACCAGTTAGTTGTATGTTTGTTTGAACGTTGATTTGAGTCTGTGTTATTTAGAGTGTTTTCACATTAGGTCCCAAGTAGCGCCGCCGCAGCGCGTCAACCGCGCGACTGCAACGGATGCTCTCTTATAGATATAATTATTCAGTTTTTATTATTCTTGAAGTGAAACTTCTTTAGGCGCATGAGGGTAAAATTTTTACAGATGAAACGTCACGCCGGTATGCAACGGAAGTGTCGGAAAAGAGAGAGAGAGTGATCGAGACCGATTGAGAGAGAGTAAGACAGGGCGAACGTAGCATGAGCAACTAGCCGTGGAGTGAGAGTAGGGAGCAAGCGAGCGAGAAAGATTGAGAGAAAAATTGAGACAGAGCGAACGTCGTATCACGCCTTTTTCCCTTCCTCTTAATCTTGGAAATTTAAAGTTTTAGATTTGTATAAATATAAACAAGATTTATAAATTAGTTCGCCAAAGAAGTTTCACTTCTGACATGTGTACTTTGTACGCACGCATGTTTTTTTTTATTATTATTTACATTATAAAATTTAGTAAAGAAAAATACAAGTTACTTATTTAGTCATCAGCGGCAGCAATGTATCTGCTGGACGTTTGGTACTTCTATATGCTTTATTAAAAAAAAAAGTAAAAGTTTTGGCGATATACATTTCGCTTAACAATTAAACTTTCATTTAAAAAATCTATCAGTTACGAGAAAAGTGTGAAATCTTCATAGTAACCTCAATGTAACTTAAAATAAATTATAGATGCTTTTTTTTTATTTTTTTATTTTTATTTGGCTGAAGTAGCAAACGAGCATGCAGTCTACCTGATGGTAAGTGGTTACTGCCGCCCATGGACATCTGTGATCAACTTCATACAGAACATGGGTTCCATCTGAAGTCAATCACAGATGCGTTGCTACTCCCGAGGACTAGTATGGTCGCCTCATGTGAAAGTGCGCCGGCAACCACACCCTTCTATTGAAACGCAAGAAATGCTTCACGATAGAAATAGGTGTGGCGGTGGTACTTCCCCGGTCGAACTACACTGGTTCTACCACCTTGAAAATGCTTCTAAAAACCCTGAGCAACAACATACAACAATCAATCCAATAGTAAAATGCCCAAAATTGTCATAGCCTGCGCGTGCGCATGCGGCACCTAATTAATTCAGCATTCGGACGCCAGGTGGCGCGGCAGATGGACTCGTGCCGGTACATCACAGATAATGAAAAAAACACATTTTAGATAATTCTGTTGTTAACACACCGCATATATGGGCCCTATCTGTTGTTCAACAGATCTGTAAACATTTTTTAAGTTCCTAACCGTGAAGTATATTTAACACGTTCTTGCTGCTTGTGGGGGTCAGTTTGACCCGACCGACGTATGTTATTCACAACTTTTTGTAAATTGTTTTAAGCCTTCATTGCAATTCGGTGTTTAGTCATGCATGCACTGATTAACACTATGAGTTAAGAATTTTGTAATTTTCCTCGGTTATTAAATGTGACAAAAAGTAGCCATAGATAGCCATAGACATCACAGAAATCCGTTAAAATTAGCAACGTATACTTATGATAGAAACATAAGGGGCTTGAACGGCATAAAAAGCAAATACCATTATTTTATAATTGCCTTTGCCCATACGCTACATAATAACTTTAATACATCTTATCAGTAAGATAGAAATAATGACAAATAACTGCATAATCATCCTTTATACGGTCGGTACGGGGTGTAATTGGGGTTATCTTTCAATCTAAGACAATGGGGTCGATCACACCCCACACCAGGTGAAGAACTTACTGCTACTTAGACATCTGGTGGGTGGGTTAAAAAGTGATAGAGGTACTTTCAAATATTCCACAAGTATTGTATAAGAACACTGTAACACAATTTAAAAGGTTAATTTCCGAAGTTATTTAATATTGTCACTTAATATGATATATTATTGATCCGAATTAGTTTATCACATTGGTATAGATTTAAGTTATATTGTAACCTTACTTTATTTTTTGTTAATCGAATGAATTATGATTGAGTATTATTATTATTATTTTGATTTAATTACATATTTTTAATACTTTTATTAATTACATTTTTTTTCAACATTTAAAACAACAATTGTGATATGTAAATCAATTCGATTCTTGACTATTAATTAATGAATTTGTAATTTAACACTTAATAAAATTTGTAACTACACTATTTTCAATGTAATTTGTAAACTTAATGTTCTTCTTAATGATTTTAATGTTTATCTAATTTTATCTCTTACAAATCATTTATATTAATTATTGTCGCTCTTAGCACGTAGTTTACACCTATAATTGAGGTGACACTTAGTTTTAGTATCTATGTAATATCCAATTCATTAAATGTGTAAGTGTTCACTTTGTTGGTGTAACTAAATAAATAAATAAATAAATAAATAAATAAATAAATAAGAAATTATAAATTGTTTCTTTTTTACATTTATTGTAAATACTTTTTCTCATATTTTCAAATTTATATGAAAATTTGTTATCAATTATAAAATGATTCTTTAGAAAATAAACATGAGTTTAGAAAAGACATATTAATAACAATAAGAAACGTTTTGTACTGATAAAAAATTACATAATTATGTTAAAGTAACATAAAATTCATTGGTGGATAAAAAATATGGTGGGTATTTTTGTATGTGATGTCTTCTCTAAATTTGCCTTACTCTATCAACTGTTCCCTATTGGTCAAGACGCATATCTAAGGGTTGGGACTTAAATTACCTTTTTTCCAATTTAATGAACACCTGGATATAGCTTACCCCTCAAGGTGCGAGCAGGGTTAACAATTTAGCCTTACAACAAAAATCCTTATTAAATCTTAGGAGTGTTGTATCGATTAAAGATGATTTATGATGCATAATCATTTGGTTTTACGTGTTCCCTTGTTAAGACAGATGTTTAAAAAACACGCTTTTTACACTCATAGCCCCACACTACGAATTTCTCCTGTGTCATGGGTACCATGGACACACACAAGACGAATACACAAACACTCAGACCCAGAACATAAATCTAAATTCATCATTCACCTGTCTGGCCGGGAATCGAACCTGGAACCCATTGCGCGTCACACCAGCATGGTAACCGCTGCGCCACGCGAATCGTCATCGATGTTTTAAGATCAACGTAGCTTAAATTTTGTAGATCGGTTAGACCTACTCGAGCCGTGAGGATATTCGCGCTTCATACATATATATTTAGGTAAGTACATCTATTTCTAAAGTGAAGCATTCCTTGCGTTTCGATGGAAGGGTGTGGCTGCCGGCACACTTTACTTACCATCAGGTGGACTGCATGCTGGTTTGCTATTTCATTATTATAAAATAAGTGATTGCAGATGTCTATGTGCGGCAGTGAACCCTTCTCATAAAGTGGACTGTATGCTCGTTTGCTACTTCAAACTATTAATAAAATAGAATTTTTTTATTTACCTTATAAGGTGGCATACTTTATAACCAACTTAAACCAGCTAAACCACCCTCGTAACACCGCAACAGCACCACATTTTATTGCCAACACCCGTCTATGTGATGCGTTAAATTTATACAAGACGACGCAAATTCTAAGGAATTTAAGGGAAGGTTGGTAACCCAAATTGAATGCACCAGGGCGACGTTACAGTTGGATATTGCAACTATGTATCCGGTTACAAAGAAAAGGCATAGGTAACGATTTTAAGGGTACATTTTAGTTAGTGAAACAGTCAGTGCTGGCCTTGTGGTTGACTTTCAGTCTCCCAGTCAGAGGTATGAGGTCCGATTGATCAGTTGTATTTATGGAAAAAATGAAATCTACACGCTTGAAAGTTCTTTGGAAATTGATCTTAAAGGGGTTAAACTCTGTCAATCCGCATTTGACCAGCGCGGTGAAATATGGTTACTTTAAACTCCTGTCACACTTAAAGACACTTGCCCAGTACTGAGACAATCCCTACTAATATTATAAATGTGAAAGTAACTCTGTCTGTCTGTCTGTCTGTTACTCTTTCACGCCAAAACAACTGAACCGATTTTTATGAAATTGTGTACACAGATAGTGGTGACCTAGGGATCCATTATAGGCTACTTTTTATTTCAAAAAATGGGTTGAAAATGTTAAAATCGAGCATAAATGTTTGTATGGTAGTTCGTTTTTGACAAAGAGGTGTACTAATAATTCCGTCAAGGGGTATCATAGATTTGATTAAAAACTTATGTGAATAATAAAACATTAAAAAATATTGATTTTGAGTCGACAACATATATCCGTAAAACTCGGTATGTTGTGAATTTTATTAAATTCCAATGCAAATGACAATCTCCATATTGGCTTTTGACAAAGAGGTGTACTAATAATTCCGTCAAGGGGTATGATAGATTTCATTAAAAACTTATGTAAATAATAAAACATTAAAAAATATTGATTTTGAGTCGACAACATATATCCGTAAAACTCGGTATGTCGCGAATTTTGTTAAATTCTAATGCAAATGACAATCACCATATTGGCCATTTCGCCTGGACGTCAATGTGAGTTCGTTCAAAAATAATACATATATCGAAGGCAGTAGGTGGGGCTCGTAAGCAAACGCAGCGATTTCGACTTCACGTGGCCACCACGAAACAGTCTCGCGTTTCCGAATTCGAATCAAACGACATGATGGGTCTCGTCCATCTTTTTTTCTCTATTGACAGTGACACTTGTCAAATCTAACCACGTGAAATCGACTTCGCTCAGGAGACAATATCAACCTGACGTTTGCATTCATCGGCAAGAGATGGCGCTACTTGTCGACGATGCGACACATATAAATTGGTAACAATTAATTATCATTCAAATAGATGTGACATAAATTTGATTTAATTTACCCATAATATGGGTTTATAATATGAAAATGTATTTATAATGCGAAAGATACGATTATAATTACGAGGAATTCCCGATGAGTTAAATATTAGGTATACTTGCGCTATCTATCACTGTTCTGTTGAATTACGTTGAATGAACATTTGATAGATGGCGTTATCTACAATACAACTAAATTAAAAGTTGATGTTGAATTACTAATAATTCCGTCAAGGGCTACGAAACACTGGTTTGCAAACTTAAATATAAAATAAATCCACGATAGCATATCTATATCTCTTAAGGTTAACTCACAATAATTCTTTTTTGTTCCATATTTTAACTAAAAATAATACGTTATTTTCGAGTCTGTTGTCTTTTGTTCAGTATTAATCCTTATGTAAATAAATGCATTCGTTAGCTTCGTAATTTTAATAAAGATCAAAATTGTCTTTTACACTGTATGCATCAAATAAATACGTTTAAAGTTATTAGAGATATCGAATTATATCTATAATTTCTTTCAAAGGGTACGATAATAAAATTCCGTCAAGGGGCAAGATAGACTTGATTGAAAACTTAACTCAATAATAAAACATTATAAAATATTGATTTTGAGTCGACAACATACATAGGTATATCTGTAAAACTCGGTATATCGCGACTTTTGTTTAATTCCAAATTCCAACTATCGCCATATTAGCCATTTTGCCCTGATGTCATCCTGATCCTTAGTTCATTAAGAAATAATACATACCTATAAATCGATAACAATTAATGATATAAATTTGATTTAATTTACCCACAATATAAAATTACGAGGAATTACCGATGAGTTATATAATAGGTATACTTGCGCCATCTATCCACTACTATGTTGAATTACATTGAATGCGATAAGTGGCGTTATTCACAAAGCAACTACGAAGTCTATCGATAAATTAAATGTTGATGTTGAATACTAATAATTCCGTCAAGGGCTACGAAACACGGGATTGCAACCTTAAATATAAAATCAATTCACGATAGTATATCTCTTTATCTTATGTTTAAGTAACAATATTTTTTTTATGTTCCATATTTCAACTAAAAATATTACGTTAATTTCGAGTGTGTTTTCTTCTGTTCGGTTCCTTATATAAATAAATGAATTCGTTAGCTTTTACACTATATGCATCAAATAAATACTTTTATAATAAAGATCGCGATGTGTCTCTCGGCAGGGGTAGGTAACCGTCCCGCTCGCGCATACTAATACATGCCGGCAGCCAATGCGTGTGCATTATTAGAATAATCTTATCACTTGATAGTGTCCAGTGTTGAGTAGGGCACGAATGATAAATGAGTTTGTAAGAGTAGCGTCTTTTTGTACTAGACCAGTACAAACATTGCTCTTCACCCTGCAGCATCACTCTAAGAACTTTTAAACATACTGCGGAAAAGTTAAAATCAATCTTTGTAATCGATGCGTTTTGGTTTAAATGTGGAGGAGGATTTGGTTTACAAGGTGCTTCTTGGTATTGTGTGACCACTAAGATTGTTAATTAATTCAAAGAAAGGCGGTTTACAATCGTCTAATTTTAAAATTCTAATTCTAATTTGTCTAATTTTTAAAATATTTTTACATAACAATTATGATCCTAACCACAAATACATACTTTAAATTCGTTTCTTCACTCTTTGTATGTCCGGGTAATCGCCTGAGCGGCTAAAGTCATTTGGATAGGACTTGCACTATAGAAAAGGTTGTGGAATAACATAATTATAGACTACTTTTTATCATATAATTTCAACGGGGTCGACATTTGTGCGGGAAAAACTTTGCGATACACTCATTTTTACGCGGGCGAAGCCGCGGGTACAGATATTTATAGATAAAAGTCGATCTGAAAAGGCCTCTTAACGTCGTTTTAAGTAGATCCAGGTAGGTGGTTAACTAAAAGGTCCTGACGCCACACCTATTTCTAACGTCAAGTAGTATTTGCGTTTCGGTGAATGTGTTTGGATGTCGGCTTAATTCCATATGAGGCGAATTTATGATTTTAAGTAGCTGGTCTAGATCCAAAATATATAGTAGCAGATAAACTCTTGAGTACTAATAATTATAGTAGCAGGTGAATATAAATACCTCCGTCTTTAATGAAAGACTGTCTGGCGATCGGTCACAGTGCTCCCAAGCACTCCTCACCTTACAACTTCAAGTTAATGAATATTGAAAGAATCATCCATCCATCAGTCTTTGAAAGTCCACTGCTGGACATAGGCCTCCCCTAATCTGCGCCACTAAAATAATTTAATAGAATATTGAAAGAATATTTATGCCTAAAACGTCCAATTTTGAGTTTCACCATTTTGTTGTGTGTTTCAGCCAGACAGAAATACCTACTGTACAGTGACCGTCTAGAACACGGTATCTAGTAACCACGCATCTGTGATTAGACTCCAGACCCAACCCCTGTTCTTATGATGTTGTTTTCAGATTACCATGGACGGCAGTGACCAATTAGCTTCAGGTTTTTTATTTTTATTTGACTGAAGTAGCAAACGAGCATGCACCTGATGGTAAGTGGTCACTGCCGCCCGTAGACATCTGTGATCTACTTCATACAGAACATGGGTTCCATCTGAAGTCAATCGCGGATGCGTTGCTACTCCCGAGGACTATGATGGTCGCCTCATGTGAAAGTGTGCCGGCAACCACACCCTTCTATCGAAACGCAAGAAATGTTTCACGCTAGGTGTGGCGGTGGTACTTCCCCGGTCGAACTACACTGGTTCTACCACCTCGAAAAGACCGCAAACTGGTTTGCTACTTCAATATTATATAATCTTATAAAAAATCTTATTAGAACCACAAAGTTAAGCAGCGAAACGCCAGTTACGATCACTGGATTGGTAGTGTCGGAATATTAGTCTTCTTGTGCTTTGGAGATCATATAGTGCCGTTGATCCTACTAACTATATCATGAATTCTATCTAGTTGTAGCGGTGTGGTGTATGTCTTTAATACCACCACTACCCGTAGATTTCATAGGAAATGACTTAGGGACATAATCCAGACAATGGGCAACAGCGTATTCTGTGCTGCATCCACACATACTGCGATCACCAACATGCATGCCACTCAAAGAGCGAATCCCGGAATAAGAAAGCCCTATATCCATCAGCGCATCTCAGGTCGATAAATAGATCTTGTTGAAAGCCTTACTATCAGTCACATCCCGATTTGACGATTGACTAATCTCTATCTACTATTTGCGGTTACTTAACACGGTTGCGGAACTTTAGCAAAACTAAAGAATTTGCACCTATTTTTACTAGGTGAAATGTATCCTTAAAATCTTTTTTTTTTTACATACATACATACATTTGATTTGGGTACGTTAAAAAAGAGTGGAAAATAGACGAGTATTGAAAAAAAATAATCACTACGTACATTTAAGTAAAGAAATACAAGATGCATACTCAGTCGCAATGTTGGCATTAATTTCGTGATAAATTTTGTGCTAAATTCTTATCATGGGAGTAGGAAATTTCATTAAACAAGACCTAGGAGTGCCATCTATCGGAGAGTGGCAGGATCAACAAATAAATAAAAGTTCGTAATAAGTACTTAAATTTAATAACAATCATTACTTGATAACTTTACAACTGATGGCTTATAAGTAAATATTAAAAAAAAAAACCTCTGCGTAAGGTCCATCCCGCAAATTTTGAAATTGAACATGTTGCAAGAGGTTGCAAAGTTCTGTACAAGCAAAGTCGCGGTTACAACTTATTATTAATTTTAACAATACATTTATTTACAGTCCGGTTTCCAAAAAAATGTTTTGCAACGCTGGACACTGCACAATTGTTCAATTTGCCACGTTTTAATGAAGTATTGTTAGGTACCAGCATTTATAAAAAGTAAAATAACAACAATAGACACGCTTGCATCCCGTGCCATGCCACATAATCAACGACAATAGACCACAGATAACAAACAATCGCCAAATTAAAACCTCATTCACGCATTCGTATGCAAAATAGGCGCGAAAAGGCGGCCATGTTTTACACAAGATGGCCTAATTGCGCGGTAAAAGGGGTTTGTTAGTGAAACCGAGTTTCTATACCTTGTTTGATAGTGGTTGAGTGATGGCATGTGTCGGTCTGATTGGCTATTGTATCTGCACCTTTATAATACATCTGGTGCATTGTGCATCTATCTTATTATATATATATTATTAAGTAAGTATAGAAGGTATTTTAACATTTTTATTACATTTCTTACCAATACCATTTAGTGCGAAATTATTTAAATATCACTAATTATAAATAATTTATTAATTTCATAATTTTTGTGTAATAAGCCGTGTGATTTCGGTCGTAAATATCACCACTCCATATTTTCTATAGAATGATATCATAGATTGCTAACAACGTCTCCCTATGTGGCATTAACACCTAGGTACTGCAGTCACCACATCGCATTCCAGGAAAAAATCCCCTATTATGAAATGCTTATGTACAGCAGGATACCTACTTCAAATGGGGGTTGATTGGTTTACATTGTAAACTGAAATATAGGTATATTATTTGTAAACTATATTGATTCGCTATTTAAATCATATAAAATACAACAACACAACATTTCTACTAGCTAGTGACGTCTGAAACTTAAATGTCAATGTATTAATTCTTTTTCGCCAGTTCGTCAAAATTCGAGGATATAGTGTAGAAAGCTCTAGGTATAGCACTTATTGTCAATATTTAAACAAAATAATAAATACCTAAATATCGATAAGAAAATAAAACCGAAAAGGATATTTATGTAGCAATTTCAATTTTTCAATTTCAAAAATAATTTTAATTGTACAATACTTATCTACTTAAATTTACAATACGCCTTAAAAACATCTTCAAGAAAGTTGTATTGTTTGATTGCATGAAAATTGTTGTAAGGCGCTTACGATGCGCCTGACACTTTCTTAATCTTAAGAAGGCCGTTTTACTTGCGAATACAGTCTTTAAGGCGCTTACAGTGTTGTTTATCCTCTCGTGTGCCGCTGTCAAAAAATCGTCTACTCTTATTATTATCTCTTTTTATTTAGGCAATAAAAGTAAAAAAAGAACATGAAACTCATTTGACTTAGTACACAGATGCTATTCTTGAACATTTGTAACAATGTTATTTGAGATAAGTGATTTAAAAATCTACAAAGTTTGAACAAAATCTGGCCGTTTAAAGTGGGTCAAAATCGCGCCCAAAGAAGTCTGTTACAAACAAACATACAGGTGAAGCTAATAAAAAGCTAATAATTAAGATAAATTACAGATTACTATTAGGTGCTAAATGAAGTTTGAATACTTGGTATCTATATAGGGGAGAGGCGTACAAAATGACATACTAGTTATAAAATCAGTCATAAAATATTTATTTATTAATAATATTGAACACTTTTAATCACTATGTATTCTTTGGGTAATTACGTATTAATATTTATAGAGATCAATCAACTTAATATAAAAACAAAAAAATGACTACACATTTTTAAAAACTTAAAAAAAACCGTTTTGTACACCCTTGGCGGGTAAAATGACATAAGAGGCGTGGACAAAATGACATAGCAAACGTGTAACAAATTTTTTCCATTATATGCAGAGTTCACAAGTAAAGCACTTTGTTTTTTTTTCGGAACATCTGCACATGTAGCGTGAGCCCATCTCTTACAGCTCAAGCACTTTAGCCAGACTTCTTTTGGCTTGGACCTGGAGTAGAGATCATTACAATAAATGCAACGACAATCTTCAGCGGATTTTGCTTTTGCCTCTTCTATATTTGGCGTAGATGTTAACAACATCACAGGTGTTTTATTGCGAGGTTTTCTTTTCCCTTGTCCAGCCACATATATTCCTTTCGGTACTGGAGATAATGCGCTGACTGGAACATTGATATTTATATCATGTAGTATCAATTTCGACAATGTTGGTGTTGTAGGTATTGCAGTGTCTATAGACGATCCTGATGGGAGTGTGTGTGAGTTATCTGCGATTGGTGAGGTTGCAATAATCTGTGGTGTCGAAGAGCCTATTTCGACCTGAGATGGACTTGCTGAGAGTACGCATTGGTTTTCTGCTAATGGTAAACTTTCTTCGAACTTGGATTCAACCCGATTTTCTTGCCTAGGGATGCCTTGTCGGTCTGTTTTTCTAGAATAGTTACGAGGCATGATGTTCGGTTATCTATAATAAGAAAGATGGGTCAAATGACATAGTATGCTATTTTACCCGAACAAGGTGTATGTCATTTTGTCCACTTTATAACCTCCAACAAAAATAAACAATAATTAAAAATGTATTCAGAATTTACACGTTTTAAAACATTTGTGGAAGTATTTAGTAAAACTACAATAAAGTAACCCTTAATATAAACATATTAACGCAAAAAAAACTTACTTTTACGAAGACACTAAATCTATCCAAGTAGAACTCGTGACTGCAAAAATCAAACAAAAACATGTCCATACCACACTAAGCATCGGACGCGACTGAGTAGGGACACGAAAAAAGTATCGATACTTTGTGGTATCGAGTATTTTACCTTTCGATACAGATACTTTTGTACTCGATACTTTGCATTCGATACTTTTACTCAATGAGTACTTTTCAACAAGTATCGTATCGAATAAATATCAGAAATTACCCACTTAAAACTTGCGACTTTACGGTTACGGCCATGCATGTTTATGGCAACATTGGCAACGCCATCTAGTCCAATCGTTCTGAAGACTGAACCTTCTTACCTAAAACATTAAAATTCGTTCCTTCCGTTTATAGTTCAGTTCCAATCCTAACCTTTCATTCATTTCCTACACTAATCAATCATTCACACGTTCACCGTTTTTATATTGTTTATCGTCGCTTTATTAGTATACACCTGGTGTTATTTGTTAATTCTTCGAGCTCGTTTCGCGATTTGTTTTTCTGCTGCATTAATGCTTGTCATCAATAATTATTGTGCTTGACTATTATTAAAGTGTATAATATAAAACAACATCGACATTTGAGTCATTAGAAGAATGCCGCCTACTAAGAGTGAACTTTGGCAGTATTTTATCAAGCTTAACAGCAACGAAGTGAAATGCAAGATTTGTTTCAAAACCATAAAAACGTCAGGGAATACGTCAAACATGAATAAACATCTTAAGAAACACTCTAATGCGTTGAGGTATATTTAAATATAATTTTCTGCTTTTTTTTTAATATACTTAACCTAAAATGATTCTTAAATTTTATTGTTATTTACTATATTCAAATAAAATAAAATTACCCTGTCTGTTTGTGACTTCGAAATAAGGGCCTAACTTGGGCTTATATTGTTGTTACCATATCTAAAAGATACATTTTTAACCATTTATTTATTTAACGTCCACGCGAACGAAGTGGCTAGAATTAGCTAGTAATAAATAAATTTGAAGTTGTATACTAAAAAATATATATATATATATATATATATATATACCCGTTTTACATTGAAGAACTTTTTAGGAGCACGAAACTAATTCCGGTATTTTTTTTTAGTGGAAAAGGAGATGAAAAGATACAAACAACGATTAATAAAAAGCTAGACCCGCTGAATTCACCGCCACCGAGTCATGAACCACAACCATCGACAAGTACATCAAAAGCACCTGAATCGAATACATTTCTAGCTATTCCTTCATCATCTGATGTCAAGAAAATTCCAATCGATGTTATCGATGACAGTGAGCTTACAGAAACATATGCACCGCTTCCAAAAAAAAGACAACTTTCTATTGTACAAACAATAGAACGTAAATATTCTTATTCCAATGGAGGAAAGGATCATTTGAAGCTATGCAAATGCTTGCTTTATTTTATTTGCGTTGATAAAAGACCGTTTGACATTGTGAAAGGGCGTGGATTTAAAAAAATGATGCATCAAGCTTGCCCGTCGTTTAAAATTCCAAGCGTGGATACTCTTAAAGCCCAATTTGATGCTTTATACAGTACCATGCATTTGAAAATTGAAAACATATTTGACAATATTTCGCACTTGGCATTAACCTGTGATATTTGGAGTGAGATGATGACTGTTACCAGTTATTTAGGGGTTACTGCTCATTATTTACATGATGACAGACTTGTATCGCGTTGCATTGCTACTGTTGCACTGGATCAACGGCATACTGGTGAATACATAGCTGACAAATTAAAAGAAATTTGTGCAGGTATGCACATCAGCCTGGAAAAAATAACTGCTGTAGTTACGGACAACGGCTCAAACATGACAGCAGGCATAGCTAATTTTCTAGAAAAAAATAAACACTTGCCTTGCTTTGCTCATACAATTAATCTTATCGCTGAATCTGCAATGTTAGTCAATGATTTCAGTTTATTAGTAAGCAAAGTACGAGACATCGTCAAATTTTTCAAGAGCAGTGTAATTCTCAGCGACTCTTTACGTCAAAAGCAAACTGGCTGTCAACCTCTCAAACTGATTTTAGATGTTAAAACTCGTTGGAATTCTGTCTATTATATGCTCCAGAGATACATAGAATTAGCGCCAATTGTTCATCAAATTTTAATGTTAAATACTAAAGCACCACCCACACCTTCAGCTGTAGAAATGCAGAATATAAAAACATTGATTTTAATATTGAAACCACTGGAATATGTAACGAAAGAGCTATCGGGTGAACAGTATGTGACCATAAGTAAAATAATACCGATGGTGAACTGCTTGAAGGCGCAGATTAATGATGTACATGTGGCTGAAGGTATAGGTGGTGATGATAATACCGATGATAAGGTAATAAATACAGTAAAAAACGAAATAATCAAACAGATAGAACGCAGATTCGGACATATTGAAGACAATCATTTGATTGCAATCTCATGTTTGTTGGATCCAAGATTCAAGAATATTCACTTTCAAGATGCTAGAGCTTGTGCAAAGGCTATTTCTTTACTAAGACGATTTATTACTACCACTCCCAGTTCCAGTATTATTAGCAGTGAACCTGACAGCGATTCTTCTGTTGAAACATCATACGACTTTTGGAGTCATCATAAGAAGTTAGCGCATACAAAAAAACAAAACAAAAATGATTGTTCTTCATCTTCATTCCAATCCAAAACAAAGGATGAAATAAGCTATTATTTGTCTGCGCAGGTTTCACCACTTTCCTTAGAACCTTTGAAGCAATGGGAAGATATGAAAGTTGTGTTTCCAAAATTATACAAGTTGGCACGAGAATATTTGTCAATTCCAGCGACGTCAGTGCCCTCAGAACGATTGTTTTCTAAAGCAGGAAGCACTATAACTAAAATCCGAAACCGCCTATCGCCAAAACGGCTCGATAAACTGTTATTTTTAAGTGATTGTACGGAGGAGGAATGGGAACTTTGATGTGTGCCTAAATTAACAGTTCTTTTTTCATACAGTTTAAAATGTATAAAGTTACAGTCGTCTTATTATTGTAATCTCTTTATTATTGTAATAAATTAGTGTGCCAAAACCTTTTATTTTTATTTACTGACTGATATTGATGTTCTGACGCGTTTCTGATCATTAGGCTCCAAGAAAAGTACTCGATACGTTGAAGTATCGATACTTTTGTTTCGATACATTTATGAGTACGATACTTTTCGTTCGATATTACTCATGAGTACAGTATCGATACTTTCTATTCGATACCGTGTCCCTACGACTGAGGCCGTCACAGGTTGGGACCTGTCCCTAAGCGATGCTTTATACGCCATTTCGAAAAATAATATAACTGTGGTTTCGGAGAAAAGTAAGTGTGTCATTTTACCCGCCTATGCCATTTTGTAAGCCTCTCCCCTACAATTATTATTCTTCATTTATGTTATAAAATATTAAGTAATTATTACTAATTGTTATATGACTTATTTTTGGCATGTTAAGTTAGATACATTTTATTTTGTTTATATTCGATTGGTGTCGCTGTAGAGGAGTAATTACATGATTTTAAAAATGAATACTAATGAAATTAAATGTAAATATCGACACATAGTTTTGAGCTTTTTGGACATTCAATATCAAAATGTGACCTATGTTTTAGTTTTAATTATGACCATGATAATGTAAATTAATCTTGTAAATGTAATCTTGACTCTATTCAATTTTTAATTTAATGTAATTTCAATCTTGACCCTATCTTATTTATTTTAATGTACTTTTAATTTGACCCAATCTTAAAACAATAATAATTTTAACCTATTTTAAATATTTAATTTTTAATGTTATTTTTAATCGTACTGACATTGTAAATAACAAATCTGTCCTCCTTGACATTGCAATGCCCTAACGGGGCTATTCATGCACACATCAATAAATTTGTACCACCTAGTCCAAATTTGTAATAGTAATTAAATCTCACTGTTGAACTTAACGAAAACACGAAAATGAAAATATTACAATGTTAACTCGTAGCGCCATCTATCGGGAAGTACTGAATGTGTGTTAGTCTTGGTTACTTTGCTCTTAAGTTCAATGTCTACCGGTTTACTTTTAAGACTTCCTAACCAAGTCCTCAGCAACACGCCTGTGGTCAATTTCTGCTATGAACTCTGCATAGATGTCACCTGTAAAGAATTGTCGGCCGTACCGTATCACGTACATCGATTGACGACCTTATAGCCACCGGCCATCTAAAGTAAAGATGGGAATTCGGAAGTACCTCGTCTCTAAAATAAGGGACCAAAAAAGAAATAACAAATAGTCTCTGATATTTTTTGAGGCAACATTAATAAAAGGACGTCAAAAACAATCTTTTTTTCTTTAGTTTGAAGTAATTGCGGTTTGTGCCGCTGATACAAAATATTATAAAAACCAAAAAAACGTGTAAGTAGCGAAAAACTTATTATTAACGGATTATGCACAGCAAACAACAAAAAACCAGGTAAGTTAGTTAATCCTAAACCGTGGGCGAACCTTTGCCTAAAATTGTTTTGCAAGTTGCTTATTTCGGTTAAATCACCATTATTTAGGAAACTACCATAGCATTTTTAATTAACTTAATAAATAACAAAAAAGTCCTTATTATGTAGGTAAATAACATTCTTACTTCATAAAAGAAGAATCTTATTTACCTACATACACATAAACTTTTTATATACCTACCACAAATTATCGCTATCGCCCAGCGTTGACTGGCAGAGAATGCCATTAGGTATTAAGTTTACCCTTATAACCCTTAGCATAAGGTGTTTCAAAAATTAAATAAATAAATATTTTTTCTCTAGCCTATTCCCCCGGCTGCACTCGTTTTGGTCACGTTTCTCAGTAAAATTTTCAAGGCTCTTTATTATATGAGGCTTAGCTTAGTCCTCGGAAGTAGCAACTCACCTGTGATTGACTTCTGATCGATCCCTTCTTCTATTTAAAGTTGTCTACGATACGTGCCTACTTAGCATCAGGTGGACTGTATGCTCGTTTCTTACATTAACCTTATTTGAGGCGTCCATCTTAGTCCAGTAGCAAAACAACTTTAATTGACTTCAAATTGATGCCTTGTTCTGTATGAAGTAATTTACAGATATCCATAGGCGGCAGTCACTTACCTATCAGGTGGACTGCATGCTCGTTTGCTACATCAATCTTATAAAATAAAACATTTTAATTATATTGGTAGATTAGTTATTGCTCAAGCATGAAACATTCGATTCGCGCTAGCATCAGCGTTTTTGGAAAATGTCTCTATAAATATCATGGCCTTTATCCAACTTAAGAGAGCATAAGAGTACATTCGCACCTTTATTCATGAAAAGAAATAACTCAAAAATTACGTTTTGCGAGTTTATGCCATAAAGCGAACGAACTACGTAGTGTCCGACCGAATATTCGGTTTCGGTTTCGGTTGAGTTTCGGCAAAAATATGGGTTTCGGTTTAGTTTAGTTTAGTTTCGGTTTCGGAGGAAAACCTGCCGAAACTACGACCGAAACCGAAACTGCACTCGGGAGTTCTCGCGTACGTTTATTTCTCAAATTATGTGTTTTTACATTAAATATTATATCGGTTTCGGCCGAAACTCAGACCGTTACCGAAATTCGGTTTCGGTTTCGGTTTTGGTCGAAAAACCCGTTTCGGTCGGACACTAGAACTAGGTGATAAACTCGCAAAACGAAAATTTTAAGCTAATTCTTTTTATGAATAAAAATGCGAATTATGTTACATAATATATTTTTGAACACTCCAGCCTGATGCTTACAGTGCAAAGCGATTTAAGCTTACAGTGAATGTAAGGTAATTTATTAAAAAAATGATGTATCAAATAAACAGTTGCAGTCCGTCTGTTGGTAAGTACTACTTTTGGAGTAATCAAGCCCAAATGAGACCCATATCCTATTGTTGAAGTGTTAAACCCTGTGTTAAGACATATTCATAGCTAACTAACACTGCTGTCGGAAGGAAAAATAAATCAAAAAGTATTTTTCCTTAATCACTCTATTTTTTGGTTATAGGAAATTGTTACATTTCTTAGTCCATCTATACTCGGGGCAAATTCGTTTTGGAATAAATGTACACAAACCATAAAAATTCCCATGTAGGGTTATCACCAACTTGTATGTTAGACAATTGCATTCAACCAAAATATGCATTAAATTATCGCGAAGTAATTTAATTAAGAAGAGTTGATTAACTTATAACGACCAACTGCAAGATAATATGTTAAAACCAGTCAAACAAAATGTATTTACCATTATCATCGCTTATTTAATGGTGTTACAACCTTAATTTCATGAAAGTATTTGCAACCTATTATAAGTTACAGATAAAAGTGAATAATAGGTAAAATATTGCTGCATAAACAACGAAAAGTTGCATTCCCCTGCCTGTCAGTGGTTGCTAGGCAACACTTTGTTATAACATTCCATATCGAATTTACCCCGAGTCTATAAGCTTGTATTCTAATTTTTAAGTCATTTTTTTTTTTATTAAAAAAGGCGTAGTTTAAAAAGTATACGAAATTCACTCAAGTAACTGCATACAAGCCAGTATTAAAAAGTAATAACTGGTACCGTACTAAAAACGGGAATCCGGTGAATCAATACCTGTCCATGAGTCACGGCATTCCTGTGAATCATACGTGCCCTTTGCACTCCGTTTGGGATGATTCCCGGGAACTCACGTATCTTGTAAAGGGATGAGGTGACTCATCTTATTCCGGTTACTTTCAATTAAATCGTCTTTTTCCAATTACATTAAATTAAATCGTTAGAAAAAGTCAGAATGACGTTGTATGTTGTGTTTTGTTTTAATCTTTTGATCATAAGAACTTACTTTTCGATGCATTTATATAATTTGTATGTAATTGGTATGTCTTATGTTCATGCTGTCGTTGCCTATAATTATTCTAGCATTTACCCTGGACTTTTTGTTATGTTTACTTTAAAATGTTGTGGTGTATAGAATGTTGGCTATGCAATCCTACTTTTTTCACTCAGTTTTTCAAAAGTTTCTAAATCCCAATTTACTGAAAATAAATCTGGCGACGCGGGTCTAATAATAGTGTTAGTGCTGTTACATTTTCTGTGTCTGATTGGATTGTTAATGGTGACATAATTATTCATAGTGTTCCAACTTATTCCTCAGAAATAGCAGCTTCAATATTATCTGTCTTAATATCTTTGGACGGCAAAAGCCACTCATTATAAGGTGCACCGCATTTCCCTTAGCTATTTCTTGTTAAAATATTACAAACGTCCTTGGATAACTAACCACTTACCGCCATGGGGTAAAAATGATAAGCAGCTAACACATTTTATCAGATTTGCTAAAATTAGTCAACCACTTGAGGGCTACAGGCGTGGGAAAGGCATGTAAAGAATTTAAGGTAGGAAATCGTTCACGTGTTTTTAAAAATCTCTCAATTTTTATTTATTATCGTGAGACTATCAGTCTTCACGTATTGTAACTTTGGTTTATAGAAGGCTCGAAATCATAGGCAAAGACATAGGTATATCTTTGTAGGGTACCAACAGCGGCAGTCAGTAAAAAATAATGAGAAATTGCTTGATAATGTATACAAAACATGTACTTTTATTGGAATAATTTCTCTCTTCTCGCTTGTGCTCGCCATCTCCTAACATATATACGCTTTCTTAAAACTATATTCTGTCCATTCGAGTCGCCCATCTGTGAGGAAAACAACGGAGCAACGCGCTCAGAGGACTTCGGTTGCGTTCTTTTGGAGATCCAGGAGTCTTCTCGGCGTCGGGTACCTTTTGAAGGTTTTCCCCTCGAAAACGAAAAAGGTAGATACTGACTACCTATGTACTTGCGACTATACGATTGTTAGGCATCCGCCTACCTATAAGATATTGACTCTATGTTCATTAAATGCCGAGTGTGTGTTTATTGCCGAAAAAATAATTAACGGCATATGATATTAATTATTAATGTTGTTATCGTAAATTGCGCCTGCGCATTCAACTCTTTATACTGGAATCAAGTTCTCCCAGTAAATGATCCAGTTTGAAGTTTCGGTAAAAGTAAGCGGACGAGTTTTTATTTTTTGGGTTAGTGGGACGCTGGTTCGATGCACGGGATAAGGACCGATGTTCTTGAGTGATACTATGAGCCTAAAACCATCAATCGAGGGACCTAGGTTCGAATCCCAAGAACAGATTTTTCTAAAAAGATATGTGTATTAGAAATTAATTACTTTTTCACTATGTTGTTGGTACTAACATCGTGAGTTGGTACTAAAATCTACACCTCTAAGTTCTTCAAAAAAAGATTTCAAAGTTGTGTGTAATCTACCAATTCTCGAGGTTCAAATCTCAGGAACCAAATTTTTTTTCTAAAATGATATGCTTATTTGAAAATAATTATAACTGCTTTAAGGTGAAGGAAAACATGTGAGGAAACGTAACCATAGTGATTTCTTTGAAAAAAAATCTCAAAGGTTTGTGAAGTCTAATAATTTGCACTTGCCCAGCGGTGGTACAGTAATGTGTTGACGACGTTCAAAACTCAAACCAGAATATAGTCATAGGAGCGGTGACACCATTGATGTCCAACCACGATGGGTAGGTCGTCCCTGTAGTTCCGGGATCAGAATAGGGCTACGGCATCCCCTGCCTGTCGTAAGAGGCGACTAAAAGTTGCTTCCGGGGTTGAAGGCGGCTAGAGTGGGAGCTCGAACCGTTCGGTCAGGCGAACCCGGGAAGGACGGCGGTATATGTGGTCGCATACCGTCGTAAAGACTAGACGGAGCGGTGGGCCCAGCCACCCATCTGGGAGGAGCCCGATGGGGCAACGCGCTCAGAGGATTTCGGTTGCGGTCGGACCGGGTACCAGGAGTCCTCTTTATAGCGCCGAGGACGGCTACCGGGGGGGTTTAAGTGCGGTAAAAATCCCACATAACCCTGCGCCGCTCCCACGACGTCGGGTACCTTTTGAAGGTTTCCCCCTCGAGAACAAAAAAAGAAGTATAGGTTTACCAAGGAGTTCTTGAATTAAGAATAATTTTTAATTTTCGTACATTCTTGTTTGTTTTTTCTTGTGTTTTTATTTTTTATTATACTTTCCTTTTTATTTCCTTTTTGTTACACCGTTCAATGCCATTAATTAATTTAGATATGTGTCGAACATTTTTATCCTTTTAATGTTATAAGTGAAAATTTGTAAATGGCTTTCACTCAGTATTGTTAATAAGTTAATTAGAATGTAAGTTAGCTGTAAATTTTCCAAATAAAATAAAATAAAACTATTCGCAATAATATTCTCCCATATTTGAAAATTTATGGAAAACTTTTAGGCGTTGCCTTACGTCTCTCAAGAAGATAATTAGTTAAGTGAAGAATCAAACTGAATTTTGAACCTTGAACTCCTTGGTGAGAAGTTTGAATTTAATTGCGTTATAACTACTACTGACAATTTATGTTTATATTGTATTTAATATAACACCTCTTTTTTATTAAGACTTAATTCTAAGAGGATATCTGTGGCACATTTTGGCAGAATTTTCTGACCAAATTATTATAATGTTTATAATTGGGATTACGTAAATGAAATAACAGAATATAATCAATAGTTTATTTATTTTAAAATAAAAGCATAATATTAATGTAACAATTTGCTACATTACTAGTAATAATGTAAAATTCTAAGAGGATATCTGTGGCACTTTTGGTACAGATTTTTCTGACCAAATTATTATTATTTTTTAATAAGGCGTTAAGCCTGGCAATGTTAATATTATTTCTTACTATAGTAGCCTTAATTTCATATGATTTATCAGTAATATAAAATTTTGTATTCACTTTTTTTTCCATGTGAATAGAAAATTTTATATTCTATAATCAAAATTGACGAAACAATATGTAATATTATTTAAGGTGTACTATTTTTTCATATGACATTTAACATTTGTCTTTAAAATATAATTAATAATAAACTTATCCTACGGGACAGATAATAGGAAGCGATCGCAATTTTGCGATTTTAGAAATTTAATATTGCAGAGATCACAGACTAGATTCTACATAAAAACTTAATTATGGATTAAAACGTATTCCCGGATAGACAAAGTCATCATGTTAACACTAGAAGCGCGGGACATTTTGACACCACTAGAAGCGCGGATGTTTTAGGTAAAAAAAATGTGTATTGCTTTACGTGGTCGAAGTCCCATGCACATTACTGTCGATTGTAAACTAAGATTCAACACACACATCGACAATATCTGCCCAAAAGCCTTCAAATGCCTCGGTTTTATTTTGCGTAACCGCAGAGACTTTAAATGTCACAAAACAAAAATTTTACTTTATAATGCTCTTGTACGTAGTGTTTTAGAGTATAGTAGCGTAGCGTGGAACCCATTTTATAACGTGTATATCAATAGACTTGAATCTGTCCAAAAATGTTTCTTGTGCCATCTAACATATTCATGCAACTTGGCCGGAACTATGCAAAATTATACTAATATAATCATATTTCATAAAGTCATAAAACTCACGATTATACGCATAGTAAAATATTAACTAGTGCAGAAAGGGCATCGAAGTGGGTCAAATTTGGGACGGCCGCGTTTCTAGTTTTAAAGTGACCCAACTTTTACTAATTTGACGAACTTTACGCTAGAAATACGTGTGGCGGTGGTAAGTCTCGGATCAAACCATACTAGTTCTACATTGAAATTTAAAAAACGGTTCTATTATAAAGCCGAAATAGAAAAACCACGCAGTAGCATCTATTTCTAATCTTTTCTATATAATTACCAGAATATCCTTATACCGCTATTATGAGGCATAAGTATGAACAACACAGTAGCAGTGGCTACTGTTTTAGAACACCAGTGTGTCATAATTATGGCATAGGATTGGCACAGAGTAATGGCGCCGAAAAACAAAATTGGCGGTAGCCAATAAATTCGTGACATTTGGATCGTTGTTTTGAAAATAATAAACGTATTACAAATAAGCATATTAAAAAGTATTAGAAATGTTACTTTCTAGTTTGACTCAATTAAGTTTGCAATCAAAAACGGCTATTCTATAAGTATATTTCTCTTAACATCAATACTTTACTATCCTTTACTTCGGTGGCGTTCCTGTGGAGATCCCGGAGTCCTCTTTGTAACACTGAGGACGGTCAGCGGGGTGGTTTTAGTGCGGTAAAAATCCCACATAACCCTGCGTCGCTCCCACGGCATCGGGTACCTTTTGAAGGTGTCCCCCTCGAGAACAAAAAAAATCCCTTTACTATACTAGTAAACTCGGGCCTCCTGTAAATGAGAAGCGATAACCCATAGCCTGTATTATAGCCATATTTTTTTAATGATCTCAAATCTTGTATTTTCCAAAATAAGAGATAGTAGGAAAATAAACTAAAATGCATATGACTTTGCAAAATTTTAAGGGGTGGAATTTGAACCCGCGACATTTGGTATGTGATGCCAAAATTCATACCATCAAGTTATCACAAGCTACATTCCTTCATATTATACAAATAAAGAAGCATACAAGTAGAAATGTAAAATGGGTATTCTAGGGCAGCCATTTTAAATTACAATCATCATTGAACTAATTCACACACAATTAATAGGTTAAAATTGCGTTCAAAATTAATAATATATACAAAGTAACAATATACTGTATACAAAATATTTTTTATAAAATTGATTTAAAAAGCTTGTCGACCTTATTCTACTAAAAACTGTTTGCAAATTTATAGTCGCCACTTTAAAAAGCCTTAACGCAAATATACGGTGTATACGCGCCAATCTCTTTTAACTTTAACTTTTTAATATCACTTTAATGATATTATTTATTTATTGTACCTATACAGTAATACCTCGACTTACGCTATCCCGACTTACGCAAACTCGGAGTTCCGCGGTTTCAAATCTCCCAATTCCTCTTTTATTGAGTACCACCTGTGTAATACAATCTCTACATTATCGATTACATAGTCTTACTCTCACACACTACTAAATAATAATGTGGGATAGTAAGCCTATGTACTATGTATGACAGCTGTAATTTACTTTCTGTTAAAGAAAAATATACCCCGACTTACGTAAATTCGACTTACGCGGTTATCAGTCAGTAGGTACCTATCGCGCAAGTTTAGGGTATTTCTGTATATTAAATAAATAATATCATTATTACGTAATATAATTGTTGCGAGCTTTTAAATTACTAAATGGTGTAACTATTGTTGTATTACTATAGTTGTATTTATTAAAACTTGGATGATACTTTAACCTTTTGCGTTCGAAGCATATTGTTAGTAGAATTAGGTCTTAATAGTGATTACAATCAGATTAGCACCCATGAAGTTGCATGGAAAAGTAATATTCCTTTGGAATCTTATTTTTATTATTAAATAAACATACTCCTAATTCAAACGGATATTTTGAGATTTGTTTCTGATTTTAGCTCTCCTAACGTTACAGAATAATTTTGATTAAAAAATGTGACTAATATTATAGCGCTTTATACAAATGGATATCAGTCTGGAACTAAATTCACGAAAAAGAAATGTCCTAAGCATAATGCACCATAAATATACTCGCAAACATTTCGCCAAATAAGTCGCCGAACAATTACGACTGTGTGAATGTAAACAATGCGCACGAATAGTCATGAATGTCATGACGCATAGTCTTGATTTCTGCTGACAAACCTACATATGTACCGCGAAGAACTCACGAGCATCATGACGAGTACCGAATATACCCGAGTATGTTCTCTACATAGTCGTTTACGCCTATTCGTCCGTGCTCGACGGGCATCTAAATTTGCAACATGACGTAATTTAATGATATATAGATATTAATATTATGAAATAATTTGGGATATTCAATTGTGTTAAAGTTACGAGTATACGCTATATTTTCTATACATTTTATATTTTTTAATGATTTAAATTTATCACACACACACAAAAGACTGGAAGGCAATTGTAACACTTTTCTGTATGACTTCTAGTCGAGACTTTTAAATACACTCGAAGTCGATTTTGTAAGTCACAGTTTAAAATACATAAAATTACAAAATCAATACATTACAAGCGAGAAAATACTTCTAAAACCTCTAGTTAGCTACGCTTAAAGACATGATGTCTTAGCAATATTATATTAAATATTCAATAAATGCTCTAATAATTTAGATGACGCCATTTAAAATAAATTTTATATTATTCTACAACAGCATTCAACTAGTTCTCTTTGTCGCTCGAAGCGGAGTCTGCATGTTTTCGTAGAGTCCAATAATCTGAAAAAAAAAGAAAACACTATTAGTCTATGGTATAGGCAAAAAAGAAAAAAAAACAGTGTAATCGAAACAAATTGAAATTTAAAAAATAAAAAAATGTAAAAGAAAAAAACAAGCTCAAAAAAACGTAACAAGGTCATTCATCAGTAGATTTTACTCCTCACATTTTCTCATACCGCGCCCTTATTTAAACAAATCGATTCTTAAGGAGTAAACGCGAAAAAATATTAAATTGACACATCTCAAAAATAACAAGTTATTAGTTTGTGGACTAGCGAAACATGTACAAGAATAACTGTTAATGTCATGACGTCAATAAGTTTATGAAAAACGATTAAATATGCTTAGACCAAAATGAAAGAATCCAGGTCAATGATATCAAAAAATAAAAATACGTATGCGTTATTTTAATACGTTAATATAGGTAAAAATCAAAATGTTAAGCCTTAAAACAAATTAGAGAACAGAATAATCGTCCAAAAACAATTAACACAAAAATCAAACGTAAGCGGGTTTGATATCGTTAAATATTTTACTGCTTGTCAGTAATTATAATAAATTTTAATGTGAAGACCGAATTGCACTTGTAAATATTGATCAGTCGATATTTTTCGATATCGATTTTATGATAACAACCTGCATATAAAAGTTTCAATGTTGTAATTGGTATCTTTCACAATTTTATAAAAATATTAAAGGTACCAAAAACTCTGATCCTAAAATTAAATGTCGAAAAACGATATTGTTACTTCGCATCAACCCATTATTGGCCCACTGCTGGGCACGGGTCTTCTCCCAGAATGAGAGAGTTTAGGCCATAGTCCACCGCGCTGGCCAAGTGCGAATTGGTGGACAGTGCGAATTGGACGGTGCGAATATTGTTACTTATTACTACATTATTTTTTGTTTATATTTTAATGTGTAAATGTGTTATGTTAATTATCTATTTTGCTATAATTTTTATTCTACCAAGTTTAATCGAAGGTATAAAAACTGTTACGTCGATTCCGTTGATTCCATTTTTAAGTCATACAAATCTTTTAATGTTCCGTTTGCTGTGAAAAAATACCAAAAAAAAAGGTTTCAATTTTATTCTTATGTCAAAACACAATCGATAAATTTAAATAATCTCGAAATAAAACGGACCTAAGGATTAATAAATGTCATAATAAAATCAAAATATTTAAATGTCCCACAGTTTATGAGGGGTACAAAAATATTAAAATTGCTATTACGAGCACGAACATATGAATTATCGTCATATAAAATATGAAGCTTTATTTTTGGCGCCAAAGTATGTTTTTTTTTAAGTAAAACATTTGATAACTTAAAACCGGGAGCCACGAAATATGTGATTGGTGCTGCATGGGACAGCGTTGACCGAATTTCAACAGTTTGCAGAATATTTAACAAATTCGTAAATACATACAATTGTTATGCAAAAACAGGTGTGCCGTTAATCTACCGTGGTGGACCGATGACTTGAAGAAGACACTGGGAAACTGTTGGATTCAGAGGGCACAGGACCGGTTGGAGTGGCGTCATTTAGGGGAGGCCTATGTCCAGTAGTGGACCTCAAAGGGCTGATGGATGGATGGATGGTAATCTACAATCCGACTGGAAATTATAAGGCAGATTTATGTGTGCTGGTAATGCCTAGGAAGTTCAACGAAAAAAGGTTCTACAGGTTTTACCTTTAAACCTTCCTGTTAACTTTCAATCACACCTGTATTTAGGTAAGAATTGACAAACAACTTTTATTATCTATGATCGCTGTACAGGATCACGCATTCATGAGAAAGGTAACACAATTGGTACCCACGATCGAATCAGATGCGACATACGACACGCAAAGACAAAGCCTTAGATTTCTGATAAGATACATATAACTAGGGTTGCCAGGACGATGTATCTAATTTCTATGTTTTCTGTCCCGAGTTTGTCCCATCAGCGACTTTGAGGTGCGTGGCACGGATTTTCTTTTTTGATTAGTAGGTGGTATAGGTATAACAAAAAAATCTAGTTTATTTGTACTGAATAGCCATTAATTAAGTCGTTTTTCACTTCGATTTTATACAACTTATGTTTCTCCAGTGGTTGAAAGTCTATTATGATACGTTTAAAATCAGAACTTTTCCTTTTTTTTTTATAAAGGACCAGAAATTCCTCAATATCTACAATTTTTACTTTAGAAGCCCGGGTGAAAACCATTCAGTGTTTTTTTTCCTATTTTACAAATGTAGAGTAATGCCCATGCAAGGTATATGTCGGTCTTACATTGTGCTCTAATAGTTGACAACCCTATCAAAGCGGCATTATAAAGTAAGCTTGCGCATCATATTGGATTACGACAACAGAATTTACACCCAACATCCAATAATTTGCAAGAATTTCATTCTTATTACTTTGCTATAAGGGGTTCGTTTATTTTTAAATGCTTATAATACGTTTGCAATAAACAAACGCATATGCGTTATACGAGAAGTGTCGATGAGACAAATTATCTAGCTCAGGAAGATTTTGCGAATGTATTTTTTCTTGTTATGGAACTTATTTTGCAACGTACTTTTTATTACATAGCTGTTACTACCTACTAGTGATGTGCCGGATAATATGTGTCAAGATCCGAGGATACAGATAGGGAGCTCCGGCACATCACTACTACCTTTGGAAAATATCGCGAGAAGACTATTAATGTTTACTAGACAACTATATGACTTTTTCTGCTGGACATGAGAATTTAGTCCAGTAAGAAATGAAGACTGAGTGAATCAAATCAAATAAAAAAGTAAAGCGAGAATTTTTTTCAATTATTACATTCTTTAAAAAAAAAAAAATTTCAGGAAATTTTACTGATCTTATTTCTAAAATCGTCTATGTCTTTTTAAATAATCATGATTAAACTGAATGGGTTAACTGAATGATATTAGAACAAAACACATCAAAAAGAAACATTTAACAATTTGATTTAGTACGATTTATTTTGTAATAAGTTTAAAATAATAGTAGTAGGTTATAAACTATAATTGATCTAAATTTCAAACAAATCCGTTCTACTGTGATAGTCCTTTTTACTGCAATGTTCGCACTTTAAAAGTAATAAAAAAGTCTAAAAGTTGATCATAAAATTCTGACTATGATTTATAACATTTTAAGAGGAAACGTGTGCCTAGTAGCAACGTAATGGCCCAATGATGAAGAATTAAACCATAAAACTTCAAACATAAATACGGTTCAATATTAACTCAGAGTAAACATCCCAAAATTGTTCCCAGGGATCTCCAATTTAATTTAAAATTCAGGTAGCGGTTATATTGTTGTGCCGATACTCCAAAACTCAACAATAGGTTCAAAGGTATTATCTGTTGTAAAATAGATTATGTTGATATGATTGTTGTCGGTCTCAAAAATTGGAGTTTTTCTACGGCATAGCTTCAACCTGTATTTCGAGTCATATTGTTGTCTTATGTTTGGCCAAATTGTTTCAAGATTTGATTATAGCTTAATATAGCTTATTATAGCTTTGTTAGATCAGAGTGCACAGTGATGGTCAACGAAAAAATAACAAAGGTCGTCTAGTCACGGACTTTTTCCGGCCTATGCTTTAAGCGGGTCAAAAAAAAGGCCACAAAATTTGCCGACAAACGTTCTACCGTTTGAAGTGTGCTGAAACTAGGGTCCAGAACTTAACCCCCCTCTCCCACCTCTGCAAATATTTCTAGGGCAAATGCAAATGCATACAGTTTGGGAACTGGAATTTGTTTGAGCTCATAACAAACATAATATTAAAATACTTTTGGGCTAATTACAAATCTTTTTAATTACACTTCTGGGAACGGACCTCTCCCAGGACGTCCGGAGGAACTCCACCATGCCAAATTAATAAGAAGAATGTTACAAAAATACGAAAAAAATAACGAAGTCACTGAATATGGCTATAAGCAGGTACTACTATGAATATAGAGGCCTTTATCAATTCTGGCAGTTTTTTTTATATAATGATGAAGTAGTAGACGAGCATGCAGTCCACCTGATGGTAAGTGGTCACCGCCGCCCATGGACATCTGTAAGCAACTTCATATAGAACATAGGTTCTATCTGAAGTCGATCACAGATGTTTTGCTACTCCCGAGGACTACGATGGTCGCCTCTTATAAAAGTGTGCCGGCAACCAAAATGCTTCACGTTCGAAATAAGTGTGTCGGTACCTCCCCGGTCGAACTACTCTGGTTCTACTACCTTCAAAACTTACTAAAACTTACGGGGAAAGTATCAAAGGGCTTAATAAAAACAATCGCCAAATTAATTCGAAAGCAATTTGACTAAAGACGGCTCAATTTGTATGATAACTACCCAAATAGAGCGAGTGGCAACAGAAATTAATTACGAACAAAGCGTGGTGCGAGCGAGATAGAACCAAACTGGTTTGGCTGAACCCGGTGTCTGACACTAAAAAAGGATAGAAAAGGCGAAAGATGTATGGACGTAGTTTGTAAGCTACCTGAGTTACGCACGAATACTTTGTAGGTACAATGAGTTTTTAGCCCTGCGACGTGGCTTATGTTTTTTTGACCCTACATCGTATTTTTGAATCCATTCGAAAATATTGTCTTCTTAATTTGTGTGAGGAGTGTGATCACTTTTTTATGTGGCCATCTTAATTCTGAGAAATAGAAACGCATCAGTGATTGATTACAGATAGATCTCTGTTCTAGATTTTTATGTCCTGTTTTATAGATATAGTGGTTGTGGTTGTCGGCACATGCTCGTTTGCTACTTCAGTCAGATAAAAAAAAGATACTTTACCAGGTGGTCGAACTAGTGTAGTTAGACCGGAGAGGTATGCCACCACACACATGAATCGTACCGGATTTAAGAAGAGTGCCCTTCAGTATGAGATCATAAAATGAAGTAAGGTAAACTTGAATAATATAATAAAATGACATGACAAAATTTTAATTAATCTCATGTAATTGGTATTTTAGATTGTATGTCATAGAAACGCAGATTTTATGGAACGTAATAATTCAACAGGTGGTAGAACCAGTGTAGTTCGACCGGCGACCACCGCCACACCTATTGCTAGCGTGAAGCAGTTCTTGCGTTTCGGTGGAAGGGTGTGGTTGCCGGCACACTTTAATATGAGGCGACCTTCATAGTCCTTGGTAGTAGCAACGCATCAGCGATTGACTTCAGATGGAACCCACGTTCTGTAGTAGATTACGTAAGTCCATGAGCGGCAGTGACCACTTACCATCAGGTGGACTGCATGCTCGTTTGCTACTTCATTCAGATAAAAAAATAACATTAGATCTGACGATAACCTATTTATAACGTGTAAGTGTTTAAATATCCAAAATTAGCATATTTTATGTTTTTTGGAACAATATCTCGACATTATAAATCTGTCTGCTTGAATGGCTGATTAAGGACGCATATCTATATATACAAACAGTTTTTATGTGTACAAAACTATGTTTATTGCCTAATAAAATTATATTGACGTTATGTCCATTTGACTTTGTAAATTTTATGATGACTGACAGACTGACACACAGCCTTGTGTTCTTTTTATATAGTTTTGTTTATCATAAATGAGCTTTAAGGATATTTATTATTTCGTTTGTCTAAACATTAGAGTGAAAATATTATATTTTAAAGATTTTTGACATAAAAAGTTTTGTTCTTTATTCGTAGTCTATCGTATTGAAATCTGGTAATCATCCTCATTTTTATATCATTAAAGTAGCAAACAAGCATGCAGTCCACCTGATGGCAAGTGGTCACTGCTCATGGACAAGCAACTTCATATAGAACATAGATTCTATTTAAAGTCAATCACAGATGTGTTGCTTCTTCCGAGAACTGAGATGGACGCCTCATATAAAAGTATGCCGGCAACCACACCCTTCCATCGAAACGCAAGAGATGTTTCACGCTAGCAATAGGTGTGGCGGTGGTACCTCCCTGGTCGAACTACACTGGTTCTACCACCTAGTATCCTCAGATAAGACTAAAGTTCCACCTAAGTTTGGCAGCAACTGTTTTGCTACTCCTGAGGTCTAAATTTGAAGCCCTTTCTCAGTCTGTTTCCTATTGTAAGACATTACACAGGCTTGTTCATAATTTTTCATAAGTGGTTCGAACAGGAATATCAGAACTTTGCATTTTATTCTTATACGGAATGTATGATTGTAAGAGAAATCCCATAGACTTTCTTGAAGCGACCTAACGACTACATACTAATCAACCCAATGTTGAAGTAAGCTCTATGCTTACAGAAAAACAAAGCTGTGAACCGAAAAGAAACTTGTCATGAAATAGATGTAAATCAATAAAGAGTTCTATAACACACTTGCACCATAACACAACAACGCTTAAAACAATTGGGCAAAGGTGGGCACCATTAATGATTACAACTGGCATTCAAAAATTAAATACCATCTCCTAATGTCTTGCTAGATTGTATCGCATTTTATTAGTTGCAAATAAACTATAAGAAACCACTTATTTAAATGCAAAACTAGTTTCACGTCTAGTCCTTGGAAATCTAGTTCTGATTTTAATAAAATCTAGTCTAAAAACACGTAAATCATTTTGTGCAGCAAGCAAATGCCAAAATTATAATAAAAATAAATTAGATATAAGTATGTAGGTATAACATCTGAATTTTAAATGAAGAAATTTTATTTGTGCATGCAATATTTATATCGTTAATGGATTAATTAATTTTTCTGTCGTTGATATTCTAATTTATAAGATAATAGTCCCAGAAATCTGCATAGTTGATCCTTGTTCCAATGTCTATTGTGTACAATTCTTCACTTTTTATAAAATGGTGGCAAGTGTACTGATGTGTGTTCTAAATTAATTATCACGAGGAAACCTGCACGAACGATCGTTCTTAATAAAAAATTCAACGGGTTATAAAGACTTCGCACTTGGCTAGCGCAGTGACAATGGCCTAAAACCTTCTAAGAAACTAAGAAAAGACTAGAATGAGGAGTAATGGTTCTGTCCCTGTAGTTCCGGGTCCAGAGTAGGGCTACGGTATCCCCTGCCTGCCGTAAGAGGCGACTAAAAGGGGTTTCCGGGGTTGCGGGCTAGAGTGGGAGCTCGAGCCGTTCAGCCAAGCGGCCCCGGGAAGTACGGCGGCATGTGTGGTCGCATACCGCCGTAAAGAACACAAGGTGCGATGAGCGTATTCCCTCACCAGGGAGAAGCCCGACAGGGTCATCATGCCATTGGTGATCCCGGAGTCCTGCACGCAGCGCTGAGGACGGCCACCAGGGGGTTTTCTCATCAACCCATTATTGGCCCACTGCTGGGCACGGGTCTTCTCTCAGAATGAGAGAGTTAAGCCATAGTCTACCGCGCTGGCCTAGTGCGAATTGGTGGACTTCACACACCCCCGAGAACTTTTTTTTTTAAGAACTCTCGGGAGAGCAGGTTTCCTCACGATGTTTTCTTTCACTCTTTTCTTTCAATAGTTGAAACTTACTCTATCAGTCGGGAGGTCCGAGGTTCCAACCCCGGCACGCACTACTGATTTTTCTAAAATTATATGCGTATTAGAAATTAATTACCACTACTTTTCGGTGATGGAAAACATCGTGAGGAAACCTACACACCCGAGAGTTCTTTTAAACAAAGTTCTCGGACGTGTGTAAGTCCACCAATTCGCACTTGGCCAGCGCGGTGGACTATGGCCTAAACTCTTTCATCCTGAGAGAAGACCCGTGCCCATCAGTGGGACAATAATGGTTTGATGAGAAGCAACAGCGCACTTTTGAAGTTACTGTCTTACTTGCACCTGTTTAATAACCCCTAAATAAGTTCTCTTCAAGGTGGCAGAACCAGTGTAGTTCGACCGGGGAGGTACCACCGCCACACCTACTTCTAGCGTGAAGCATTTCTTGCGTCTCGACAGAAGGGTGTGGTTGCCGGCACACTTTCACATGAGGCGACCATCATAGTCCTCGGGAGTGGCAACGCATCTGTGATTGACTTCAGATGAAACCCATGCTCTGTATGTAGTTGATTACAGATGTCCATGGGCGGCAGGTAGACTGCATGCTCGTTTGCTACTTCAGTCAGATAAAAAAAAACATGCGTGCGTACAAAGTACACACGTCAGAAGTGAAACTTCTTTGGCGAACTAATTTATAAATCTTGTTTATATTTATACAAATCTAAAACTTTAAATTTCCAAGAATAAGAGGAAGGGAAAAAGGCGTGATACGACGTTCGCTCTGTCTCACTTTTTCTCTCAATCTTTCTCACTCGCTTGCTCCCTACTCTCACTCCACGGCTAGTTGCTCATGCTACGTTCGCCCTGTTTTACTCTCTCTCAATCGGTCTCGATCACTCTCTCTCTCTTTTCCGACACTTTCGTTGCACACCGGCGTGACGTTTCATCTGTAAAAATTTTACCCTCATGCGCCTAAAGAAGTTTCACTTCAAAAAATCCCTCCCTAAATCACGCAATGTTTCGTCTCTTTCATCCGCAGTTTATGTTCCCTACTCACGCGAAGTACCCACGGCTTGGAGAAAATTACAATTAAAAATCGAGCAACTCATTAGATTCCCAGAAGTGGACATAAAAGGTGTATGTTTTGAGAGCGTTGGTTCACTCCTTCTCAGAAGCGTGGTGGGTGCGTTTCCACAAACACGAATTCTGTAGAATAATTTTCCCCTGTCTTGTTTACAATTTTATACTAAATTATCATATTCAATCTTTTTTTCTTAAATTAGAAATGGAAAATTTATTTACATGTATTTAGTGTTATAATGAATATAAAATTGGTATTAAGTTTAAAAAGGTAAACTAAAGGTAAGGTCAGGTACTATAGAATAAAAAGCATAAACCTATTTTTCATGTATAAAACTAGATATAAGTGATAGGTACATATGAAATAATACATTTTTCCTTCTTTGGCATAGTTAACAATTTGAGGGTTTAATCAAATTTTAAATGAAAAATAAAACAGTTTTGCTAGATACACAACGAGTGATGCATTTTCTGATGCAACTTCTTTCCATACTTAAAAATACACTTTGATTGATTTTCCTACATACAAGGATTTACATTGACAAGGGATACCCCCTTTAAACAAAAAAATACAGTGTTCACAGCATAAAATATGTCATGTGGTTTATTTTTTTCCTGTACGTCAACATTCCCGTACGAAAGTCAACAGTGGAGTCAGTTCCCAGCGACGTTAACCCACAAATCACGGGTGAGTTACGGCGAAGGAATTAATGAATCCCACAGATTATTATTGTTCCCTGTACGAGTACATTGGGTTTTATTCGCCACGTGCAAACCCTAACCAGATTAAATTTATTTGTTTTGCCATTGGTACGGTCAAGAAAAGCAATTAGCATAAGTCATTGAGCGTAAAGGCTTTTTGCTGATGTACATTTTTACGACAGAATTTAATTGTTGATTTTTATATGTTTTTTTATTTACGCCTATCGGTTTTAGAATTAACATAATGGACTATATTTTTACTGCGCATAGATTTCTTTACCATTGCAAAAATGGCCTAAACGTGCAGAGCCGCATAAAAAAGCTTATTTTAAAAAAGAAAAACAGGAATACTGCATACGAGCATGTAGTGAATAGTTTCCTGATGAAATAGTTTTTATACGTAAAATAAAAATAAAAACTTAAAACGCTTTCTACACTCATAGCCCCACAGTAGGATTTTCTCCTGTGTCGTGGGTGCCATGGACACACATAGACGAAATACACAATCACCCAGACCCAGAACAAGAATCTAAACTCATCATTCAGATACCTGGCCGGGAATCGAACCCGGGATCCACTGCACGTCAGCCCGGTACGGTAACCGATCGGCCACGCGGGTATATATTTCATGATTTTTATTGTTAAAAGTATTTCATATTTTTTATTGTTTCTCTTGTATTTTAACATAAATTAAAATATTTATACATTTATGCTTATAAGTATAAATAAAAAGTATAATATATATACCTACCCATTTTTGTTAGAGTTATTAACTTAACTATTTCAATAAAATCGTGTTTATTTACTTTTTGTTTTGACTACCATATTTAATTATTAATATATTTTTGTTTATTAAATAAATTATCGTCAGGGACATATGTAACCAATATCTACACAAAACGCAAAGCACTTACTGCCAATCCTGTCAGCATAATTTATTATTACTTAAATTTAGTTTTAACAATCGTGTTGTAAGTAGATCCTTATGTGAATATCTGACAAATGTATGCGCGGTTGTTCACCCGAAGTAACGGTACAGAGGCACGTTCTGTGCTTGTTAGTAAACAAATACCGAGTAGCAACCAAATACTATACAATTATACTACACACTACTACACAGTGTTGTGTATGAAAAATATTGTAAGAAATATAGGGTAAAAATAATAAGTATCGTTAACCCATTATTGTCCTACTGGGCACGGGTCTTCTCTCGGAATGAGAGAGTTACAGGCCATAGTCCACCGCGCTGGCCATGTGCGAATTGGTGGGCTTTAAATATCTCCGAGAACTTTTTTTCAAAGAACTCTCGGATGTGTAGGTTTCCTCACGATGTTTTCCTTTACCGAAAAGCAATGATAATTAATTTATAATACGCACATAATTTTAGAAAAATCAGTGGTTTGCCTGGGTTTGAACCTCGAACCTTCTCGATCGAGAGGTTTAATTATTATTAGGATTAACGGGATAATTAAATAAATGCTTATTATAATAATAAAATGTGTATTTTTAATCATAGATTGAAACACAAATAATTAATACTACATAGTACAAAATATCGTACGCCCATTATATTGTAAGCTAAGTTAATTAAATATGCAATTAATTAAATCAAAATATGCAGACGAAAGACGAAGTCAAAATATAAACATGAAATTAATTATTAGGTATTATTGTTTTTTTTTTTTATTATATAAATTTATTTTTTTAGTTTTATTACAGATTCTGTGTAATATTACAATTACCAAATGACGAAATATATTTAAAAACTACCAACGCTAATGCGACCACACCACCACATCAACCCATTATTGGCCCACTGCTGGGCACGGGTCTTCTCCCAGAATGAGAGAGTTTAGGCCATAGTCCACCGCGCTGGCCAAGTGCGAATTGGTGGACTTCACACACCTCCGAGAACATTTTTTTTTTAAGAACTCTCGGGTGTGTAGGTTTCCTCACGATGTTTTCCTTCACCGAAAAGCAGTGATAATTAATTTCTAATACGCACATAAATCATTGGTGCGTGCCTGGGTTTGAACCTCGGACCTCCCGATCGAGAGGGCGAGTTTCAACCATTAGGCTATCACTGCTCTAATAGATTAACGCTAATGCAATTAGCATTAATTCTCAAAATTATGTTAATTTTCTTAAATTATTTTCGTAACTGGAAGTACATTTATGTTTAAGGTTTTTCGATCTTACGAGCATACTGGCTACACTTAATCAATGAAAAGGTTATTGTAGAAATTAAAAACATTTGTAAAATGGGTTCCGCAGTACTTTCAAAGATTTAAGTGGCTTTTACCGTAAACGGTAATTAATGGTCAAGGAAGTCTTTCCCTACTCGAGTAAAATACAAGGGCCTTATCAATAACTGTATCTCGCGAGCAACAAGAGCCTTTTTGGTAGGGTTGCCAATTTTACAAAAAATAAAAAAATAATGAAATGAAATATAATATAAATGAATATGAAATATATATTTTACACAGGCTAACGGGGGCCCTTACGAATTACTCACTATAAAAATTAACTACTATAAAAAAGGGTTGCCAATTTGACAAAAAAAATATGAAATGAACTACAATGAAATCTTTAGTTTTGTTCAGGCTTACGGGGGCAATTACGAATTGATAGTTACATTTTTCTTACACTACCATTACATCAGAATAACACTTATAGCTCCTCTCGTTACTAAGACAACTTCATATTTCATGGGTGCCATGATCAAATACAAAGACAAATACACCAACACCCAGACCCAGAAAGGAAATCTAAAATAGTTAATCAGTTAACTGCAGGAATAGACCTAGAACCGAGTGTGTCAGACCGTCATGAAGATTTTACGCGTAGTATAACGGAGGTGATATCGATTAAGTGTCCCGTATTCGGTTCCAGGTTGATTAATTTTTTATAGTTATTAACATTTTATTTTTTATCATATCATTCAATTCACGTAAACTATACCATTTAGGTTCATAGTTCTATAATATTTCAACTAAATAAAAAATGTGTATACAATAGCAAATATTAACTTCGCATTATGAGACAGTCCACCAATACGCACTTGGCCAGCGCGGTGGACTATGGCCTAAACTCTCTCATTCTGGGAGAAGACCCGTGCCCAGCAGTGGGCCAATAATGGGTTGATGCGATTATGAGACAGTCGACAACCCTAACTCGCTGCAGTTGTAACAACAAAACTTATGCCACCTGGAAAAGGTAAAGCACCTTCATTGTACACTGAAATAAAAGTATGTGGCAACACTCTGATACTTCATCACTAAATAATATAAAACAAAGTCGCTTCCCGCTGTCTGTCCCTATGTACGCTTAGATCTTTAAAACTACGCTACGGAATTTAATGTAGTTTTTTTTAACAGCCAGAGTGATTCAATAAGAAGGTTTTCATATGTAATACATGCATAATATAGTGGAGCAACACTGTCAATTTTAGATTTTTGGCTTTTAGGCGGAACGATGTTCGCCGCGCCGGGTCGGCTAGGACATGTATAAATATTGAGGTTCCACGTATCTGTAAGTCACACATAGGCACTTGTACAATACATAGATTAAAGTTATAATAAATGTTTTATTATTTTAGAAAGTTTTCTGTTTGCTGAATCTGTTTGTCTATATGCTGTACTTAGCAAAATATGTTTAGGGGGATTGAAAAAGGGTGATAATAGATATTTTTATACATTTTTAAATTTTTGTTGTATGTCCGTCTGCGTGTTTTAAATAACATCAAACCAAAAGAATTGGTTTAATTTAAATTAACGGTTTATGAAGATATATTTACAGCCACAGAAAATGTATTTTTAGAGCGTACGAGAAACATTTTAAACACGCCATAACTCGCGGGGTACCTACTGCTAGTAAAAAATAAATTCGAACTTCCCAATAGATTGAACATGCTTAAAATAGTGATGCGATTCGAGTCGCGTTTTTACTCCAGTCACTGGATTTGTCAAATTCATACTAGACAGAAAAAAAATCTAGTGTCTATGCACTCGAGTTACCGAGTCAACTTAGAGCACCGAGGTAACACGTTGCCTGCGACATAATTTTCAAAGAACTTTCATCTGGTGTCTGAGAGACTTAAAAGATCTCAAAACTAATTGATCATTGGGTGCGTTGGAGATCTAATCAGTCTCCTAAAATTAAGGGACCAAATCCATCCCTATTTTTTTAAATTGTATCTTTGAACTCATTCTTAAGTAGAAAACAAATATGTATATTTGTCTTGTTCATACGTAAAGAACTTTTACAAGTAAGAATCCCCCGTAAGGAGTGAAACAAGAGGATTTTAGTCCACGCACAGTACGAAAATCCTGCAAGAGATGTGATAGATCTCGTAATGCAGCGAACGTGTTAACTACTCTATTATTTCTCTAGGTTATGCCGGTCGTTTTTATGAAACAAAATACGCTTAATTTTGAATATATCGTTTATTAATTTTCCAAATATTGGCTTTATTTAACGTGGTACTAAAAATCTCACTCGAATTTCAAACTTGTAACTCGAGTGACTCATAAACTCCAGTCCAACTCGAGTGATGAAGTAAAATTGCTTGAGTGACGAGTCACAAAACGCGGTCCATGCTAGCTTGAACTAGCCTAATCAATTACCAATTAAATGGATCGAGGAACGCGTGACTAATGGGAAGGGACCCGGGGGATTCGGTGGGATTGATTATAAATGATAGAGCTCAATGTAATCTTTTGATAGGTCTCCGTGGTATATAGGGGTAATATAAGTTTATTAGACTGTTTCACGAAGTTATGCCCGCGTTTAAAATGTGTAACTTTATTTAAATTGTGATATCTTTTTGTAGAGTAGATAGATATTAATGATAAAGAATGAATTTTACCTCAAATTTTTTTTAAAGATGTCTCAGGTCTGCAGGTTTTTTCAAGATATTTTCCTTCGCCGTAAAGCGGTGATAGTTAATTTCTAATAAGCACATACTTTAAAAAATAGTGCCTGGGACTTAAACCACGAACCTCCCGATCAGGGTCCCGAGTCTATCACTCGAATTCATGTACATAATTATAACAAAACACATGTCACAAACTCTGTCGTGTTATCGATAAGGAACAAGGAAGTCTGCTATCAGGGCACGCGCGGTCGTTGAACTCATTTTCCTGCAATGCTTACTTATCGGCCTACACGCTTTTCTTGAAAATAGCTCGAGAAAACTGAGAACTTTAGCTGTTTTATTGAAGTAGCAAACGAATGTCGAACAACGTCGACCGCTTATGGAATTTTACGGTATTAACAGGAGAGTGAAATGAAATAATTGAATAAATAATTCATATTAAAAGTATATGAGGTTTTAAGAATTTATGATGATAGGTAAGTGAGATTTTAACTACACTGGTTCTACCACCTTCAAATATATATATTTCAAGGTGGTAGAACCAGTGTAGTTCAACCGGGGAAGTACCACACCTATTTCTAGCAGCATGTCTTGCGTTTCGGTGGAAGGGTGTGGTGCCAGCACACTTTTACTTGAGGCGACCATCATAGTCCTCGGGTGTAGTAACGCATCTTGGATGGACTTCAGATGGAACCGATGTTCTGTATGAACTTGATTACAGATGTCCACTTACCATCAGGTGGATTGCATGCTCGTTTTGCTGCTACAATCAGATAAAAAAAATGTTGAGAAATTAGTGTTGAAATATAAGCATGATTCAAAGATCTAAATACATTTTGTATAAGAAATTATTTGTTTAAACGGTCTTGACCTACACAGAGAATGGAGCTTGTAAAAACCACAAAACGGAAACTAGCTACATTGTAAGAATATTTATGAGCCAAGTGAAAACGGGTATAAGTCTGATTTTGCCAAATTGAGTTTTTATACTAAAATTGATAGGAAAAAACGAAATGTGTTGTGGTAGTGCCTTTGTTTCAAACCACAAAGGGTTGCACCACCATGTCTGTACACCTATTATTTGCATTTTTTATATATTGTTTTATCTGACTGGTAAGTGCTCACTGCCGCTCATGGACATCTGTAATCAACTATACACATGGGTTCTATCTGAAGTCAACCACAGATGCGTTGCTACTCCCGAGGACTGTGATGGTCGCCTCATATAAAAATGTGCCGGCAACCACACCCTTCCATCGAAACGCTAGATGCTTCACGCTAGAAATAGGTGTGGCGGTGGTACCTCCCCGATCGAACTGCACTGGTTGTATCACCTTCGCATTTTTTATATACAGAAAGTTGCAAAATACTAATATCAAGCTTTAAGCTACCATCCTGGTAGTGAATATCAAAAAATATTAACAAATGAAATTAAATGAACTGAAATGTCTTTATTTTGTATAGGCCTACGGGGGCACTTACAAATTGTCAGTTACATTTTTTTTCTTACACTACCACCGGATCGGAATACGACCTCAACTGAGAAGATCCGGTAAGAAACTCAGCGGGTTTGCCTTTTTTCTTATTTATATCCATTTTTTTTAAATATAATTACAATCATGTTTTTCTTTTTTACATGGTAATGAAAGTTAGCTCCAGTAACAAGAGCCCTACATTCGAAAATCAATAATTCTTCACGCGCTCACATGAAACTCTATGCAAAATATTCGTCTGCATTCCTTATAAATAGCTTTTACTAAATAACCTTCACAAAATCATTTTAATTTTAAAGTTGAAGCTAATTATCCATTGCTCTCACGGAACACCAATTACGAGATACCGTGATGATGAGGCAGCAATGGATACAAGCTTTAGGCAATATTTAACGGGAATGCTGCGTCGTGCGAAAAAATATTCGCTATAAAAAATATCTTCGGACCTGGATTCCGAAATATTTGCCGATCACGCGTCATTGCGTGATTTGATATCGCGTGTTTTTAGTATTTTTGTAAATTCAGAAGTAGCAAATGAGTTTGCAGTCCACCTGATGGTAAGTGTTCACCTCCGCCACTCGCTAGTCATTTGGAGGTTTTTTTTTTATGCTAATATTGCTGCGATTTTTGGACAATTTTACGAAGATATGTCTATCTGTAGTTGTAGTAGTATTTTTGTTTTCAACCCATTATTTTCGTACTACTTAGCTCAGGTTACCTGGTAGAGTGAGTGAATGGCCTAGGCTATCAATGGTCCTATAAATTATGGTCTATAGCGCTGGTCTAGTGTGAATTCGTACACTGCGCTTAAATTATGGGAATCCATAATGTCAGATATTATTAAGAATAATTTGATTTAAATAAGTCTGTCCTGTTTTCATGTTCTCGAAAATGCAATTTACTTATTATTTGTCTATTTGATAAATTTCTCGCATCTACTTTTTATTAGTATCATCAACCCATTATTGTTCCACTGCTGCGTACGGATCTTCTCTCGGAATGAGAGAGTTTTTAGGCCATAGTCCACCGCGCGGGCCAAGTGCGAATTGGTGGATATCTATCTATTGTGGATCTATTTATTATAACCTATTAAAATCCATATAATATTTACTTGTTAGTATTCTAAAAACTGTAACTCTTCCTAGAACGTAGATCTCAAAACTTCAGCTGATCAAATTTTCCATTAAGTGTGTAATACCATTACTTTAATATATAGAACGTGAAGCCTCGCGAAAAATGTATCGTTATTGGCCAAAACCATTTCAATTTCATTCGCCAAATGATGTACATCACTCGAGTGTTCGTAATCGCATCATCCATCTTCATTTAGCTCGCGTGCTCCCAGAATCGATTACGTTTTCTCGATTCCGCTTATCAATGACAGGATCGATTACATACTGCACGATTCTGTCTCAGTCCATCTTCGATAAAATTTCTGGGAGTTGCATCGAAATTATGCTATTTCTAAATTGCGCGTCGGGATCCCATTCCTTTGTTTTATTTTATTTAAAGTTATCCCTTTGGTTAGATGTTATTTTGCTCTATTATGCAGTTAGATTAAATTTGATTCTTGTTGAATTTGGCATAACTACCAGCAGATTTTAGTTCTCTATCCTATGTTAAGTACCAAATTATACAAAGCGCATGAATATTCAATGCAAGCCAAAAAGGTAACACAGTACCTTCTTTTGACTTTGATTTTATTCTATTCATCTTTGGCTACACTAAAGTAATGACTGACCTATTGCATTTTCTGATAGCAAGTAATTGCAGCGGAAATAATATAATTCACCTGGTATTTTCTTTACAATACTGATACTTGAGCTAACTTTTGTTACCCATGTAAAAACAAGATGGCAAATAAAATAAAGATATACAAATAAAAAAAGACAAACCCCCTAAGTTTCTTTCCGGATCTTCTCAGTTGAGGTCGTGTTCCGATCCCGGGGTAGTGTAACTATACATGTAACTGACAATTTGTAAGCGCCCCCATAGGCCTACGCAAAATAAAGACATTTCATTTAATTTCAGTTTCTTTTCATTTCATTTCAATAAATGGAAATAGTATGTCAAAATTGAATCAATATCTTTTTAAACCGAGAATATCTAAGTCATATTCCCTGTTTCGTTAACGATAACTCCTCAGACAGATTTAAGAGAATGATCAAGATGCTGTCTGCATAGCTTTAACCAACGATCTCCGTTAAAATTAGATCACTTTGGAATGTCTCGTTTGTTTTAATAATGAAGGCAGATTGAACATATCCAAAGTTCGAAAAGACGACGAAATAAAGTAAAATTGTATTTCTTGTTATTAAGATATAACGACTTAATTTAAAAACAAAGAAAACATGTCGCCTACAATCTAGGACCCACCTTATTGATTCGGATGATATCATAGTTCTTAATATTTTTTCTACTTTTTCTATCCATCAATAATCAAATAGTTTAGATTGTTTACCAATCACGTACCTGTTACGTGTATTTGCATTTTATTTTTCATTTAAAAAAAAGAGTACGTATCTAAACGATACAAAAGACTGATGTATCTTTAATATTTATTGTCATAAAACGATGAGTTAAACAGAAATAATATTTAATTACTCTTGTCAACCCATTATTGTCCCGTTGCTGGGCAGAAGAGGCTGCTGAAAAGACCCATCTTCTCTCTAAATGCGAGAGATTTAGGCTGGCCGCTGGCCAAGTGCGAATTGGTGGACTTCACACACCTCCGAGAACTTTTTTTAAGAACTCTCGTGTATAGGTTTCCTCACGGTATTTTCCTACACCGAAAAGCAGTGACAAATAATTTCACATACGCACAAAAATCAGTGGTGCGTGTCTGGGTTAGAACCTCGGACCTCCCGATTGAGAGGGTAAGTTGTAAGCCTAATGGTTGACATTAGGCTATCACTGCTCAATCACTAATGGGTCAATATTTCAGTAAAAAAAATTATTGCCACGATTATGCAAAATTTCAATCGCAACCTTTCGCTAAGGAATACATTTTTAATGAAAAAGCTAATCATACATCGAAAAATAAGTAACCAAAGGATTACAAAGTGTCAAATGTCGACGAGTTAACTTGACCGGAGTTCTTGAATCGTGAATGCAAAGATCCTGACAGCAAAAAACGTCATGAAAAGGGTTTATCAAATTGCCAATCGTGTTTTTCAAATCTTGATTTAGCATGAGCATTCATATCATGTTCTTCGTTGAATGCTCCTTATTAATTCAATGAGATTGTATTAAAACATTTATTGTTTTCTTATAAATTTATCAAATGAGTATCCATTTGGTTATGTGCAGAAATGCCAACTGTAGTTTGTGGATGTTCTTTAATTCCAAATAAGTCTTGATGTTGATGACATGTCATTGATCTCCGATGTTGATCACAAATGTATTACCTTACTAAACTTAAGTTGGAACATTTTAACATATCTTAGTTACAAGCTGAACCCCGCAGCTTCGCCCGCGTTGAAAAAAAAACGATGTATCGATTGTCCCATGGGGGTAAGATATTTTTTCAAAGTAAAAAGTAGCCTATGTGGTAATCCAGAATGTCAACCAACTCCCTACAAAATTTAATGAAAATCGCTCCAGCCGTTTAGACGTGAAGAAATAACAAACATACACCCTCACAAACTTTCGCCTTTATCATAAGATGATATGACATAAGTATGTAGTATGATAGTGACTTTGCCTGTGCCCTTGAGACCTACCATCTTTATCAGAATTGTTCATAATTGACTGTTGTTTTAGGTCAGTTTAAAGTTTAGCAGGAGAAAAAAGAAACCATATATCTCAAAAACCGTTACTTTTGAGTTACAGTCCACCGACCGGAGATAGCCGTTGAAATATTTTTTATTCCAGACTTTATTCCATAGGGCACAGTTCCCCCAGGGCCGTCACGGGTTCTGCCCCGTTCCAGTGGGTAGGCAGGGAATTTTAAAGAGATTTTTTCGTTCCCATGTTTCCACTTTACTGACTTTGATGGATAAGACTTTTTTACTACTTCACGAAAAGGAATCGTGATTGATTTTTTTTGTTAAATGCATTCTAAGAAATTTTATATAGAGCAGTGATAGTAATGGTTGAAACTTGCCCTCTCGATCGGGAGGTCCGAGGTTCAAACCCAGGCACGCACTACTGATTTTTTAAAATTATGTGTGTATTAGAAATTAATTATCACTGCTTTTCGGTGTAGGAAAACATCGTGAGAAAACTTACACACCCGAGAGTTCTTTAAAAAAGGTTCTGGGAGGTGTGTAAAGTTCACCAATTCGTACTTGGCCAGCGCGGTCGACTATTGCTTACAACCCTTTCACTCCGAGAGAAGACCCGTGCCCAGCAGTAAGACAATAATAAGTTGACGATCGATTAAAAGGTTAAAATAACTCGTCCCTTATCCCGTTTTTTTATCGTGTACGCCATATTTAAATGTTATATAGGCTATGTCACGTCACTGAGTTGATTCCAATGATGTATTACTAGCTTAACCCCGCATCTTCGCGTTAAAATAAATCGATATATCAATTGTCCTTTGGGAATAAGATATTTTCCCACACTAAAAAGTAGCCTATATGTTAATCCAAGGTATCAGCTAACTCCCTACCAAATTTTACGAAAATGCTCCAGCCGTTTAGACGCGATGAGGTAACAAACACACTCTCAAAAATTTTCGTCTTTATAATATTAGTATGGTATGTTGCGTCGATCCGTCAATCAAAATTAACAAACATACTAACAAACACACAAACATACACTTAAAGACATTAGACTTCTGACGTAATCACATAAAAAGTAATACTTGAGGTCAAAACTTTGTAAACGTTTTTGTAAATAAGGAATGAGTCATTAAGGTACACGTTGAGGCTTGTCGAGGTACTTGTGAGTCACAACGGTTAGGGGGTGTGGTATCGGAACTAATGATTAGGTCATCGAGTTTCGTGTACCGATGAAGTACCTAATGTTTAGCATTAACTTCTTTTAGGTATTTATTTATGATCACCTACATAGTTAACAGCAATTAGGTTAACACCTAAGAACATAGTTAATACCAATTAATAAAGAACTATAGTCTACATTAAGTAAAAGCTAAGTGGAACTACATTTATAGGCGAAGGCTTGCAAAAAGGAGCGAGTAACTTGTAATTCAAACGACAATAACAATAATAATAAAGAAAAGAAACATTTTTCAGGAATAAAATAAAATTAAGTTAATAAAGAACAATAGTCTACAATAAGTAAAAGCTAAGTGGAACTACATTTACAGGCGAAGGCTTGCAAAAAGGAGCGAGTAACTTGTAATTCAAATGACAATAACAATAATAATAAAGAAAAGAAACATTTTTCAGGAATAAAATAAAATTAAGTTAAAATTAAACAGATTTTTAAGGCAATATTATCAATTTCAAATGTAATTAATAATTTTAACTCGGTAGATGATGCTTTAAATTAGGTTTAAGGTTATATTAGCCATTTTGCAAATTTCCTGATTATATAAGTAATTATCTTTTAGTACGCTAATAAGTATCCTTTGTTATAATCCAAGTCGTAAACTATCTCTCTGACAAATCCCATATAAATCCGACAAATAGTTTTCATAAAAAAAACGAACATCAATCTTACATCAAAAAGATGTGTTCGTACACATCTTTTTTTATATCTGACTGAAGTAGCAAACGAGCATGCAGTTCACCTGATGGTAAGCGGTCACTGCCGCCCATGGACATCTGTAATCAACTTCATACAGAACATGGATCCTATCTGAAGTCAATCACAGATGCGTTGCTACTCCCGAGGACTATGATGCCTCACATAAAAGTGTGCCGGCAACTACACCCTTCTATCGAAGCGCTAGAAATGCTTCACGCTAGAAATAAGTGTGGCGGTGGTATTTGCCCTATCGAGCTAAACTGGTTCTACCACCTTCAAAACCCACATCTCCTCACAAAAAATCGAATTTGTTGTAAATTACATGTGTCTTTGACCATCACTTTCTTTAGGTCATGTCCAGCAGGTGGACCGATGATCTAAAGAAGACAGTGAGAAACCGTTGGATTCAGAGGGCACAGGAATAGTTGAAGTGGCGCCATTTAGTGAAGGGCTATTTTCAGCAGTGGACCTCAAAAGGTTGATGGAAAGACCGATGGATAGTCTTTCACTGACAAATTGTATAGAAAAACATTACCCTCTTTACCGGTAATAAGCAAGAAGTAAATGTACAAGGCATCCATTTGGATTTTGGAGTTCTTACGAGTAACATGTTCTCTCATCAACCTATTATTGGCCCACTGCTGGACACGGGTCTTCTCTCAGAATGAGAGAGTTTAGGCCATAGTCCACCGCGCTGGCCAAGTGCGAATTGGTGGACTTCACACACCTCCGAGAACATTTTTTTTTTTTAAAGAACTCTCGGGTGTGTAGGTTTCCTCACGATGTTTTCCTATACCGAAAAGCAGTGATAATTAATTTCTAATACGCACATAAATCAGTGGTGCGTGCCTGGGTTTGAACCTCGGACCTCCCGATCGAGAGGGCAAGTTTCAACCATTAGGCTATCACTGCTCTAACATGTTAATTCTGTAACATGTTAATTCTGGCTAATCTCAGATCCATCCATCCATCAGCATTTGAAAGTCCACCGCTGGAGCCTCCCCTAGTCTGCGCTACTTTGAACGGTCCTGAGCCATCTGAATCCAGCGGTTACCCGCCATCTTCTTCAGGTCATCAGTCCACCTTGTCGGGGGGCGGCCTGCGCTCTTTTTGCCCAGACGTGGTATCTCAGATAGGACTCTTAAATCTGGCGTTCAAGATAGTGATTCGTTGCATGACCATTTCTCATAGGGCCATGTCTAAGTATGTTTGATTAATTATAAAAAATAAATAACAAGATAACTTATGACATCCCTAAATTCTATTTTATCTAAGGTTAATACAAACCACAGAAAACCTATAAAGGTAATTTGGGTTACACGTGATTATTTGGACAAGTTATCTCATACGGGATTTACCATATGTATTATATTATGATAATGATGATTATAATATTAAATTGTTAGACTGGTACAAATATTGTCGGAGTGATATGAGTCTCTTAAATTAAATTTTACCTCATTGTTTTAATACATGATTGATGTGTAGGTTTAAATATAGGTATTTGTTTTTTTTATTTAGATTTGTTTTATTTTTTTTTAGGTTTTTTGTAAGTTTTTTTGCTATACTTGACTAGTGAATTGAACTTTCAATTTAACCAATAAATTTTATATTTTTGGTATTATATTATAGTATTATATACACTTGGCATCGCCCGCGTTGACCTTGTTCAAAATTGTGAGGAATTTTATGCGTAAAATTACACATTTCTGTGTCAAATTTTACCCAAATCCCATCAGTACATTTTGCGTAAAAGAGTAACAAATACTCCTGAATATTACACGAAAGTTAAGTTCATTTGGAGTCTATTTTAGCGTAACGAATCACATGATGTTTTTTTCCGATATTTCGACTCAGATGAACGTTTGGTATTCACGGTAAAACTGCAATGGAGATAAACCCTTGAAAAGAACTAATGGTAAAATAATCTTACAAGTCTTAAAAGTCACTTACAGTCAATCCACCTTACAAGTATATTGCATTTCGTCGGGTGACAGGTAAAACTCACTAACTACAAAATAAGCAACATGAAGTTATCAGCATTTAATAATATTTTGATCCCAAAATTTTATTTATATAAAATGTCCTCAAGTTATATCATTAAATAAAATATTATTATTGTATCCATATATTACTTACGTAATAGTAATGTATTGTTAAAAAATGGTGTAAAAAAATTAAAAATGTGAAAAATCAGGATTATACAATTTTGTAGTTTTTCTTGTCACCCGACGATTTGTCTTTTATAGATAGCATTTGACAGCAAAAAATGCGCTGCGCTGCGCTCCGTCATATGAGTGCCGGCCCTAACTTTATCCTTTATGTATCAAAGTTAACATTATTTCATTTATATAGATACTTTAAAGTTACATTTGCAGTCTATACGTTTGCCTTTCCACATCCAAGTTACGCTAGACAATACGTCGTCAAGTCAACAAACATAGATTGGGTCCGATTTCGTACCACCGAGTTAATATTTGCTACCGATAAGCAATACTACACTGGGTTACATTCCTCAGATAGGGACGAAAGTTTGTTGGGTGTGGCTTGACCTAAATCACCTTACATGTCAATATGATAGCGAAATGTTTATGTGCTTTAATAATACGAAAGGAGCTATGGCAGTCCATATAATGGTTAGCGGACTGCCGGGTATGGGCAATAATCAGCGTCGTATAATTGAAGTCTTAATTGTGGACGGCTCAAATGCGACATATAAAATCAACCCCAGATACAGGGGGTAGAAGGTTTACAATGTGGAAGAATCAGTGTAGTTCGACCAGGCAAGTTCCACCGCCACACCTATTTCTAGCGTGTAGCAGTTCTTGCGTGTTGTTGGAAGAGTGTGGTTGCCGACACACGTTCACATGAGGCGACCATCTTAGTCCTCGGGACTAGCAACGCATCTGTGATTGACTTCAGATGGAACCCACGTTCTGTATGAAGTCGATTACAGATGTCCATGGGCGGTAGTGACCACTTACCATTAGGTGGACTGCATGCTCGTTTGCTACTTCGGTTAGATAAAAAAAGAACACTTAGTCTAAGTCAGGATTTCAGCGGCTTACGAGTAAAATAACAGCCCCACTGATTGTGAAAGCCATCCTATGCCGTGACGTGGCGCCGCGGCATGGTGTAAGGCAGACCTCGAGGATCTCCATCTCACCCTGGCAATTACCTCAGCGAATACATTGTCCACCGGTGTTATATGCTGTAATTAGGCAGAGTAAAGCCCCAGTACTTACATGAGACGTACGCCCAGGACTCCGGAAGGCAACGGGGATAAAACCAACCCTCCTTTCCGCCCTTTGTCCTTTTATTTCAGGTTCCGGCGAAACTTTAAGCTTGCCACTAAAACCAGGTGAAGATGGCCAAAAAGGTCAAAGAACTAAAATACTCTTTCTTCTTCAGTTTTTCTTTCTTTATTTCTTTCTTTCTTAGACAAATTTGTTGTATAAACACAAAATAAGGTTGCATAATCAAATCAAGTTTAAATATTTTTGATCAAAATTTTACCTACAAGCTCCGGAATACAATTTCCATACGACACGTATGTTAATTCAATATTCAAATTTTAAGTATTACTATTATTATCTAGATGCATATTCAACTATAAAGCAAATTTTGGAAACAAGAAAATGTCAATAGACTGCAAATTTATGCACTCGTAGTACGAGCTCCGATCGCGAGATTTTTATTTTTGTCTAGTTTTTAAATACGTAATTTTATGAGAGTAGGTATAAATTTAAATACTAACACGTGATCAAATGAATAGTTTACGATTCATTAGAAGACAAACAGACAAACATTCATTTTTAAAGAAGAAGATTTTTTCATAAATGTGGTTACTAACACCAATGTCATTCACGGTGACTATTGACAAATCCCCCATTAGGGGTGGTCGATGTCTAGCAGCACTCAAAGGGCTGTTGGATGGATAAACTCTATTTATTTAAAAAGAACTTCAAAGCGAATTAACCACATTTTATAGATAGCGTAACTTATCACCGCGGGTTAAAATAAGGTAAGAAAAAAAACTCGTGGTGTGTATTTTATATCATATTAATTTATACCTTTTACCTAGAAGTTATCTTGAAACAAGTATTGATAAAAATAAAATATGAATTATTAATCATTGCATGATTTTTAAATAATAATATTAACACTTATATCAAGTTAAGTTTTTGAATTGAATTACGGTCAACATTCCTCCGTTGCAATGGGCGGCTATTAAATAATACAATCATACAGAACATATGCAATTGTCTCTTAGACTATAAATCGCCAAAATTGTCAAGTAATTAATTCCCGAAAAATAAATAATTAATACGGATCTACATTCCTATACTAAGTTCAATGCCTTATAATTTCTCGGGTTCAAACTTTAAGCAAAAAATTAGAACCAGTTGTTACGAAAGCCTTCTTTTTTGTCCCGCAATAAATATCGTGCGTCAACATGCGTTAGTTCTTAGTTAGTTAGTTCTTAATGTAAAAACTGTCTGTCTGTAGGAACTAGCTCTCCTTTTAATACATCGTTATTCATTGGTAATAAAAACCATTTTGTCATGTCTACGTTTGTAGTCATCGGTGGGATGAGTAAAAAAACCGATCAAGTGCGAGTTGGACTTACACACGAAAGGTTCCGTAACATATCTATAAAAAAATATAGGTGGTAGAACCAGTGTAGTTCGACCGGGGAAGCACCGCCACCACACCTATTTCCAACGTGAAGCTTTTCTTGCGTTTCGATGGGAGGGTGTGGTTGCCGGCACACTTATATGAGGCGACCATTCTAGTCCTCGGAAGTGGCAACGCATCTGTGATTGATTTCAGATAGAACTCATGTTATATTTGAGGTTGCTTACAGATGTTCATGAGCGGCAGTGACCACTTACCAGTACTTAGCAAATAAAACGTTTGTTGTGTGGGAACTCCCTTAATTATTTATTTTATTCTGCATACATACTATCTGTGAACATTTCAGCTGTCTAGCTGTCATTCTTCATGAGATACAGTCTGGTGACAGACGGGCAGATGGATAGCGGAGTGTAGGAGGGTCTCGTTTATATCTACTGGGAACAGAACTTTAAAACAACTAACTGTCCACCAATTCGCACTTGGTCAGCGCGGTGGACTATGGCCTAAAACTCATTCTGAGAGAAGATCCGTGCCCAGCTGTGGGACAGTAATGGGTTGACGACAATCTATATTAACTATTGCCTGTATCACAGCATCTGTTATCAATTACGTGATAGCCGGTTTATATACTTTTAGTCTTCAGTCGAGGCGCTCTTCGTCCTCAGGACTGGCAAGGACCCGTGGCAGGGCGGTCAACATAGCGCGGTCTGACACGCAGTCGGTTCTGAGTTCGATTCCCAGCCAGACATGAATGATGAATTTAGATTTCTTTTCTGGGTTTGGATGTTTGTGTATCCGTTTGTGTATCCTTCACCGAACAGCAGTGATAATTAATTTCTAATACGCACATAAATCAGCGTGCTTGGGTTTGAAGCTAGGACCTCTCGATTGAGAGGGCAAGTTTCAACCATTAAACTAATTAACTCTTAAATATATATCAGTAGCATCTTAATATAAATCAGTAGCATGTATTTCATTTGCTACTTATATGTTAAAAAACGTAATAATACCTTACGATGTATATACTATTTAATCTTCATCGCTAATTACGGTATGTATTTTTTAGGTATCTATGAAATAACACAGATGTTAAGAACGGTTCTTATTGCGTATGAATAAGTTTGAATTTAAAGGTTGTGTTCACAGTATGCATTGTGAGTAGGGTTGTCAACATTGTAGTTTAAATATTTTATTGTGTTATATTTTTAGGGCAAATAATATGTAGATACTGATAAAGAATTAATAGTACGTAAACATACGATCTTTCATACATTTTGGTTATTTTTAATTATTTCACCTCATATGTATGTTTATTTTGAACATCATATATGTATACACGATGTGAAAGAAATAAATAATTATAACAATTAAAATCATTGTAGTCCCACCTCATTTTAGTCACAGATCCGTTGATATACCTAAGAAAATTTGTATTTCGTCGTACAATTATTGTGGGAATCCGTTTTTTGTTTTCGAGACGGAAACCTTCAAAAGGTACCCGACGCTGTGGGAGCGACGCGAGTTATGTGGGATTCTTTCCGCACTAAAACCCCTCTGTAGCCGCCCTCAGCGCTGCGTGGAGGACTCCGGGAAACACTCCAACGGAACACAACAGGAGTATTATGGGAATCCTACCACCCCTCAAACCAGAACAGAGCAACGTTTAACAAAGCTGTTACAAACAGATGATTCAAAAATAGAATTTAGAGTCATACTTACATTCAAAAACGCTAAGATTTTCTGAAAATAAGTTGCTAAGGGTGATTTAAAAATGCTAAAATAATTTGAAAAGTGTGGCGACCCTAGCGGTAAGGTAACAAAAAGTAATGGTGAACCTTAGATGACGTAAGCGGTCGATGACCTGGGAAGCCATGATTGCTTTTTGGTAAGTCATGATCCGACTCATAAATTCTATTTTTGAATTGTTATTGCCGTATCCTCTCTCCTGTCATAGACTTTTTTCTTTTTTTACTTCCGTAGATGGTCGCTTTTTGAATTATAATTTACTGTATAAAATAAAAATAAATTACAATATGACTTATTGTATATTTAATCATTTTTTTTTGCCATTGACATCAATATAAAAAAAAAAAATGAAAAAAATTTTGGTAATTGATGTAACTTAATAACATTAATGTTGCATAGATAAACTGTGAAAACAAAAAAGCCTTTTTTATAGTTTTTTTAAGCTATTGAATAGCTTTTATCGCGGGCTTTGAGCGCGGCGAAAAAAAAACTCGTAATAAAGGAGATGCCTGTTACCTTGAGAAATATCGGTAGTACTCGTGTTCCTATGTCTGTCTATTACAACGCCCTTCAATATTTAACACAACAGTACTAAATACAACTTTTTGTAACAAAAAAGTATTATTCTAAAATGCTACTATTATACAAAGTAACATTAAAATGGGTATCGATACAATAAATCAACAAAAGTGCATTAGAAGCGTGTTTGTATTTTATTAAAGTATATTTACTTGATCGTATTTGATCAAACTGTGCGCTTCAGATAAGGTTGGTTGCACTTGTTCAAATAAGGTTAGGCTAAGCGCGTACTGAGTTACATTACGAGAACCAATTTTCGTAAAAGGTTTTGGGGATATGTATAGAAAAGAACTACTTATTACTAAGTCTACGCTGTATATTCGTTACATAGTAGGAGCACGACTCATACTTGGCTCTTTTTTCTTACCCTTTTAAAGATATAGCAAAAAACATTTTATTTCGGTACTGCCGAAATACGTGAAAACATAAACATTGAACATAATTAAACATTGAAAGATTGTTAAAAAATATAATGACTCACGATTTTTTTATAATCAGGTTGTTTATCTATTTTATTTTTTAGTTTTTTTATTCCCGGTATAATGAATACATACAAAGATTAGAAAACTTGTACACAGAACTACATATACATACTTATATATCCAGATATGTGTCTTCGTGAGAATAATTTCGTGCAAAAATCAACTGGCAACACCTTATACTTTAAGGAATATAGCCCCTTGAATATAGCATAGACAGACACACAGATCGGAAAATATATAAAAATATATCTACAGAACCCAAAACCCATTATTTCACTTTGTTATTCAACATCCACCGTCTAGATACAATATACCTACACACTCCTGCACTTTGTATGCAAGTGTGAAGCTCACATGTCTTTATGTTTCCACAAATACGTGAACTGAACAGCTCTCACGGAAACTGATTGTATGGGTCCTGTGACTAGAAATTACTGTTTAAGACTTAAACTTGTGTCTTAGTTGGTTAATTTTGCCCAATAATAACACTTTTAAGCGTCATTAAGTTTTTTTTTTCATCTAATTGAAGTAGCAAACAAGCATGCAGTCCACCTGATGGTAAGTGGTTACTGCTACTCGTGAACATCTTTATGAAACTTCATGTGGAACATAGGTTCTATCTGAAGTCAATCACAGATGAGTTGCAATTCCCGAGGACTAAGATGGTCGCCTCATCTAAAAGTGTACCGAAGACCACACTCTGCCATCGAAATGCAAATAATGCTTAAAGGGTAAGGAAGACATATTTTGCCAAGGCCAAAGTCAGGTAAGCCTAATCTTATTTCGAGTGGATCCTAGACGTTCTCAAGGTGATAGAACCAGTGTAGTTCGACTGGGAAAGTACCACCGCCACACCTATTTCTAGCGTGAAACATTTCTTGCGTTTCGACGGAAGGGTGTGATTGCCGGCACACTTTATATGAGGCGACCGTCATAGTCCTCGGGAGTAGCAACGCATCTGCGATTGATTTATGATGAAACCCATGTTCTGTATGAAGTTTATTCCAGATGTACATGGGCAGCAGTGACCACTCCATCAGGTGGACTGCATGCTCAATTGCCACTTCAATGAAAAAAAATGAAGACTAGAATATACGACCCTCTTTACCCAACGTGACCTCATAAAGCAACAATAAGCCCCACGCTACGCTCCGCCTCACATGTGACTGAATACTAATGAATTAGGTCAGGACTTTGCTACTGGGTACATGTTTTTATTTAAAGTAGCCACTAGTAGCCGGCAGTTCACGGCCAAGCAAATTGTAACAATCTCAATATCTAGTAAAATTTAGAGTAAGGTATTCAAAATACTAAAAATGTGATTACTGAAATCAAAAAAATATTAATAACGAAGCGAGTGACTAAAAAATAATTAATAAAATCTTCTTAAAATAATAATAATAAAGAAAGTAAAGGTAAAAGAAGTAAGAATAACTTATTATATAATCTTCAAGTGACTTAAAGTAATAATAATACTGGTGACGTAGTAAATTTAAAAATCATAATAATACTAATAATGAAGTTAGTTACTTGACTATAGTTAGTTGAATTATGTTTAAGTAAGTTATTCACAACAATCATAATAATACTACTGATGAAAATTCGTAACGCCAGGATAGTTAGTTGGACTATGCTTGAGTGAGTCACTCAAAATTCTAATAATACTAATAATAGAGTAAGCTACTTGAATATAGACAAGTATTTAATAGAAGTCAGCTGTTGTATTTTTTTTAATTTCTGCCATTAACGAAATAGCAAAAACAAAATGAACTAAAGTCAATATTATGAGCGAGTTTAGACTGTAGTTTCAGAAAACATAATTTTATAACATAGGAATCATAAATGTTTGTGTGAAAGTCCTATCAATTTTCCAACCAATAAAAAATAATTGTTATCTATCGTTTTTAACATATAGATACAGTAGCCAATGGCTCTAATAAAACAATACACGAAAACCCCTCGATTATCACGCTCTGACGGGTTTCGAAAGAGTGAATATTAATGATGGAGGCAATACTTGAGTTACTGGGCACTTACCATCTGGACACATAAGGTATTATTATGCAAACATACGATACACAGACAGATAAGTGTACAGACTGGACAGAAAAGGATAACTACCAAGGAAACTAAAATAGAATTGAACTACCAGATTTAAGAGAGCATTGATAGCCTAATGGTTGAAACTTGCCCTCTCGGTCGTGAGGTCCGTGGTTCAAACCCAGGCACGCCACCACAGATTTTTCTAAAATTATGTGCGTATTAAAAATTAATTATCACTGTTTTTCGGTGAAAGAAAACATCGCGAGGAAACCTACATACCCGAGAGTTCTTTAAAAAAGTTCTCGGAGGTGTGTGAAGTCCACCAATTCGCACTCATTCCGAGAGAGGACCCGTGCCCAGCAATGGAACAATAATGGGTTGACGACGACCAGATTCCTTATTCAGTATGAGATCATATAATGATGTTAGCTAAAAGTGAATAATATAATATAATGACAGGACACAATTTTAATTAATCATATGAAGTGAAAAATATTTTAGATGTCCCAGAAACAGATTTTATGGAACGTAATAATTCAAGTTTCGTCAATTTATCTTTTAATTATACAAGTGACATAAATGTAGAAAATAATATACTAATGGACATAAATACTTAAGATATGCATAAACGAGAATGGTATAGTTTTTATGAAGTTAAAGATCCTGTTATTATTATCAATGCATTTATAGAGACGCAAAATGTTGATCGGTTGCAATCAAAAAACTATAAATTACGTATTTAGTTTTGTTCAATTTACTTTCATTATAAATTAAGTTTCCTCGATTATTATAGATGATTATTATAAGTATTATAATTCTTAAATACAACCTGCATTTTGGAATATTTACGATACGTTTATAATACATTTGGGACTACAGTATTAATTTTGTATTAACTAAACTTTTGTCTTGATATTTCGAACACATATTTCTTTAAAGCACATTAATTGAGTTACTACCAATAATTTACCATTTCCAATTTTTGTACCGTTTAGTCATTGTTAATTACGGTTACCGGCTACCGTGGAAAGTAAAATTTAAACTGACAAGATTATAAACTATAACAATAAACGTTTACAATGTACAATTACTGTAAATTACATTTTGTACCTGGTAAGCCTATAAAACTACACCTTGAGGTCGCTCTTGCATTTCAAATAAATTCACGTGAACGAGACATCTTGACATATTTTCGAATACAAAATGTAGCAGATGAATTTCCCTCTTTGTCTTTTACAAATGGAGCCCATTAATCACTCTGACAATTTTTCTATCTTGAAAGACATCTGTGGTATTTTTAATAATTATGTGTCTGGTAAAAATAATTACCTGCTTTTACAAGCTTACGCGGAATGAGTTCCGCAAATAATATTTTGCCTAAATGTCTACAGCGGGATAATTTTAGAAAACCGGTATAGCTCTAATGATAGTGACTTTGCTTTCACTGACCTGTCATTTGGAGTTGTCTCCTGGACGCTGGCGTGCGTGGTGTCCTGGGGGTTCTTGAAGCTCGAGGGGTTTTTGGTGTCCTCGGGGTTCGGGGCGAGCTACCGGCGCTGCTCGTGCGTCTTGACGGTGATCCCAGCACCCTCAAATCGGTATTCCCAACACAGGCTAGCGCCTCCGCCGCTGTTCTAGGACTGCCATTCTCTTTATCCTCTTCACAAAACTTCACCGGCGAATCCAGCTTCGCAGCTTTGTATGAGCACTCCGTTTCGATATCAAAATTGAATCTTCTGATGAATCTCTTCCTCTCCCTAGCATACTGTTCCGCCATTAATCGCCTCGTCTCATCCCTGTCAGGCGCTCCAAACAAGCATTTGCAGCTTCCGCGTCTTCTCCGGGGTGTGTTGGAGGCGTTCCGCAACGCTGCCATTCCAGTGGACATCTCGAATCTCCGTTGCTTGGGTGTGCGTCCGCCGGCCGCCATGTTCCGCGTCAGGTGAGCCTCGACTGGTTCGCGAGAAACATCTGACTAATAATCTTCCGAGAGAAACAGCTGGCAGGTAGAAGGATGGGCGCGGGAGCGGGGGAGTAGCACCTGGCGGCGAAACCGCGCCAATTCTAACCTATAAGCGTCGGGCGGCGTGGTCGCGCGCGCGCTCGCCTGCTCCGAATGCTCGACTGACGCTTCGTTTCCCGCGCATCGCCGCGTGCGCCGATTTCGGCACTCACTTCTACTTCGCGCGCAAATCAACAATGGCACCAAGGACGCTTTTTGTCCGTCTCGGGATACAGGTGTAGTTAAAAGGGGAAGAAATAACGAATATGTAACTCAATGGCAGCGTGAATAGACGGCGCGGTGGCTTATTAGTGGAAGTCGAACGTTATCTCTTGTTTAGGCGATAACAATGCTATTATGTAAGCCTGTTGTCAAGTGACAGTGACATCGAATTGGTTTTGGAGTTCTTTGTCCCCTCAATTGCCATTGAAGTACCTACTTGTAGTATATAGTTGTTGTCGTAAAATTGTAGATGCTCAATACAATCATAATGCCAATTCTCATTGACGAACTTGTATGTAGGTACTCGTGCATAATTTACGTCCAAAAATTACGTCTATTATTTAGGCGTACATATCTAAAAAAATGTAATTAGGAAGGTCTTGTTTTCAGATCTAAAATGGTATGACTGTCCGATTGGCTATAACCCTATACATATGTATGTATTTTTCTTAACTTATCTAGCTTTTAAGCTAAGCAAGATGTGCCTAAAAAAAGAAGCCCATATGTTAATCCAGAGTGTCAGCTAACTCCCTACCAAATTTTATGAAAATCTCTCCAGCCGTTTAGACATGAAGAAGTAACAAACATACAAACTTTCACCTTTATAATATTAGTATGATATGACTAGGATGAAGTATGATAAGTATGATATGATATGAAGTATGATGACGTTACAAGTTCTTACAAATTGAAACATGCTTAAGTGTACATAATTATTGATACCTGTGCTCACTTACTTATTTTCTCGAACAACACTTATACGTTAATGCAAACGTAATAAAAATTGTAAAATATAGGCCAAACTTATAAAATAAGTAAAAACGATATGCATATAAGCGACGAACAAATTCGTCAGGAAAGTGTGGCAAGTACAAATTGTCCTTTTTCGTTAAATTTCATAATTATCATGTTTTGCCTTACCGGAAAGTCATAAGATAATATTTATAATAATCGAATAAGTTAATATTTATAATATTAAATATAGATAATATTAATTAAAGATAATATTTTATAATATTTGATCGGTGTAAGTCCAATTATTTTAAGGAATTTTATTTTCTGTAACTCAAAAATATATCTCCTGTAAAATTGTAGTTTTCAAGTTAACACGTTTTTAAAGTAAAAAGCGATACGTTAAACTTTACAAACCTTAGCATTTAAAATATGAATAAGATTGTTACTGAACTGTTAATGAAAATTATAATAACTACAATATTTCATTAATACTGTTACTTTTGAACAAGTTTACAGGTAAGAAAGCCTACAATAAGCTGATCCCGACGCGAATTGCAAATCTATTGTTGTAAAGAACTTGGCATAAATCTTTTTCTTTTCAACTTGTTTTCGAGTTTCATTCATGCAGTACCTGTTACTCCTGACCTTTTCGCGTAAAATAAAAAAAAAACAATATTACTGTTCCGTCTAAATACTTGTAGGTACAGATATATAGGTAAGATCACTTGGGTACATATTTTTTTAATAGTTTATGTTCCAACTGTGTGATTTTAACGTTCATCTAAGTTTTTTATACATCTAATACTTTTAGAGGTAATAATTAGGCTATATAATTTTGACGAGTGTTTTTAATAAATATTGACGCAAGTATTTTTTATTTTGATTTATTTTGACGACCGCCGAAGCGAAGGGTTCCTTTACGGGCTCGACCTGTAATGGGTTCCGAGTAATCACATTAGTTTTTTTTTACATGATTGAAGTAGTAAAAAAGCATGCAGTGCACCTGATGGTAAGTGGTCACTGCCCACGGACGTCTATAAGCAACTTCGTATAGAATACGGGTTCTATATAAAGTCAATCACGGATGCGTTGCTACTCCCGAGGACTAAGATTAAGACTGTCGCTTCATATAAAAGTATGCCGGCAACCATTACCTTCCATCGAAACGCAAGAAATGATTCACGCTAGAAATAAGTGTGGCAGTAGTAACCCCCGGTCGGTTCTACAACCTAGTATAATCCTTAACTCAGACAATATATAAATTTACTTGTTAATAAGTGGATTGTTATTGACATTGTCAATCACTTTTTATGAATACCGTACCTAATCTGCTTAAGACAATAAAATCTCTCCGATGTAAAAGAATGTACCTTACAGTTGTTAATGCACTAAAATCTTAATATATATAAATTACGTGTCACTTTATTTGTCCGCAATGGACTCTTAAACCTCTGAACCGATTATAATCAAATTTACTCAACGTGTGCATTTTGATCCAACTTGAAAGATAGGATAGTTTATATCTTAATTTATAGGTTTAATTGCAAATGTTTATGTAACATTTCTTTAACCACAGCAACGTGTGGCCGGGTATGCTAGTAAATTATAAATCTGTCTTTTTTACGACTTCTTTCAAGTTTCATTCATACAACGAGTTACTCGTACCTGATCTTATTCTTGTGACCTTTTAGCTACTTAACAAAAAGAAAACTCTGCTTCATATCCTGCCTAAAAACATATTCCTGTGGTTACCTACTGGTAATGTAAATGACATTTATATACATATTTTAAAGGTTAGTATTTTTCGTGCTTCAATACCTTTGTGGGTAATCCTCATAGATAAGCAGCCGCCCGGGGCAGCAGCTGGGTTATGCCGGACTCTTACCGGCTAAACCCTGTACTGTGTTTTCTCCTCGCAATGTACGGCGGGAACACGGGCGCACATCTAGCAACTCTTCCCAAGTCCCTACATTTGGCATAGGACCTACCGAAAAGGCCCTATAGAAAAGATTGTATTTCTTGTAAAAATAGTGCAAAATATCTTGGAAAAAAAATCAAAATTTTACTTTTTGTTGTGGTATACAAAATAATATGTATATACTAACCATACTAACCATACCTATATCCAATCTTGGGTCTGCTGGAAGAGATTTCTTTAGATGTAAACAGTACCTTTGCACTTTTAGTTTATTGTAACTTTAGGATACATTGGGTAGAGTGTAGGTGACAGCAGATAGTTTTTTTCTTTTAATTTGACTGAAGTAGCAAACGAGCAATAAGTCCATCTGATGGTAAATGGTCACTGCCGCCCATGGACATCTGTAATAAACTTCATACAGAACATGGGTTCCATCTGAACTCAATCACAGGTGCGTTGCTTTTCCCAAGGATTATGGTGGTCGCCTTATATAAACGTGTGCCGGCAACCACACCCTTCCCTCGAAACGCACGAAATGCTTCACGCTAGAAATAGGTGTGGCGGTGGTACTTCCCCGGTCGAACTACACTGGTTCTACTGAAATTTAATAATTAATTAAAATTCAAACCCAATATAATAATAATCGTTTGCTGTACCCACTAAAAACAATTAAACATTTTTTATTAATTTTATATGTATTATTTTATTATAGGAAATAACAGGGCTCTTTTGTGACATTAAATTTGATCCAATTTAAGTAATTACAAGTTGAAGTTTAGTGTTTAAAATTGATGTCCTAAAGATGTATAATCAAAATTTTATTTTACTATACTGAGTAATTTAAAAATTAATTGTTTACGAGCTTTCGACTTTTATAAAAGGTTTTGTCATTTAAGCTTTTAAAGTCATTTAGTCGAAACATTTAATTCCCTAATTGATGGCAACTAGTGGTTTTTCATTATAAGCCTTAAGGTCTGTTTTCCATATACTAATATTATAAATGTGAAAGTGTGTTTGTTTATTCCTCTTTCACGTTACCACATAGCTATTATATGATATGGTTTATATGCTGGGAGATAGTTAGGAGTGACGTAGGATTTTTACCACGCTCTCTCATTCCCTTGAAAATATCGATGTTTTGTTAGTTGATACATATTTAGTAGTTCCAGACGTTGTTAATAGATGGCATTAGTAAAATTCATTTGCAAGTTCTGAATCACGCTATCAAATGCTAATTTACTGCTAATGTTAATGTTAATTCCCTTAGACCGTGCGGGTAAAGCCGCTGGTAAGATCTAGTAAACAATAAATATGTAAAACGGATCGATCACGAACGGTTCAGAACGAACTTTTCTTCGAAATTTTGGTAACGTAAGTATGCTATGTAAAGACGTCTGAAATGACACCACATTTTTATTTATTTATTTAAATAAGGCAATTGTACCTCTGTCCTTTCCCTAGTGATTTAGGTTTTATTTCGTTTCGTCTAAACCATCGATTTTTTGTCTTCGTTCATACATTGAATGTACTTTATAATGTTGGATGAAAACGTAAACAATTTTGTTGAAAAATAATAAACTACTACTAAAATTACAGATCGATACAAAAAAATCGTTGAGTATAGAAACACCAAACTTGTTAGTTGTACATTCAAAACCTTTTAATAGTGACTAATTAGTCAGGAAACATAAAAACAAAGGAGCGTGAGTGCCCAATTACATCGAAAGGATGTTGAAACTATGTTCATTCGATGATTACGAGTGACCACAGTGGAGATAAGAAATAGAAGTGGCGGTAATCAAGTCCACTAGTCTTACGGTTAATAAAATAAAATAAAAAAAATGGCATCACACAAGTACTTGGATTTGTTGTTTATGTTTTTCCCAAGTGTGTCAGATGGACGACAATGTTTTTTGAATGTACGTATGTATGTTTGTTCGTATGTATGCTCAATTTAGCCCAAACGGCTTAACGGATTGTAATATAATTATGACACATCATTGAAATGATCTGAGTTGACAGAGTGACATAGGCTTCATGGTTTTGAAATGTGGCCCATGTGAACCGAAAATAAACGGAGAAACCACAGATTTTTTATTTTAAAACCGTATGCTTATATAATAAAGGTGGCTCCGAAATGATAAAGAGGTCTACTTAAAGTCAATCACATTGTCATTTACATACGTCACTCCTTTTTTTATCTGACTGAAGTAGCAAACGAGCATGCAGTCCATCTGATGGTAAGTGGTCACTGCCGCTCATGGACATCTGTAATCAACTTCACACAGAACATGGGTTCTATCGGAAGTCAATCACAGATGCGTTGCTACTCCCGAGTACTATGATGGTCGCCTCATATCGTGTGCCGGCAACCACACTAGCGACAAAGATGGAATCTTTAAAAAAATTGGGTAGGAAGCCCAGCCACCCATGTGCTAGGTCACCTCGGCGGACACTTCTACATCTTGTTGATTCTATGAAAGGGTAAGTTATTTACATGCTTATGTCAACAGTAAGTGGACTCGTTTCGCTACCACAAACATATTTCACCCTATTTTCCGTTGAAATGTATTTCCGTTTTTTTTAGAACTAACAAGCAAACTGTCTTCCAGGTATAGGTACACCAGTTGAGGTTAAAAAATCCTTTATAGTATAGAACACTGTAGGAGTCAGGTTTTACAGCATTTTAAAATTTGATGACACTTATTCTGCCCACGGAACAAATACAGTTATCAACATTTTTGCAAAATTAAGTTCTTTGCGGTAATTGCATCACAAGAACGTTACCCACACGTAGGTATGTAGAAGAAAAATATTATTTTTTAATAGAAATCGGTGAAAACTAACGATAAATGCAAAATCTACTTGCGCTATCTATATATTAATACGTGAAGCAAAAACTTGTGATCCGTTGTTAAGATACTTGCCACAGAAGAAGAAGTATGAAATTACGCACGGTTATAGTTGATGTAGAGAAGGATTACGTAATATTTTTTTTTTAATCTTATTATTTAATTTTTTTAAATAATGCATAAAACATACGTAACTTAATTAAAAATACATTGCATACACTATCTTGAATTTGACACAAACACATAAATAATAAACGTAATAATACATTCGATGTCTTACTATGAAAACAGATAACTTTAAAAATGTCTGATGTCTTTGTCAAAATACCCGCTATTGGTTTGAAATGCCTAGTTAATTAAAACCTCTTTTTACCTTTAAGGGTGATTTAAATCAATAAAATCAATACAATTTATTAATCTAGAAATATTCGTGCTACTTTGGACACTATAAGTTTAGTTTTTTTAAGTTAAATAACGGAATTTCGACTGTTATTAAACTTAAAACTTAATCCTTTTCTACATCAACTTTATCCGTGCCCAATTTCATACTCGGTCTTCTGTGGCGAGTATCTTAAAAACGGATTAAAAGTTTTTGCTTCACGTATTAATATATAGATATATATTCATTACAATATACTCATAGGTACAACAATGTTAGTTTTCTTATTTGTAATCTAAAATGCAGCCGTAAATACAGTCATCGAGAGAGTTTACACTCAAGCCTCATCAGTATAAGGCTGTTGTTTTATATATATAGCGAGTAAGTATTTCGCGATCATTAATAATAAAAGATTAGCTGTGGTGCGCGTTAAAAATATGAAACATGATTTGAAATTTTGACAACTTTTGAAGGAGTATAATATGTTTCTTATATAATAAAGATAAATATTATCTTATGATAACCATAAATATACATATTGTCAACAACAACAAGTTACCAAATTCAGTAGTTGCTGTTTGCTGTCATTTTATAACCCAAAAATTTGTAAAACACAACAACTGCTTTACTTTAATAATAGGTAAGTAGTAAACCTTTATAGAGATAAAAAGTAATAATACTTAGAACTTTCAATGTGGTAGAACCACTGTAGTTCGACCGGGGCAGTACCACCTATTTCTAGCGTGAAGCATTTCTTGCGTTTCGATAGAAGGGTGTGGTTGCCAGCACACTTTCATATGAGATCCTCGGGAGTGACCACTTACTATCAGGTGGACTGCACGCTCGTTTGCTACTTCAGACAGATAAAAAAATATAATATAGTAGAAGCTTTCAATATCACGTTGAATATACGTTGGTGCAACCAATACCTAATTTCGTTGAATTTAAATAACAAAACGAAACACTTATCTTTTACAGTCCATTGTAAGAACAGTGCAGAATATGTTGTAAAGTATATTTACCTGCCATAAGTGATATGTTCGTAGTAAAGGAGCCGTAATGGATTAGTGAAGTAACGAATATTCGCATTTGCACGAATTGGTGCGAATGATTTGCGAATATTGAATCGCAATGTTTCGCAAAAAAGGTCGCCTAATCTTTCCAAATTGGAATCGAACTGCAGTTTGACGACCCAAAAAATAGATCACCAAATCTAGACGAAAAAAAAACTGAAGAAAAAAGAAAGATGTGAAAAGATAAACTGAAAAAAAATCGCATTCTTATTCGCGAATGTCGGTAATAGATATTCGCATTTGCATCGTTCAAAAATAACATTAGTTACATCACTAATATGGGTGCGTTTTGTGTAGCAACCCTTTTTATGTTCTTGAGCACGGGCCCTTTGCCGCAAATATCCACAATTAGAAAACAAGCAGACTTGATTGTGTACTCGTTCAAAGGAGTGCCTCATTGCTAACGGCCACCCATAAACTAAATCTGTGACTAAGGTGTGATGGAGACACTCTTATCAGAGGCGTTTCAATTTTTTTTTTATCTGATCGAAGTAGGAAACGAGCATGCAGTCCACCTGTTGGTAATTGGCCACTGCCGCTCATGGACATGGTAAGTAACTTTAAACAGAACATGGGTTCTATCTGAAGTCAATCACAGATGCGTTGCTACTCCTGAGGACTATGATAGTCGCCTCATATAAATGTCCGGCAGCCACACCCTTCCATCGAAACGCAACAAATGTTTCACGTTAGAAATAGGTGTGACGGTGATACTTCCCCGGTCGAATTACACACATCTACCAACTGTTTAGTCTGTGTGATAAGGTAAATAATACGTATCCGAGGCTCACAACTCCTAATACAATCTTTAGTCTTAACTGTGGCCCCTTATCATCAGCTAAACTTTAAATGTAAGTCAACCAGCGCCCACAGAGGGGCGTTATCGTCCACTTTGGGAAAGACTAATTAAGACCGACTGCGGTCACCAACACGCACAGTAGAAGATTTTTAGTTCGGAAATCCGATACTGCGAAGCTCCATGACATCCCTTATTAATACAAATCCTATCAAATATCAGTTGGTGAATCAGTGAGACGGTACTTGGAATCCAGCAATGTTACTGCTGACACCTTTTCGAGGTACAGATGACTAATTGAAACACGGGTCGATAATATCGATAACGTAATATGATCTTACAAAAAATATTAAAGGTAGGTACTTGATGGTTTATCAGTTTGCGCTTAAATTAATATTTAAGCTAAACAAATAAATCAGTTAAACAAAATTCAAACTTTGGGAAAATATATTTACACTGCTTTATTTTTGTTTCCTTCAAATTTTTGCAGCAATATAGGTAGGTATAGATGTTAGGTAGGAGAAATTCATTAATCAGGTAGGTGATACAACAAGTATAGCTCAACTGGGAAATACCACCGCCACACCTATTTCTAGTGTGAAGCATTTCTTGCGTTTCGATGGAAGGGTGTGGTTGCCGGCACATTTACGTGAAGCGACCATCTCAGTCCTCGGGAGTAGCAACGCATCGGTGTTTGACTTCAGATGGACCACCGCCCATGGACATGGACAGTAAGCAACTTCAGGTGGGCTGCATTCTCGTTTTCTACTTCAATAGGTATTATAAAAAAAAAAAAACATTTGATTTACTTGCGCCACATACATCAACTTCGTATAACAGTAATCGTCATAAGTCGTAAGTTCCAAAAACCTAAGAGAGCCGTTCCACTAGTAATTAGGTAAAGAAACAAAGTCAGTTTATCAAGTCTTATGAAAAATAATGGACTCAATTTTCGTCGTCGTAGATTCGTCTTTAAAATGAAGACTACTTTCAAACTTAAAAGACTTCGTCTCAAACTAATGTTTCACATTTAAGACTTTCAAATTGAACAGATGATCTACCATTTACCAAAAGCCTTAATACTTCTATATCATCTGCTAAAGATCAATATTTTACTTATGAACATGACGACTGTAGTATCTAACATAGAATTTGTCAATATTTAAGTTCAAATTATGATGTCTAGTTTTTTTGCACACTACAACGTAATTCTGAATTTTCTTCTGAGGCGAAAGTACAGTCAAAGTTAAAATAAGTTAAAGGCAGTACGAAGAAAAGAATCTATGATAATATTGATAATGACAAATTGAGTGATAAATACTCGTGTAAGTGAATAATTAGATGGTTTTTTTAACCGACTTCCGAAGGGAAAGAGATTATCTATTCGTCACGTATATATATTTTTTTAAGTATGTTCGTGCGAAATGGCCAGATTTCGCCGATCTACCGACACGATTCAGTCGGCGCTTATACAGGACATAGTTTCCTCATACATAGGACATATCTTCCATAGCGAAATACGAGTATGTTGAGCGCCAACTTCGGTACTATGTACTAAGTAGTAAGTATGTTCTAAACTAACATATATTTAAATTATTTTTTACATATTTGTGGCAAGGAAGTCGGTTGTATTTTTTTTATCTGACTGAAGTAGCAAACGAGCATGATGCAGTCGACCTGACAATACCTAAGTATTTACTGTCATGAACACTTGTAAGTAATTTTATATAGAACAGGGTTCTATCTTCCATTCTATCAGGACAATGAAAGCTGCGTTACTACTCGTTAGGACTAAGGTGGTCGCCTTGTATGAAAGGGAGCCGACGACCGTACCCTTCCAGCAAAACGTAAGAACTGTTTCACGCTAGAAATAAGTGTGGCGGTGGTACCTCCCCGGTGTAACGACTCTGCTTCTGTAACCTATAGATAAAGTAGAAAATATATTTGTTTTAATTCCATACACATTCAAATAAATAAATATTGAAGTGATACTGAAAATAAACTCAAACTTACTTTTTACTTTCATTTAAATAAAGATTGATTTTATGGCTATTCAATATGTAGGCACTTATTTCTGTTATATAGGTTTTATTTTATGACATAGTAGTTTATAAGTGCATATTTATGTAAATTGTCCTTGTGAAACGTTTTCCCATTCCATACATGTTGGCAAAATAATTATTAATTAATGACTTTGATTGCGATTATACTTGGCAAAGTTATAACGAATTTTGAAATTGTTTGTTTATCTGACAAATAGTGGTTTAAAAATAAGTCTCATGTACATAAATGCTTTGAATATAAGTCGTTATGTCAATAATACTCGTTTTTTGGGTAAGCTGCCGCTGACCGACAGTTTTGGCTACTTAAATATTATAACTAACTGATTTTATGACCTTACTTTATTTTCTACAATATTTTTTGGTAATGGGTACTCTACATTTATTTTCGGTGTAAAATTGATCGTCAACATAAAATCCTCTTCCGTCAGCATAAAATCTGTGCTTAAAAGTCACGTCAAAATTGCTTCGACAATTTCCCAGATATATAAGTATATACAGATGGATTGGGGTTTAATAAACAGGTTCTTTTTCTCGATCTATGTAATGGGATTGTATGAGGTGTAGTTACTTAAAGAATTGCAATTATTTACAAAATATTGTGAACAGGCAATTCAAATCTACTTATCTTTAAAAGGAGCATGCATCCACCTAATGTTAAGTTGTCAGTGTCGCCCATGAACATCTGTAAACAACTTCATAAACAGGGTAAGTACCATCGTCACATCTATTTCTAGCGTGAAGCAGTCCTTGCGTTTCGATAGAAGGGTGTGGTTGCCGGCACACATTATATGAGGCGACCATCCTAGTCCTCGAGAGTAACAACGCATCTGTGATTGACTTCAGATAGAACCTATGTCCTATGTGGAGTTGTTTACAGAGGGCGGCAGTGACTACTTACTATTAATTGGACTGCATGCTCGTTTGCTACTTCAGTCAGTAAAAAACAAACACAGGTTCTATCTGAAGTCAATCACACATGCGTTGCTACTTCCGAGGACTAAGTTGGTCGCCTCATATAAAAATGTGCCGACAACCACCCCTTCCACACTGGTTCTACCACCTGACTGGGGTTGTCGATGAAACTTTTTTCATGGCTGTTATATGATTACACTGCACCACGTGGCTGTCACAGACAAAATTAATTATGTTTATGGTTCAATAACCTGTAGTTTGCACGAAATTCCACCTACTCAAACATCATTAACAATACCATTAAACTGACACGCAAAGCTAATTCTACCCTCGAGAACCCATTTCATAACATTAAATAAATCGAAAATCGGAAATTGGTTCCAAATAACCACCAATCATCGCGTGGCGTGTGTTATGAATTAATATCGATAAACAAATAAATATTGCCGGATGTTTGTCATTTTAGTTCTTGTCATTATGGTGCGGTATTGTGTAAGGAACCCTAATTTCACGGTACATACCCTGGTATTGGTTCATTTTTCAATTAATTTCCTTGCATGCTACGGCCGTGCTGATGTACCTACTGGTGGATTTTTTCTTAAAAACATGAAATAATGCGAGGTTACTTTTGTAAAATATACCTATGTATTTTTTAACAAAATGTAAGTATTTTTTTGGAAAATTTGATTAGTAATCTATATCCACCTGAGGGACAAGCCTGAGTAACTCCTTTGAGACTTCGTGTACGAGGATCGCATCGCATCGCATCGCATCAACCCATTGTTGTCCCACTGCTGGGCACGGGTCTTCTCGCAGAATGAGAGAGTTTAGGCCATAGTCCACCGCGCTGGCCAAGTGCGAATTGGTGGACTGTACGAGGATAGTTCTTATCAATTAAATTTTAAATACTACGAATCAGACCCATATAGTAATCCCCCTCACGTGGTTCCATAGTCCACCAAATGTTTAGTTATATCCATCGTTATCAACTGTAATTTACTGCTGTACATAAAATACTGAGGGTTTTGCCAATAGTTAGTACGCTTGGCCAAAAAGACGGTGGTGGACATAAACCATATTACAATTAATGCTCTTAAGAAGTACCTGCCTTGCTTTAAAAACCGATTGATATATATTTATTTTAATTTAAAAGCTACAGCTTGTCAACTACTTAATGCATGCTGTATTTGCCTTTAAATGTACACACATATTTGTTCTGTAATGGCTTAGGATACATATTGTGTTGTAACCATTGGTGATGACCCTAACAAATAAAATAAAAACTGCCGCGGTAAAGCTATTTATTGCATAGAATTTTTTGTCAACTTATGCAATAATTATTTAATAATTTATGCAGTATATTTTTTGATATTAATTCAAGTTTTTTTTTCTTTGCTACTATATACTTTCTCACAAACAGCTGGTTACATATTCGTCCGATTTCCGAGCAGCCCATCTCGATCCGTGCGAGCTTCATAATGTCGTATCATATACATACACGTTAAGCGAACGCTCGGCCGCACTATATGGTAGGCGGAGTGGGGCCCGCGATAAAAGCTATGAAATGGCATAAAAATAAAGAACTAATAAATAACGCATATACCACAAACGTAAGCTAAACTATCAATTAAATCAACCGCAAAAATAAGTCACAGCCGCAATCGCAGGCCGCAGCCGCATATAAATCCATAACGATTTCCGATACAATTAGCAAGGGGCGAATTCTTTTGTTCGAAAATTAATAACCTGCACTTTCAGTAACCGATATATAATTTGCTGCAACGCGTCAGCTGTTATGACAGCTGGATTTTGAGTTTGGGTGATTTGAGCGGAAACCGCAAAGGGTAATATGCTACTACATTTTTACACTAATTTAATTTTTGCGTCATATTCTCCGGAAGCAATGCAAAGAGTCTCTTGTCAATGGAGAGGCAATGGTGCCTCCGAATTACAGTTTGATCTGCCAAAGGTAGACTTTTAAGGAATTTGATAGCTATTTTCTTAATAAAAGCATGGCTTTTAGATTGTGACTTAGGTCCTAAAATTTCACAAATCTTTGTTGCACTTTAATTTCTTGCGCCCTAAATCCGTCGGTGCGTGTAGGAATTATAAACTCCTTTCTGGAGGTAAGGTTCTAACCTAACCTAACCTAACCTCAGAACACGTTGATAGGTTTTTTTAATTTTTGAAAAGATTTTTTGTTCTATGTTTTTTTGAAATCATACCTTATTTCTAGCTGCTATGTAAGCACTAAATTTCAAATAAGACAAAAAATCTCAAATAAGATTATAACAGTTCATCTGCCATACCTGTAAAATCAGTTTTTCTTGTGGCTTCGCCTACTTGGGTCAAGCTTTATGCGACAAATTGTTAATTCAAATCATAAACTATCTGTGTCCCAATTTTCATATAAGTATCAGTAGTTTTTTGCGAAAAGACTAACAAACATCCACCTTTGACGACCCGCGTGGCGGAGCTGTTACCATACCGGTCTGACGCGCAAGGGGTCCCGGGTTTAATTCCCGGCCAGACATGTATCTGAATGATCAGTTTAGATTCATGTTCTGCATCTGGGTGTTTGTGTATTCGTCTTGTGTGTGTCCATGGTACCTACGACACAGGACATCCTACTGTGGGGCTATGAGTGTAGAAAGCGTGGCCTTTTTTAAAACCTATCTATAACTAACCTATCCTCATAAACTGACGCTTTTATAATATTAGTAATAAAACACCTCTTTGATTTCTGTGTCAAAAGAATTACGAAGCATTCTACAATCACCAATGTTAAAATATTTTGAGGATATTTTTGATTTCAGTTTGCCATCCCATATTAATTACGCAAACATCTTAATAATTAATAATAATTGTAACATGTGATTATTACTTGAAGTGCCTGCAAATGGCAAAATGGTGTTCATTCATCTCAAGAATTCTTTAAAAATAGCGGAAATGGACACAATGCAACTACACCGCACCTTCCGGTACAGTCAAGTACACCAGTGATTTGGAGAACACCTGTCTTTTTAGCTGTTGTAAGTCAAAAAATTGAGGTAGCTAACAAGAATCTTGCACTAGGGTGCAAATATTGTCTGCTACATCCAAGGATGATATATCCGTAATCAATTTCTAATTGGATTGAAGTCTTAGTAGGGGCCACTTATGTCATGTTTTGGATTTAATTGGAACGACTTACTACATTTTTCACACATTTATCTTTTAAAGTATTATAATAAGTTAAATTATTTCAGCTAAAAATCTCTACTATATTATATTTATATACCTACTACAAATTATCGCCATCGCCCAGGGTTGACTGGCAGAGAATGGCATTAGGCATTAAGTTCACCCTTGTAACCCTTAGTTTAAGGTGTTTCAAAAGTTTAATAAAGTTTAAATTTAAATAAATAAATAAGACTGATATGTCAACCTATAAAATAAGTAGTTTAATAATTTTGGTTGCAGAATTCTTTGTAGTTCGACTCTAAACGCACTATCGCCACACCTATTCAAATAATTCTTATAACAGCAGTGTTATGCGCTGCTGTGCTCTGGTTGGACATGTGTAGTAAGGCAGATATACACAATCAGGACATTCCAATATAGTCCTTAGAGGTCGCAACGCATACAAAAGCGTAGCCACAAGACTAGCCTTAGGCAAAACTCCAATCATATTTCAGGTCGAAACATGGACAGCAGTGGCCAATTACTATCTGATGGACTGTACTAAAAATAGATTTTTTTTGCCCAACTAGGCCAAAATTGTTATGTTTTTAAGGTTGTTGTATATGTTGTTGTATATCTAACTTTTTCCACGCTCTAGAGTCGATCTTCGCTTTAATGGATTTTTACATAATTATGAGGTGTCATTTGATTCGTTTCGAAAGCGCAAGAACACACATTAAAATTACAAAAAATATTTAAGTAACGTTTTTAATTTCCCTTTTTTCGGTTTAGCGCGCACTAGGTATGCTGGTTTTAAAACATGTGATCTTGCATAAAACTGTTAATTACATTTACAATATTAAGAGTTTCAATATTTACAGGTGTATTGAGTATTTGGTAATTTCCATTTATGAATATGATCATTTCGCAAAGTTTTTCGCGAGTAACGGCGCAAGGAACTCCGAACGTGTAGAAATATATTTTTGTTCAACCTTTTCACCTTACCTGTACTTTACCTGCGACTTGCCATCTCGGAAGTGGTGGTGTATTGTCTCACGCCCTCCTGACTGGCACACTAATGCGATTTTTTGCAATCAACAATATTATGTCTCAATTTCTTTCTCAAGTGCCATTGTTTTTCATTTCCTGTCATTTCGATTGCGTTTATGGGGAAAAAGTGTAGTGACTGAAGTAGCAAACGAGCATGCAGTCCACCCGATCGTAAGTGGTCACTGCCGCCCATGGACATCTGTAATCAACTTCATACAGTTGAACCCATGTTGTTCCATCTGAAGTCAATCACAGATGTGTTGCTACTCCCGAGGACTATGATGTTCGCCTCATGTGAAAGTGTGCCGGCAACCACACCCTTCTATCGAAACGCAAGAAATGCTTCACGCTAGAAATAGGTGTGGCGGTGGTACTTCCCTGATCGAACTACACTGGTTCTACTACCTTAAAACTCTTCTTGGAGTTATTAGGGGACTCTTTAAAAATGGTGCTGGAGTAACTCCTGTTCAAAACCAGGGATTCATTGGCCACTACTGTGCTGTTGTAAATGTTCATAGGCGGCGGTAACTTCTTTTCTCCAGGTAGCTTATCTTCCTTATCGTTAGATTTAAGTATAAAAAAACTCAACGCATCTGTAAATGACTTCTAATAGACGCCTTCTCCTTTAAGAAGTTTACCACCGGGTAGACTGCATGCTCTTTTTTACTTCATTCCTAAATTATAGTAGGTAATCCTAAACGTAAAATTTTAATTTACAATTTTATTTCTTTAAGAATTTTTCTCATGTCAATACACCACCAAAATACTGCACATTGTCCGAATTGCATTCTTACATACATTTACAAACCATAAACCTGCCTCTACATGCTTTACGATCCGAAAGTAAATTAATTACTCAATGAATTTATGTCTCGATGCGATGTATTTTTTTTAAGCAACCAAGGAGATTCGTTTTTATGGATTTTATTCTCATGGCAGTAAATAATTGTAAGTTTAAGACTTCTTATATAATAAGAAGTCTTAAACTTACAATTATTTATTAATATTTTGAATCACTGTATTAAAATAAACTGCATTAAAATCCGTAGCATAGTTTTAAAGATCTAAGCATACATAGGGACAAACAGCGAGAAGCGACTGTGTTTAATAATATTGTATAATAATTTAATGTGAAGTTAGTAAAACCTTCTAAGATACGGAGGCAACACTTTCGCGTATATTTTTACTTACTAACAACAAGCGTGGTGAGATATACTGAAGACATCTGAAGTGTTCCAGCTAAGTCCACACACATCCTCATTTGTGATCACCCTTAGATAAGACTAATCTTTTTTTATCTGATTGTAACAGCAAACGAGCATGCAGTCAACCTGATGGTAAGTGTTCACTGCCGCCCAAGCACACCTGTAAACAACTTCATATAGAACATAGGTTCTATCTAAAGTCAATCACAGATGCGTTGCTACTCCCGAGGACTACGAAGGTCGCCTCATACAAAATTGTGCCGGCAACCACACCCTTCCGACGAAACGCAAGAACTGCTTCACGCTAGAAATAGGTGTGGCGGTGGAACTTCCCCAGTCGAACTACGCTGGTTCTTCTACTTTGTAAACCATCTTCCCCTTATATCTGGGGTTGATTTCAAATGTCTATGGGCGGGCATTATTCATATTATTTATCCGAACATCCGAGCAGTGTACACCCCTGTAGAATCTGCCCTGGTAAAGAGGATACCCTCGAGACCGGATAGTAAGAAGTCATGTCATATTGACGGGATACATACAGACAAATTGGTATATAAAAAACTCTAAACGCGATGAAAAACCCGGATCACGATGGAGTAGATTTTTATTGCAATATTTATTTCTTTCGATTTCAGTTCCCACGCTCCTTGCGTTAACTGAGTGTTGATTCGGATTTTGCACTACCCACGCCTTTATTTTTTTTTACAGCCATTATTTTTCGGGGTTTGTAACCTTTGGACATTTATTTTGTGATTTATATGAGATGATTTTTATATATACCTTCTGCCAAAAATAAATTTCTATTCGTTATAGATGAAGAGATAGAGCCCAGATGTGGAGAGACAGAGGAGGCTCAGTAATGAAGTCCCGTTTTTACTTATTAAGTACGGTACGTTTATATACTTAAGCTGATTTGTTAAATTTTCAGTCCCTAGAAGAGCAGAAATATAATTCTGTATTTATATGAGATGGTCCCAGATTCAAAGTTAAAAATGTGAAATTACAGATTCAAGATGTCGAACTTAATAAAGAAAATATTCGTTTTTCTTCAACCAAAATCTGTTAGCAAAAGCTTTAACAGTTATGACCTAGAAATTGCTCAATTTAAACGTTTAGAGAGCGTTTTTTTTTTATTAAAAATATTGGTAAATTTAAGAAAATGATGTACTTAAGCAAAAAATGTAACTTCAACAGGATTTCAAACCCCTGATACAGAACCCACCCCATACCAGATGCCAGATGCCCGGATGCTGTGTTCCGTTTAAACAGGTTGGCTATCCATGTCACTAATTGGACTGCCCTATACTTATACCTTTATTTCTCAATAACTATCCTATTATCTTAACTGAAAACAATGGTCCTTCGAGCCGGATATGAAGCGTAACCCGTCGATAATTAATTTCCCGCCGCCTATAAATAACTTATTGGAAATATGTCTTTGTTTTAGTTAACCTTACTATCGATATGTATCTTTAAAACAGTTTTTACACCGAAAATGGAAAAAGTTAATATGTACATAAAAAGTTACTTTTTTTTTGTAATAAAATTTCATGTTTTATTTTGTATAGGCGTATTTAGTACGAGAGAACTTATACATTACTTATTTCGATATTTTTTCTTACAGTACCACCAGAACATGACCTCAACTTAGACGATCCGGTAAAAAATTTAGTGGTAGTATTTTTCTTTGCTTTCTTGTAGATGTATATATTTTAATTGTTTTTCATCTTTTTGTTGTACCATTTTGTTTTTTACCATATTGTAGAATTAGCAAACGAATATGCAATCCACTTGATGATAAATGGCAATTGCCGTCCATAAACATTCATTAATTTACCAAATAGAATTAGAAGTCCTGAGGACTACGTAGAAACATCTTGTAGTAGAGTAGTCAAGGATGTCTTAAATTTTTAGACTAAACGAAAGTATTTTAATAAGAATATTAATTTGTTTTCTTACGATTGTTCATTTCTTGTTAGTTTATGTTCTTTATTTATTATTAATTAAATTAAGTGTTGTGTGAAATTAAAAATTGGATAAAACAGAAATCTTACTACTGATAGTTTAACGAATAGTGGATTTTATTAACGTCCAAAAATAATTCTGCAAAGGATATGTTATAATAAGATGTTTTTAATTTTCCTTTATAATTTCCTTTTCCTTTATAATATAACTTCCTTTCCTTTCCTTTAATAATGCAAAGTTTTGATACTCAGATATTCTGAAATACATAGGTATAGGCTACTTTTAATCCGTATCGCATAATTGAGTTAAACTCTGGGTGCACTTAGTAAATCTTCTTCTTCTTTATAAAAATGAATGTTTGTATGTCCTCTATATAATCGTAAACTATTCATTTGATCATGTGATGATCTTTAGCAAAGTTGTTATTTATGAGCACGCGAAGGTTTCAGTGTTTTCTTTTTTGTTATGGCGTAGCAACGCGCGCATGGTACAGCTAGTAATAATAGTCTTTTATTATTTCTATAGGTATTGAAATTGTTTTTTTTTTAATATCTGGGCTACTTTTGGGATTCTCTCAATTTGTTTATTATGTGTCTTGAAACTATCCGGGGCTTTGGACTCGTCTATCTGCCCGTGAAGAAAAAAAAACACTTACCGACTCAAGTGCGGTGTTTGTTTACTGTTTGAACAAAAAATCTTGTCCGGACAAAATAGCAATATAACCTCTTGTACCAGCTGGTACTTCTGCGAACTGTTTCACTTCCTTCCGTTACAAATTAACAATAGACGAAGCACGCTTCCAGTTATGATAATTTATTGCCCATGCAATCACTGTCCACTCTACGCTCTTTAGTAAAATACAAACACCATACGGTTGGAGAAATATAGGACTTTAAACTTTATGCATTTTATTTCATTCAATCATTATTATGAATTTACAATACCTTTTTTAAATTCTTAGATTGTTTAACTTTTCTAAGTCTGTGCTATTCAAGCTTATTGGACTGGATTAAATAGCTGTCAATTTGGCACTATTAATTATACTAAGTATAAGACTATTTTTGCATTTTTAGTATTATAAAAAGGTTTATGTAGGTGGTAGAACCAGTGTAGTTCGACCAGGAAAGTGCCACCGCCATACCTATTTCTAGCGTAAAGCATTTCTTGCGTTTCGATGGAAGGGTGTGGTTGCCGGCACACTTTAATATGAGGCGATCATCATAGTCCTCGGAAGTAGGAACGCATCTGTGTTTGACCTCAGATAGAACCAATGTTCTATATGAAGTTGCTTACAGATGTCCACGGGTGACAGTCACCACTTACCATCACGTAGACTGCATACTCGTTTGCTTCTTCAGTTAGATAAAAAAATATTTATTGAGATACGTTGTTAATCCATACTAGACTATGATGTCCAGAGTAGAATTCCAAAGCTAGAACATAAATCTGCCGGTGATGTTTGCCAGTGTTGACACTGAGGCCAGGCTTAAATAAACATGGAAATGTAGTACTTACGGACAACACACATTAAAGATCTTTTATCGTAATAATTTTTTACATCATTAACATTTAATGAGCAAATATATCATGAAGCAGCTAATGTATTTTTGTTTAATTTTAATAACAGCTTTGAAAATGTGTGATGACCTAAAATGATATACCTACATAATTAATCAATGTTGGCTGTTTAAAACCAATTATTAATTAATTGGTTTTAAACAGCCAACATTGATTGCCTTAACGTCTATAAGATCTTCGTCAACCCATTATTGTCACACTGCTTTGCACGGGTCTTCTCAGTATGAGAGAGTTTTTAGGCCATAGTCCACCGCGCTGGCCAAGAGCATCTTGGTCAGCACGGTTATTGGTCTATAAGATGATTGATGATGATGACTTTTAGACAAAATGTTGTATAACTGTTTACCTCTCGGATTTTATTAAATCCTAGAACGATGACTATGGAAAGTTTATCAAAAAAATGTCCTCAACTTACATATAAATTATGGTATCAGCAATCTTGAGAGGATTACACACAGATGTATTAGCACACCTTTCCTCTAAAGGTGTTTTTCAAACGTATTCAGAGCTCGCGTAAATACTAATAAGGTTTTTGCCTAACGTGGGATTTATGCACAATCTGTCTTTCTGTCACATGGATTAGGTACTTAAAATGCAAGGAAATAAATGTTTGTCATCTGTTGTAATTTTCGAATTTAAATCTGAACCGTATTTTCTCTCAAAGACGAAGAATGTTTGTAGGAGTTTATTTTATTTAAAAAAATCTTAATTTTATTAAAAAAAAAGTAACACAGAAAACTTTTTTCCTATTTTTTCTTTATTTCAACACGGTTTGAAATCTGATGAATACAGGTGGGTTATTTCTCTTGCTATTTTGTATACCGGTGGATGTAATATCACAAGACATATGAGAATAGAAGCTATGGTAGTTAACACACTTTCACAGTTGTTTCTTAATAGGAAATGGTCAACCGAATAATTCGGCCGAATATCCGGTTCGGTAAAAGTTAAACTGAATAGTATTCGGTATTCGGTTATTCGGTGAAACCACTATTCGGCGCATCTATAATTCTTTTTGACAAAGTGACTTCCAAACGACGGTTATCAATTAGGATACCATATTGTACTGAACCACGGTACAAATATCTACAGAAATCTAACTTCTTAGAAGCGCACGAAACGCAAGTTATACCTACGCGCCTCGATTTCGGTATTCATTCGGTATAGAAACAGATGCGAATGTGCCGTAGAGACGAGCGGACGGTGTAACGGTTTTTTGAGCAGTGATTTTTTTATTTTACTAATAATATGGCGAAGAAGAATTGTAGACTATATTGTGCTGTTTTTGGTTGTTTGAATTTTACATTAACACATCCAAAGATAACATTTTTTAAATTTCCTGGAAACTACGAAAGGAAAAAAAACATTATAATTGTCTTATTTAATGTTTTTTTTTTAATGTACTAGAACTACCTTCTTTCTTTGTTTCTTTTTTAATAAATTGGTATTTAGCTTTTCTATCGAATATAATACCTGGATCCATAAATAATTAAAGGATATTATGATAAAGGGAAGTGACAAAGGTAAGTATGAGTGTCCTACCTGCCATTGGCGAAGTGTATCTCTTTTCTGTCAGAGCAAAAAATAAAGTACATAGTTATAGGCAAGTGATATTTTAGCAAAAAATTGAATATTGTTCGATAAATAAATAACTACATAAAATAAATGAATTATTTTAAATTTATAATTACATTTTTAAACCTACGTATGATATTTTATAACTTATTTACTAAGCTATACACTGTCAGCTAAAAACAAATTACACTCAATCTGTCGTACCTATACTTTTTTTTATAGTAGCTGTGCAATACCTGTACCAACTAATGAAGTATCAAATACAGTTAATGAAGAATTTTACAGTATCCCAATTGCTAGTAATTGCTATTAATCAATTGGTCTTGCTTGAAAAAAATGCTCTTTTTTATATTTGTGGATATCTCCTAAAACGTTGTTTGGAGAAAGATGATTGACAAGCCTTGAAGTCGTATATAAAGCCCGATCAAAGAAGCCGTAATTTCAGCGAAGAGAGTCGGTATTTAAGGTACTACTGCAAAAATAATTTAAAAAGTTTTTTAATAATACCCAGGGATGATTTTGTGCAATATGTAGAAAAATTGGAGGAAATATTTCGAACCTCATTTAAAACAACACATATAAATTGTAAAGTAGCTGCAGGTATTTATAACCAAATGAAAGATATTCCTTTTTCTCCACCATGTCAATGTTTCCCAAAATTATTTTTAATTAAACTTTTTATCCGAATGCGAATTTTTTATACTATTAAATTTAATAATAAAGCTTTTCGTACGTCTCAGTCGAGGCGCAAAAATTTTCAGTGTCAAATTTGTAATTAATAATAGTAAAATAAAGATTTATTATTAAAAGTCTCACATATTAAAATAATAGTTATTTTTTATAACCTAAATCGACTAATTAAAAAACATAACATGTATTCAACACTTCCTACACAATTCACCATGAATTGTATTTGTTTAAATAAAAATATATATTTACTATTGAAAAACTAGAAAGAAAGTATTCATACTGAAAGATGTAATTAAAAGACTATAGGCAGGCAGCCCTAACGCAATCTTTCGCCCAACGCCTCTGTAGGTATAAAATTCAAGGACACGGCAGAGTTAGAGTACTGTATTATATTAATACTGTGACTGAACTGTAAGCTTGCCTTACAGTTCAGTCACTGTACTGGAGCTCATACTGGAGCTAACTTATCATTACCAAGTAAAAAACAATTGTAATTATATAAAAAAAATGGATTTAAATAAGAAAAAAGACAAACCCGAAAAGTTTCTTGCCGGATCTTCTCAGTTGAGGTCGTATTCCGATCCGGTGGTAGTGTAAGAAAAAAAATGTAACTGACAATTTGTAAGTGCCCCCGTAGGCCTATACAAATAAAGACATTTCATTTCATTTCATATTAATACATTGTTGCTAATCAGTGATCAATATTACATATGACAAACAGTGTCGGATTTGACTAATTGTCATTCAGGCTTCGAAATATCCTGTGTGAGCTTCGCGCCCAAATATGGAACATAAAGGGACACTCGTGGCGATTAATAAGTTGTATTGAATAGAAAGTTATTCACACTCTAAATAGACTGTAATGCTATTTTTATACGATTGAAGTGGCAAACGAGTACCGAGTACGATACCTGATAGGTAATTGATGGTCACTCGCTATGGAAATCTGTAATCAACTTCATATAGAAAAGTTGTTCTATCTGAAGACGATCACAGATACGTTGCTGCTCCCAAGGAATAAGAAGGTAATGAGTACCATAGATATCTTTCTGTAAATATCTGCTTTACCTTTTTTTTTTGTTTTCGAGGGGGAAACTTTCAAAAAGTACCCGACGTCGTGGGAGCGACGCGGGTTATGTGGGATTCTTACCGCACTAAAATCCCCTCGGTGGCCGACCTCGACGCTGCGAAGAGGACTCCGGGAACTCCAATTGACCGTCGCCGGTGTCCTCATCGTGTGCCCCATCGGGCTCTTCTCTGGTGGGCGTGAACTGCTCACCGCACCTTCTGGTTTTTACGGCAACATGCAACCACACATGCCGCCGTCCTTCCCGGGGTCACTTGACCGGACGGTTCGAGCTCCCACTCTTCCCGCCCGCAACCCCGGAAGCCTCTTTTAGTCGCCTTTTACGACAGGCAGAGGGTACCGTAGTCCTATTCTGGTCCCGGAACTACAGGGACCGAGTATGTTGTGTACCTACCGGCCGGATTTCACCGAAATTGGCACACATGTGATTTTTTATGACGTTGATTAATACATAGAATACGTATTCCCTTAGTAGATACAAGTGACCGAAGCAGGCGAAGCCGCGGGAATAACCTAGTGTATCATATACAAAGATTCTGGTGTAAAATACAATTCAAACTATTCAATGCATGAATAGTTCAATCCTTTGAAACTACACAATATCCACTACCAAAGGTATCCAAAACAGCTGATAGATGTTGGAACCGTAGAGGTGTAATATATAGACACTTAAAGTATAAAATTATTTTATTCTATGCTAGCCTTTCTCGCGGCGTCTCTCGAGTCGTCCTCGTACACCGGGGTATACCGAGGCATACCAGGTTTATCGGAGATAAAGAGTAAGTATTATGTTTGTTTTTCATTCAGGTCTTGATTAATTATACACTCGATATTGATTAAGACCTGAATTACATTAGTTCACAGGCGGTTTGCCAAATTTCATCCGTCCGTTCTTACATAGAACATTAAAAACGTCCATTAATCCTCATAAATTCTGTCGTTTTGATAAAGTTATTAAGAAATTATGGGTTTATCGTAAGGTATCGTCAATTAGATCTCATGCAGAAAGTAGTGCTGGTAGTGATACACAGATTCAAGGTTCGATCCTCGGCAATGTTAACATGTTTTTATATTGCTTTTCTTTGTATATGTATTTAAAACCCTCTAATACTAGTTATCCTAGTGTGGTGCGATTCATATACTGGGCAGATATAAATTATACTTCAATATTTTTAAAGTTTAGTATCTTAATCTTTAGCACGTGTTTGTTAAGTTTCCTCAAATCTATTGTTGTTTACGTATATACGCATATATTACATTTTAAACTTATTCGTTTTTTGTTAAACGTTGCAATGCAACAATGCATTAAACCTAGCAATGAAGGACAAAAACGTAAACAATGATTATTTGCGCAAACGTAGTAGGGGAAAAGGGGGTAATGGGAGTCACTTAAGGGAGAAATCAAATAAAAGCTAAAATTGAAACAAAATATTGATTGCAGCCGCCTTGACACAAAATTTACTTAATTAGCTATCAATCGACATCAATTTCAATCAATTTGGTAATCAACTCTGAAAGTTATAACAGTTTAAAAAAAAACAGGTTTGACTCCCATTGCACCGCTATGCGGGCAATGGTGGTCGGTTCTGTGGGCAATCGGAGTCAAAGATAATTTATCATATGTCTCATGTATATACCTTCGGCTGTGTCCCCAGTGCAGTATGCATTAGCCCATAACCCATAACATGAAATAGGTACCTACATCTGTACCGCATCTCATTGTTTCTTTCAAAACCATTCAATAATTAGCCAATCGAGAATACCAAATTTTCTCATCATCTACGTCGTCTTCCTCAGTATCCTGGCATATATCGTCAGTGCCCACAACGGGTACTCAAAGTACTCGTCGCTTCATTCTTTCAGGACCCTTCGTTTGTACTTTTTCTCCCTTCTCTGGTCCTTTTCTTCCCATTTTTTTCCTTTTCTTATATTTGCTTACTTTTATTTTTATTTTTTATTCTCTTTCCATCAAGTTTTCCTTGGTTAGTATGGATGTGAGACAGATTGATTTTTCTTTAAACTCTGTGTTATAATGGTATTCCTTGATATCTGTGGCCATTTCCTTTGGGGTTACGTGACTCTCATTGCCCTCAATTATGCTATGGCAAAAAAAAAAAAAAATAGAAAAATATATATTATACTGACACAATCTAAACTGCACATGTTTCTTTCAATAGTGTGCTAAATACGTGAAAAGTTCTTTTTTGTATACTGTAAGATATTAGGCACTTACATCTTATTTTACACTAACGAAAAATTACATCATGACAACGCAAAACCTAAAATCCGCTGTCTCTTTAAAGCGCGAGCATTTATTTTTACGAACCATATAACACACTACCAGGAGGAACACGACGAATGCATGAAAATGCTTAACACGATGCTTACGTGGATAGTTTCGCGTATATTTGGGTGACTCCCATTGCCCGCTGACTCCCATTGCCCTGTTTTCCCCTAAGCTGGTACTATGGGAATAGGTGTCTATTTAGTTCCTTCGTCACAGTACATATTATATCCAGGTGCGCGATGACTGGCGTTTCAAAGCCTCACTGATTTGAACGGAAATCAATCAATTACTGCTGTCAAAAGGTCAGAGGGTGTAATGGAATTAATTATGCTTTATGGTATGAAAGGGCCGTTCTGTGAAATTCTATTAGTAGTAGGAATGTAGGTTTAATTTTATGTTCTTGGAATTTTGATAGTGGTTTCTAAAATTAATAATGAAATGTCTATTTTGTATGGGCCTGCAGGGGCACTTACAAATTGTCAGTTACTTTATTTTCTTACACTACCACCGGATCGGAATACGACCTCAACTGAGAAGATCCGGCAAGAAACTCAGTGGGTTTGTCTTTTTTTCTTATTTATATTCATTTTTTTTAATATTATTACAATCATGTTTTTTTTTACATGGTAATGAAAGTTAATTGTGTAATAGGTAAATGGATAGTTGTCTTTTATTTTCTCTTTGACTAGAGTCAGTTATTTATTGATGTATTGTACTCGTATAATGTAATAGTAAAATGAAGAATAGGTATTTTTTACGTTTTGATTAATTTAATTTACGATATAAGAATTTATTGGCGCTTTATAGGCTCAACGCATATTGATCAGTTTTTTTTTACTTTTCCAAGCCTCTACTCATTACAGAAAGAGTAACACGTTGATTTGTAGTCAAATACCTGAGGATGAAGATTAATGACGGTCACTAATATAAAACAGGAGTTCTATCTGAAGTCAGTTACGAATACATAGTTGCTCCCGAGAGCCTCATATGAATGTTAGCAAGAAACGACACCCTGTCATCAAAATATAAGAATATCTTTAGGCTGAAAATAGGGGTGGCTTTGGCTCCTTTCCAATCGACCCGTACCTACTCATTCTAAAATAATTTTATAAACATACACAATGTACATATATACACACACGCTTTCTACACTCATAGCCCCACACTAGGACTTTCTCCTGTGTCGTGGGTACCATGAACACACACGAGACGAATACACAAACACACAGACCCAGAACATGAATCTAAACTCATCATTCAGATACCTGTCTGGCCGGGAATCGACCTCGGGAGTCGGGACCCATTGCGCGTCTCACCGGAATGGTAACCGCTCCACCACCCAAGTCGTCAAATCTGTCTGTACACATAAATAAGTAGGTAGGTACATAATTATAGGTAGTGTTAAAGTATAAATTCGCATAGCTATTTAATTTTCGTTTGCAAACGAAAACATTCAGTTTGCACATGTCGCGAAATGTGACCGAATTGGCGAAAAGAAAGAATGCAAACCCTTTCTACTGGCAGATGTGCCACGGGAATACCTGTCTCGTGCGAAGGTAAGAGAGCGAGGTGTGGATACGACTTAATACTTAGTAGGATTCACACAAAGACTTTTTTATCTGACTGAAGTAGCAAACGAGCCAGCAGTCCATCTGATGTTAAGTGGTCTCTGCCGCCCATGGACATCTGTAATCAACTTCGTACATAACTTGGGTTCCATCTGAACTCAATCACACATGCGTTGCTACTCCCGAGGACTAAGATGGTCGTCTCATGTGAAAGTGTGATGGCAACCACACCGTTCCATAGAAACGCAAGAATTGCTTCACGCTAGAAATAGGTGTGGTGTGTACTTCCGAGCTAACTACACTGATTCTACCACCTTAAAAGACTATAGAAGAGTTAATTTTAAAGTTGACTGTTTCTATCTTTAGTTTGCTTTTATTTGCTACAACAGAACATGATGGTTTTGTACATCATATGTGCTTAGATATTATTGTTTTGTACAGTTGTAGTTTTTTCATTTTAACAATACAAGATTTTTAGAAAATGTTAGAAAATAATCCAGGGCTTTATGTGTTTTAAATAACTCAAATTAGAGTTGATTGCCAAGGATATCAAATCATTGGTATGAATATTATAAATGACTTAAGTATTACTTTTATTAACTACGAATGTAGTATTTAATATTTAACAGTGGAAATATTTACTTATGTAACTACTAAGACATGTGGTCATCGTCCCTGTAGTTCCGGGATCAGAATAGGGCGACGTAATCCCCTGCCTGCGGCGACGGTATCGTAAGAGGCGACTAAAAGGAGCTTCGGGGGTCGCGGGAGGATAGAGTGGGAGCTTGAACCGTTCGGTCAGGCGACCCCGGGTTAGACGGCGGCATGTGTGGTCGCATGCCATCGTAAAGACCAGACGGGTCCGTCTGGTCTTTACGATGGCCCACCACGGCTCAACCACTCACCTGGGCGGAGCCCCATGGGGCGACGCGTTCAGAGGACTCCGGTTGCGTTCCTTTGGAGATCCCAGAGTCCTCTTTGCAGCGCCGAGGACGGTCACCGGAGGGGCTTTAGTGCGGTAAAAATCTCACATAACCCTTCATCGGTCCCACGGCTTTGGGTATTTTTTTGAAGGTTTTCCCGTTGAGAGGAAAAAAACATGTGCTCATGCTTCTTTATTGCCGACTACTCTTAGTTACCTACTCTCCTATAAAATAAATGAGATTTAATTAAATGTTACGAAATTATTGTGACGACATTGACAAAAACAACAAGTTTATCTTCAGTAATTCGGTATATGGATGAGAGAAAATCATTTGAGATGAAATTAGAAATTACCTAGGTGTATCCACCGTATGCCAACACGTACAGAAGATAACAGGTGAACCGCCAATGGCCGCAAATTATCAACGGTAACCGTTCGAAGTTTTGTGAATAGATCACAATAATAGGATGAAAGATGCAAAACATGCTTTTTTCTTGTATTTTTAATATTTTCTTCTTATGGAAAGAATTTAAGATAACCAAACAATTAGAAGGGTTAGGTATTCCTCCTACGCAGAACGAAATAATTACAATCACAATTTTGGCAAATTGAGTTAAATACTTGATAATGTCTCCTGATTCGCACTTAGCCAGCGCGGTAGACCATGACCTAAAATGGGAATGCTCAGCAGTGTGACAACCCGTTAGTTGTAAAAACTCATTTTGTTTTTTTTTTTTTTTTGTTTAAAAAAAAAAAAACGCTTTTCTACACTCATAGCCCCACACTAGGATTTTCTCCTGTGTCGTGGGTGCCATGGACACACACAAGACAAATACACATTATAATACCTGTCTGGTCGGGAATCGAACCCGTAACCCATTGCGCGTCAGACCGGTATGGTAACTTCTGCGCCACGCGGGTCGTCAAAGTATTACAGGTGAGGTAAAGTATTAGGTACACGTGGTGGAACCAGTGTAGAACCTGGGAAATGCCACTGCATTTCTGGTCAAGCATTTTTTGCGGTTCGACGGAAGAGTGTGGTTGCCGACACACTTATATGAGGCGACCATCAGAGACCTCGGGAGTAGCAACGCATCTGTGATTGACTTCAGTAGAATCTATGTTCTATATGACGTTGCTTAAGATGCCCATGGCGGCAGTTACCACTTACCATCAAGTGGACTGCATGCTCGCTTGCTACTTAAATAGATAAGACAAACAGTAAATTTATTTTTCGACCGAATAAGTCTAAAGTTGCTCTGGTATGCGTTGAAAAAGTTCTGCATATATGATTGACACTAATTGGATTGCAGAAGCACAATGAACCAAGTATTACAAGATATAGTTTAACGCATTCGTTAAACCTTTAATTAAAAGATAGTCGACCACCTATGCGTTTTTTCATAAATTTATTGTAAATTTAATTTACATATTTTTTGTAAATTTAAAGTAGCAAAGTATGCGGTCGTAACTCATTTCTGTCACATATCATTTCCTTTAATGAGAAACTTTAGGCCAGAGTCCACACACTACTTTTTAGACTTAATTTATTTTAAGGTACTCTACAGTGTGTAGGTTTCATCACGATGTTTTCTTTCACCATAAATCAGTTATAACAAATAATTAGTCTTTAATACGCATATCATTGTCCACCAATTCGCACTTGGCCAGCGCGGTGGACTATGGCCTATACTCCCTCATTCTGAGAAGACCCGTGCCCAGCAGTGGGACAATAATGGGTTGACGACGCATATCATTAAAAACACCGAATTTGACCTCACATATCCTTAAAAACCTTTTTTAAAGAAATCAGGTGTGCAAGTTCTTCAAGAATTTTCCCTACACAGTAAAGCAGTGATAATTCCTTTTAATACGCACATTTTTATAATAATCAGAGGGTGCCTTGGGATTCGAACCTAAGAACCTCTATTGCTACCAGTATGTGGTCCAATTGATGTTAATAATACCTCCATAAATGTATTGTATATATGTGCCTCTACGAGTCTCCATCCGAAACACACAGTCTCACTTAGATATGAGAAGACCATCTTAGTCCTCCGGAATTAAAAACTGTGAGCGACTGAGATATAACCGACCTGGAACAAGTCTGTTTAAAGTTGTATAACGCTGTAAATTAAGACACCAGAAAAATACTTTTAACCGACATTTTATTCTCAATTCTTTTCAATAATGACAGCTCTGCCACGTCAATCATCTCCTCTCCTCACCTCCTTTGTCACCACACTACGCCACATTAAAGCATCTCATCACTGCTGCGTTACAATTGCTTAGTTGCAGTGTTGCTAAGTTTGAGGTTTTCCCCCTAATGTAGGCTAAAAGTAAGATGGAGTTTTTTATGAGTGTAATGTTTTTAGTTTTAAGGAGTGTAATACTTTTAGGGGTTTTTATAACTTCAACTTATGAGTGTTTTTAAAGGGAGATCTCCCGCCAAGCTAGATGATCATGCCTGGGGAGTGGCCGTGGTCCAAAAATAGCGGCACTATTTATTGACTAGTTGCGAGGTCGCCACATCAGCCCCTGCTCAGACGATCAAGTCTACGATGAAGATCAAAGCAATGGCCCTGGGATAATCTAATCATATTTATTTTGTTTTTGAGGAAGTGTAACACACATAATTGCTAATAATTGGCAAATAATGGCTAGAAATATTTTATTAATCCCATTTTTCGGGAGAATTCCAAGTAATTGTGGGGATTTTTGAGGTTTTTATGGAGGCTTTAGGGGAGTACATTATTGAGAGTTGGTAACACTGCCTAGTGTCCATGAATGGCATTAACCACTTATCATCACGTGGCATACCTGTTTGCTACTTCTTTCCAAAATAAACAAAAACCTGGGTTTTTTGAAAATTAAAACTAAACAAATCATTTCGAGACAATTTTTATATTTTGATACATTTTTTACTTACAATACTTATTTCTTTATTCAATATATTAAACAAATGTCACACCAGTTTTTTACAAAGAGTATAATTAGCAATAATATTAAGATAACATTGCAATATAAGCATTTTTTACGAACAAAAGGAATGGAAAATATTTTTAATCGCTGCATTGTCTCCCTTGCAACGTTATATTTTGTGCGTCTTCTTCAATTTAATAAAAATCGGTTAAGAACGAGTCGCGTTCACAAACGTAGGGTTCCGTAAAAATATCCACAAAAAATTTGCAAAAAGAATTGTATAGGAGCACCCCTTATTTAATTACTGCTACTACATTCGTTAAATACTCTGATAGATCAATCCAGAACCTTTCTTCTCAATGAATACAGATTCTATTCTCTTTAATAAAAAATACAAATTATATAATTATACAACACTATACTCGGGGCAAATTCGATATGGAATGTTTAATAACAAAGCGTTGCCTTGCAATCACTGACAGGCAGGGGAATGCAACTTTTAGTTGTTTTATCACCCGTCTTTTACCTAACTTAACTGTTATCTGTAACTTATAATAGGTTGCAAATTCCTTCATGGAATTAAGGTTGTAACATCATTAGTTATACAATGAGGACAATGGTAATTAAAATTTGTTTGACTGGTTTTAGCATATTATCTTGCAGTTGGTCGTTATTAGTTAATCAACTCTTTTTAATTAAATTACTTCGTGAAAATTGTATGCATACATTGCATATAAAATGCATTTGTGTACAAATTCGTACAAGTTGGTGATAACCCTACACAGGAATTTTGATGGTTTGTTTACATTTATTCCAGATCGAATTTACCCCGAGTGTAAATATATATTTGCATATAAGCATATGTTATGGAACACCTTTCAATGTATTATTACAATAATATTTCTTTAAACTTTATTAACTAACACATAGATTTGTTAATAAATTTTAGTACCTATTACAGAGGAATTTGATTAAAATTTATTTATATTTCATTTACTAAACAGCACCGATTTGTAGAATGGGGAGTGCCAACTGGAATGCATTTTCGATATATTTTGAGCTGTTTCCGGCCTGCAAAAATAAGAAAACATTAAAAGTTATAACATTTTTTCTTAATTTTGCTGGTTTAAAGTTAAAAATCTCAAATTACTTAATCGAAGAACATGTTGAATTTCAACCTAATGAAAACACGTGGTAAGAGACAACGTCCAAGAGATATATTATGTCCAAGAGAAATATTGACAACCCGTGGATATATATTGGCGGAGCGGTTACCATATCGGTCTGACGCGCAATGGGTCCCGAGTTTGATTCCAGACAACAGTCAGACAGGTATCTGAATGATGAGTTTAGATTCCTGTTCTAAGACTGGGTGTGTGTCCATGGTACCCACGAAACAGGAAAAAATCCTTGTGGGGCGGCGAAAGTTTATGAGACGACCATCATAGTCCTCGGGAGCAGCAACGTATTTGTGATTGGCTTCAGATAAACCTCTGATCTATACGAAGTTGCTTACAAATGTTCATGGGCAGCAGTGATCCCTAGACATCGGATTATATACATTTGCATATTTGCGTAAGCAAATGCATATAATGACAGTTTTTAAGCGTTATTGCTTATTTTGGCACTTTTTAATTAGTTTTGGACAAAATAGTTAAGACAAAACGACCAAAAATAAAAAAAAATGGTCGTCAAATGTATACTGACTGATGTTTGATGGCCAAAAAAAAGGTCGCCAATCGTATACTGGTTTAAGTTTGACGACCAAAACTATACCGACTTCAGTTTGACCAACAAATGAGGTAAATGTTTCTTTCGTAGTGCATATTTTGTGTATATTCAACCTTTTTGGTGCACATTTCACCATTTTATTGTGCATATTTTAGCATTTTGATAGTGCATATTCTCCGATGCCTTTTTTTTTTATTGACGGGGAGGAAACCTTCAAAAGGTACACCGGAGCCTTGGGAGAGACTCCGGGTTATGTGGGATTTTTACCCACTAAAACCTCCTCGGTGGCCTTCCTCTGCGCTTGCAGGGGACCCCGGGACCTCCAACGGATACCACCGGTGAAATGTGGAACGCTTCACGATTTTGCGTGTCATCCTTGCGCAGGGGCCATGCTAATCTTCTCTGTATCGTTCCAATTTCAGTATATGTACTGCCGAAGCGAGTACATAATCCGATGCCTAGTGATCACTTACCATCACGTGTTGTATGCTTTGCTACTTAAATTTTATAAAAAAACGTTACCCTATGTAACATCAACCCCCTGTTGTCTCCACAACGTATGCCAGGTACTGTGACTACTGACAAAAGTGACCAAAGGATTTGATGGATGAACAGAAAGGTTAAAAACTAACAACTTTTGTAAAACGTCGACCAGCGTGGTGGAGCGTTTACCATATCGGTTTCACGCGCAATGGGTCCTGGGTTAATAGATTGACTTGGCAATCGCATTAAACAATCTAATTTATATATGTATTACTCGTGAGATACAATACATTGTGTTTCCATGCGATTGCCGGGTCAACTTTTTTATTTAAAAAGTTAAAGATTTTTATTATTGATATAGTCACTATAAGATGTTGTTAGGTTAGAATATTACGTAAAGAATTAGGACAGAAAGTCCCTTAAGCAGGGACTGAATAAATTAATAATCGACTTGGTATTACAAGGATCTCACAACCTCTTTCGGTAGCAAAGCTGAGTTGCGAGGCTTGGATTTATTTTAAGTATTGATTTTTATTGCATTCGTTTTGTGTGTCCATGGTACCCACGACATAGGAAAAAATCCTAGCGTGGGGCTATGAGTTTAGAAAGTATAGAAAGCGTGTAGAACCAGGCATAAATAAAATAATGCTGGTTAACTCATGGCCTCTCATAAGATTTTTTGCTGTATTGTAGGTGCGACGAAACAAAGACGAATACACAAACACCCACACCCAGACAAGAATTATAACTTCATTAATAAGATATCTGTCTGGACAGTAAATTATTTTTTTTGTAACATATACGTACCTCCAAAAACACATTAGTAATATAATTGTTGATTTGTTGCTTATCTTCAGCGGGATGCGCATTCAACTTCTCGGTGAAGAGGGTAGCCAGCTCGCTGATATGTTTTGTTAGTACTACCGTCATCCTGAAATTTTAATAGAAATATTTGAAAATCATGCATATAAAATACTAAAAATACGTTGCAAATACGCTAAAAGTTTAGAATTAAATTTTGTCCCGCACAAAAGTCTAAAATAATCAGTGTTTCTCCATTATAAATGAATTCTTTTAATTGCATTCAATACATCAATTATTTAGGTATATGAAATTTTTGACGATACTCATTTAATTAATTTATTAGTTATTTGTTGACATTGATTTATTGTTTTATATACTATAATAGTTAAATATAGAAATCATTGCAAATTAGGTGCGCTAACGAATTGAGATTACCTGTAATGTTCTTTTTAAGCCTATGTATTAAATAAATAAATAAATATTATACATGTATTATACACAAAAACCTTCCTCTTGGGACACTCAATTTAAAAAAAAACTGCATTAAAATCCGTAGCGTAGTTAAGCCAAGGATACACTAAGGGACAAATGTCCCGCGACATGTAGCGGCAACATGTCAAGCAAAGTCGGCCGAATACGCTTGACATAAATGGCGACAACGCACGATTTGTGTCCGCAGCGCCGACCGATGTTGCCGGACATGTCGACCAAAGTCCCGCACCGTCGCGCTGCATCACCCAACGTCGTTGGCGACAGGTGTCGCAGGACATTTGTCCCTTAGTGTACCTTTCGGTTTAAAAATCTAAGCATACATAGGGACAGACAGCAAGAAGCGACTTTGTTTTATATTACGTAGTGATTTAAAACTTTTGATGCTTAGATAACAGCCAGATTTAAATATTATTTAACGCCATAATTGGACAGGACGATTTACCACCAAGCAAACTTTACACCCTTTTCATCCATAAGTACCAATTTTATTAATATTTGAGTTAAAGTTTTTGAGGACGTTTTATTTATTTATTTATTTAAACTTTATTGACCATAAAAAAACAATGGACAAAAGGCGGACTTAATGCTTAATAGCATTTTCTCCCAGTCAACCTTAAGGAAGTGCAGAAAAATTGAAGGCGGTACAAAAATAGGGAAAAAAACACAGAATCTAAGAATAAATAAGAAATAAAGAGAAAAAAAAAAGAGAGAAAGAAAAAGAAAAGATATATAAATACGAAGAAGAAAAGTAAATATACATATATATTGTTATATAAAGTCAATGTATAAAGAAATATATGTATTTACATAAAGTACATAGGAAATGAAAATTAATATACATATGAATTTAAGACGTATTACAAAAACAAAGTGTTACATCAAAAGGATTTAACTATATGTCATTTTAAGAAGGTGAGCACGAAGTTTCTGTTTGAAGCAGTTTTTGGAACAATTTGAGCACATCCTTCTCAATTCCTCAGGAAGAGCATTCCAAAGTCGCACCGCTTGGATCGTGAAGGAATTGGTGAGAAATCCAGAGCGATGAGCAGGAAGAGACAGAACACGAGAATCGGAGGAACGGAGATCTCGTTGGTGAAAATCACAGAGGTATCGAAATTTACATTTCAAATACTCTGGAGCAAGTGGATCAAAAAGAATGTTGAAAATGGAATTGAGCAAATGAAGCTGTCTACGTTCACGAATAGGGAGCCAATTGAGACGGCGACGATAGGAGGATATATGGTCGAATTTTCGTAGACAAAAAATGAAACGTAAAGAATAGTTAACAAGACGTTCAAGTTTGTTAAGAAGATTCTCATTGATGTCAGAGTAGCACACATCAGCATAATCGATGATTGGAAGGACGAGCGTCTGCACAAGATACTTTTTGGTAGAAATGGGTAAGAAATTCCTAAAACGGTTAAGTGAACGTATCGTTCCAAAAACCGACCGACTAATTTCAAACACATGAGCGTTCCAGCTCAATGTTGAGTCTATATATATACCTAAATTTTTAACAACAGGTGAGAAAGGGATAACAGTATTATCTAAAGTTAAGGGAGAAACTGAATTTAAATCTAGTTTACTTAATTGACGCGAACTTCCAATAATAATAGCTTGACATTTGGTTGGATTAACACTGAGACCATAATTTTGCGACCACATATTAATGCTGTCTAAATTTCTGTTGATCTTAGCAATCCCAGCATCGATGTCATCTGCAACAATTTGTGTATATATCTGTAAGTCATCGGCGTACAAATGGTAAGAACAGTCAAGGGAAAATGTTATGAAATTTATGAATACGGCGAATAATATAGGAGAGAGAATACCGCCTTGTGGCACACCAGACATTAGGTCACACCAATTGGAAAACACACGGTTAACTTTGACAGCTTGCTGGCGACCACGAAGGTAGGAGGAAAACCAGTCCAGAACTGTGGATGAGAAGTTAATATGTTGAAGAATGGCGAGGAGAATATCGTGATCAACCATATTAAATGCGTTAGAGAAATCAATAAGAACTAAAATGGTGACCAGTTTACTCTCCATGCCTGCTCGGATGTCTTCAGTAACTTTGAGAAGGGCTGTAGTTGTACTGTGCCCTGGTCTAAAACCCGATTGAAACGGAGAAAGAAGATTATTACTGAAGAGAAAGGAGGAAATTTGCTTATGAACAGTAGATTCAAGAATTTTTGATAGAAATGGTAATATTGAAATAGGCCTATAGTTGTTTAGTTGGCAGGGATTAGAAACTTTCGGAAGAGGAGAAATAAATGCTTTACGCCAGACAGAAGGAAAACACCCTGTCAACAATGAACTATTGATAATGTGGGTGAGTACAGGGACGAGACACTCTAGAAGTGGAAAAATCATAGCTCTTCCCACATTGTCATATCCAACTGCTTTAGATTTGAGAGAGCATACTGTTTTCTTAATATCATCCACAGAAACTGGAGAAAAGGAGAAACTATTAATTTGGGGTTGATTCAACGAACGTATTTCAGAAATGGTCTTGGATTTAACTAACGGGTTAAGGGAGGAACACGACGAAAAGTGTTTATTCAAATCATTGAGGGAAAACGGTGGCATATTAGGGGAATTCGCGGATTTCCCTATACCTATGGAGTTCAGAAATTTCCAAATGTCAGCCGAGGAGGAGTTTGAAATATTGTCGTAAAAATAACGACGCTTGGCTGCCCTTACCATTTGGTTACATCTATTGCGAGCAGCTTTGTAAAGGTCCCAATTTTGAACACACCTGTTACGCTTGTATTTCCTAAACAATCTATCCCGACGTGTCATAGCCATCCTAACTCCACGAGTGATCCATGGGGCAGGAGGTCGCTTAACTTTAATAGGCTTTAGTGGAGCATGCAAATCAAAAAGATTCAATACCGCATTATTGAAAATAGAAACCTTCTCTTCAATAGATGTTGCAGCAACCACTGAAGCGAAGTCAATGTGACAGGCGTCTTTCTTTAATGTATCGAGGTTTATCTTTGCAAAGCTTCGCATCCAAATGACTTCAGGTTTACGTTTAGGAGGCTTTGCTTTATAAGAAACATATATAAGGTCGTGTCGGGAAAAACCAGGAGCCAGTAACTGTCCATGAGTTATAACATGATCTAAGGAAGAAACAAACATTAAATCGAGACAAGTATCTTGTGAGGTAAGATTATGGTGTGTAGGAAAAGAAGAAATTAGAGATAAATTGACGGATTTAAAAATATTTAGAAGCCTTTTAGACCTAGAAGAACAACTACTCATATCAGTATTAAAATCGCCCATGATGATGTGGTGTGTGTACTCTGAACAGAAAAATTCTAACACATTTTCGAGACTATCAAAATAATCTGTGTTAGGAGGACAGTAAACGACTCCAAGTGCGACCTTAGCATTATGGACTCTAACCTCAAGAAAAATGTACTCACAGGATGCGGAATATGGGGAAGGAGATGTACCGATGATATTGTATGGAATATCGCTCCGTAGATAAATGGCAACTCCCCCTCCACTCTTGCCGATACGGTCATTTCTTATGAGAACATAACCAGGGAGACAAAAAGAAACAGAGTTCAAAGAAGGATTCAACCAACTTTCGGAAATCAGGATAGCATGGATAGAGGAAGTAACAGAAAAAGTGTCAAGAAGGTCAGTAAAGTGAGAAGGTATGCTTTGCGCATTTAGGTGGCAAACATTGAAAGAAAAATCGGAAGTGCATATTGAATTATTCAGTAAGTTTCCAAGAGTAAAAGGCTCACTAAAGGAATCATTGCTCAAAGTGGATGTAACACTTAAATCACAAGCGGAGAGAAATGAATTATCATCAGATTCGTCGGACATTACAAATACACATATAAGCTCTTATTAAATAAATAGGTGTATGTAACTAATAATAAATTTTAAAAGGGTTGCAATATTACATTATATAACTGCACGTCCCGCCGGTAGAAATAATACAAAAAAGTATATAAACAAAAAAAATAAAATTACAGTATTGTACAACTACACATGAAACATTAAACAATGAAATTACAAGAGTAATGAAACAAAACAAAAAAAATATATATAAGGGTACTAAAATAAAGTTGAAATCCAAACTCTTTTTTTTTAGTGTGAAAATCACACAAAACAAAAAAAAAATAAAAAAAAAAAAAAAGAGAAAAGTTAGACAAAGGAGAAAAAAGATAGGTACATAATTGTGGCGTTCTAATAGCAAATTAACAAAACTTGACATGTAATGTCACAATAGTATAATCATTCTGACCAGACATTTTATGAACAGACAAACATAACTATGTTATAATATTAACATTAAGAAACTAATAAATCTAATAGAAAGTATAATCATTTGTAATAAAAATAATTATACAGAAATAATAACATAGTGTAATACAAATGCAATTTTAGAACGACAACCAAACACTGAAAAGTAATGTCCCAGTGACAGTTCAGTTCTGTCAGGCGTCTTTACAGTCAAAGTCGTGATGTTATGTAAAATATTATGTTATCTGCCTATGAGTTTATAAGTTGTAAATACAGTTTTTCAGTTATACCTACATTATTACTACAACCAGAAATGCAAAGTATGTGCGGCGTAAATAACAAAACTTGTGAGAAGTTACCCGTAAATAATTAATAATTGTGAAACAAATTGGAATGAACAATTATGTAAACAAAGATCTTAGGAATAGATTGATTGTATAGGCAAATGAGGTACTGTTATTTTTTATACCTCGCCGCACGTTTGGACTTCAAATGCTGATCCACTGCCGGTGCTGGTGACGGAGACCTCGTACCCGGCTGGACTTGAGCATCACGCAAGTCGCTGGCTGACGCAATAATGCCTTTGAAGTCCTCCTCTTCAAATATCCGATGTCTGGAACCGTCTGACAACTTAACCATAATGATGCCGTCTGCAGTCCAACAGTTCTTCATGCCAAAATGTTGCCGCGCTTGTAAAAATAGCGATTGACGGCGTCGAGTAAGGAACTCGGAAACAACATAGGGAGTTCCTTTAAATGCTGTTTTCTTCTTCCATACTGAAGACTTATCGGAATAATCACAAAAGCGCACAAGAACCGGACGACACTTTCCTTCACTAAGTGTACCGAGGCGATGACAGATCTTAAACTTATCACAGGAGATGTCTGGTACACCAAGTTTACTATTGAAAAGCTTGGCTACATACACTGGGAGCTCTTCAATGTCCTCTGGTATCCCGCTGACTAAAAGATATTTTCTACGGTGACGCATTTCACTAACTTCAATGGAGCGAGCTATCTCTGAGATTTGCTGTCTAAGGAGATTCAGTATGGACCAGACATGAGTCTTGAACTCAGAGATTTCTTCCTGCAAGCGGAGCAGAGTGACACCACTGCGTGGAGCAGAAGAAGCCTTCAGCTGAGACTCCAAGTCAGCAAACTTCTTCATCATAGTAGTCTCCAGAGCCTGTTGTGTTTCTAGGACTGAAAAATATTGTAATACACACGTTTGTGTGTATTACAATATTTTTATTAACATTATATTATTATGTGTAAATGTTAAGTATCCAGGAGGTATTCTGTTTCCTAGAGAATCTCCCAGGTAAAGAGGGTACCCCTCGAGGCCCGAAATTCCCTACCCGCCTCTCTTATGTTGACATTGCCTTAGAATATGAGAGTCCCGGAGGGTATGACGTCCCATATACGTACATACGGGCGGAGTCACGGGAATAAGTTTGTATATTTAAACTTACTGTGTCAAAGCATCAGCCTCATCTGCAGTGGACCTTCGTGTCTTCACCAGAAGCATTTCAGCGGTCTTGTGGTATATCTCCACTGACAGGGCCGTCGTCTGGGCCAGACCGCTCACAGCGCGTTTGTATATGGTCTTCTCAGTTTGATTCTCCTCGGTCGACTCCAGCCAGGCTAGGATGTCTGCGTATTGCCTGGAATTACAAAAAATATGTCGGAATTTGTTTTACTTAGGGTTGCCACCTTTTTTTTCAACGATTGTACAGTACATTGGCTACAAAAGGTATAAAGAAAAAAAGTACGCAGATTCAAAATAAAGTACTATTTATATTATTACTTAATTTTTGGCTCTGGGATACATTTAGAATTGTGTGAGGTTATAGTAGGCAAAAAAAAATGTAGATAGTAACTTGTCGCCCATATTTTTAAAAAAAGGTCACCAAATGTATATGTTCTACTACTTTCTAAATAAGGTAGCTACGGAAACCTTGTGATTAAAGGAATTTTAGTTTACTGATTATAATCAAACTTTTAAATCCCAGATATACAAAATAAAGTATTTTCGCGTACTTTATTTTCCTCGTAAAGTATAAAGTACAATTGCCCCGAATAAAGTACAATACTTTATAATAAAGTACGGGTGGCAACCCTAGTTTTACTCGACATCAACATCTTCAGAGATGGTGTGGGCGACTATGGGTCTCGTGCAGAATAACAAATAAATTCGCTTGATATAATTATCACAAAGTCTTCTAACACAAATACAGCAACTAACACATTCAAATGGTAATTAATTTTATAAAGAACTAGTTGACCCAGCGGACTTCGTTACGCTTAAAAGTCAAAAATCTGAAATTATCAGTGTTCCTCCACTATATTATGCATGTATTATACATAAAAACCTTCCTCTTGCATCTCTCTATCTATTGAAAAAACTGCATTAAAATCCGTAGCGTAGTTTTAAAGATCTAAGCGTACATAGGGACAGACAACGGGTGGCGACTTTGTTTTATACTATGTAGTGAAGAAACGGAGGGACAGTTTCTTGTTCCCGCCATTTTCTGAGAGACGTAAACTTTTATTGTCTATGCCACCCTCGACTGACTACACGACTCTGCCAAGACGCGACGATAAGATATTAGCACAGATCAACGCGCCTACCGTTTCTATTCAAAATAACCGGATCCGACAAATATATATTACATAGTTTTTAAAAGGAGGGGGTTAGCATCAGACATACTGCGGGTAATGTCCGGACCCCTTAACATTTAACCTAGGAACACACAAATATTCTCTACTATCCTCCACTATACTTACTTAAAAAAATTCATAGAACTAGCCCCATATTGATTTGACGACCCGCGTGGTGCAGCGGTTACCGTACCGGTTTGACACGCAGTGGGTCCCGGGTTCGATTCCCGGACAGACAGGTATCTGAATGATGAGTTTATATTTTTGTTCTGGGTCTGGGTGTTTGTGTATTCGTCTTTGTGTGTGTCCATGGCAACCACAACACAGGAGAAAATCCTAGTGTGGGGCTATGAGTGTAGAAAGCGTTTAAGCGTTTAATATTCCTACATTTGAAAGCGACATGGATTTATTTTTAACTTTTAAACACTATCTGCACCACATTTTAAACTGTTTGCCGACACGTGCTTCAAAGTATGATCTGGGGTTTACAATATTATTTCACAGCAATTCCATGGAAGTCACAAACGAAGATTTTGAAGGTGGTAGAACCAGTGTAGTTCGACCGGCGAAGTACCAACCGCCACACCTATTTCTAGCGTGAAGCATTTCTTGCGTTTCGATGGAATAATGTGGTTTCCGGTACACTTTTATATGAGGCGACCATCTTAGTCCATGGGAGTTGCAACGCATCTGTGATTGACTACAGATAGAGCCCATGTTCTGTACGAGGTTGATTACAGATGTCGCAGGGCGGCAGTGACCACTTACCAGTGGACTGCATGGTTGTTTGCTACTTCAGACAGATAAAAAAGACGCCTTCCACCTGACAGTAAGTGATCACTACTGCCCATGGACATTTATAAACACTCAGATTGGAGTACAAACTGAAGTTGGTCTGAGATGTATCTCTAGTACTATGGAAATAAGTCGCAACGCCTTCTATTAGTGTTTCATAAATTAGACCTTTAGAATATAGGAACACTTAACACTGATAGAAGCGTTTGTGATACGTCTTGTGGTCAATCTGCGGAAAATCTATTGTTGGGTAGACAAAAGAGGTCTATTGGTGACAGTAGCCACTGAAATGGAATGAAATGAATGTCTTTATTTTATATTTAACGTGACAACGTCTTATAATTCAATGGAGCTGGCTGCACGCACCAAAAACATGTCATGATTCATGCGGCGTTACCTCGCTCTGAGGCGTTCCATTTAAGGCTTGAAGTGCAAGCGAGGCACAATCGGTCTCCACGTTCGGCAGCGTTCGAGATCTGTCTCTCTCCTACTTGAGTGTGCGATGCGTCCGCGTGGACAGCGTACAAATAAATGTAACTTGATCAATTCCATTGTCAATTCCATTTACCTTTTTCTATACTATATTCTAAATATCTATCAAACAAAAAAAAGATATTTTGAAAAATGCAACCACTCCATCAGTATTTTCTTATGACGTTGTCCGACTTTACAGACAACCGATTTATTCTTACACTACCACCAGATGGGATAACAACCTCAATTGAGAAGACAACATCTTATTACCATGGCCATCTTATTAAACTAGAGTTACAAATACAAATAGCTAACTTGATCAACGGCTGGAACTGTATCTTGAGGCCGATGTCCCGCGTGGACTTCAGCAGCCGGTCGTGCAGCGCGTCCGCCTTGGAGGAGTCCGCGCTCGTCTGTTCCTCGTCGTCTTCTTCATCATCATCTTCTTCGGGCATTTCACACAGTTCTGCAAACATTTAAAACGCGTTATCTTCTTCTATTATTCAATTAACCAATTAATTCATTAATTGATTAATTAGTCAATCATCTTCTATGAATTATTAAATTAATTCATTCATAGAAGATGATTGATTAATTAATCAATTAATTGATTAGTTAATCAATTATTAATAGTTTATTTGCACAGAACAGGTACATAATATCAGATGTTACAAATAAAATTTGTTCGCTTGTCCTGCTAACAATGTGATAGCATGCAAATATAAATTATTAATTATATAAATATGCAATGAATTAGTTATTAAAATTATTATTACCTATAATTTAAAGAAGTCATTTATATTATAATAATTATTAATTAATAAGTATGTCTTTAGTTTGAATTTAAATTTATTATTGGATTAACGTTATCACCTTCTATATATTAATACGTGAAGCTAAACTTGTGGTGCATTTTGAAGTCATATGCCGCGGACGGATGAAATGAAATGTATTTATTTTGTATAAGCCTACGGGGGCACTTACAAATTGTCTGTTACACATTTTTATACACTACCACCCGATCGGAACACGACCTCAACTAAAAAATCCGACAAACTCAGCGGGTTTGTCTTTTTTGTTATGTTGTATTTTTTTTCAATCATGTTTTTACATTGTAATTGTGCTCCAATATATTACTCAGGAGATATTATTCCGTGATATTACAATAATAACTTTATTGACACAAAAAAGTAAGTACAGTACAAAGTAAGTACATATTATCCCTTTTAAAAGGTAACATATTGGAAAAAAAAAATAATAAACACGTTTATTGCTCTAAATGTGACACTGATAACATAACAACATATATTAATAGAAATAATTTTAAAACAAAAACAAACTTATATAATTTAACAAGGCTGAAACAGAATTGAGAGACAAATAAAAACAAATGGCATAATGAACAGAATGTTTTCAGATTCTACTAGGCAATAGGAAGTGGCTCAGCTTTAAGGATTAATCCCATGGAGAGATTGCGACGACCCGCGTGGTGTAGTGGTTACCATACCGGTCTGACACGCAATGGGTCCCGGGTTCGATTCCCGGCCAGACAGGTATCTGAATGATGAGTTTAGATTCATGTTCTGGGTCTGGGTGTTTGTGTATTCGTCTTGTGTGTGTATTATTATTATTATATTATTATTATTGTCATGGCACCCACGACACAGGAGAAAATCCTAATGTGGGGCTATGAGTGTAGAAAGTGTTTAAGTGTGTTTTTTAAGCTTTTTTCAGCCACTCCTTCCTCCCTGATTTCATATGCGGGAAGTATTGAGGTGAATGGGCTCCCCAAACATAAGTTGATTTCTCAAACAAAACAAACATCTTACCTGCAACTTGCTGCAAGGTTTCTTTGATCTCCTGCCTCTTGACGGGGTCCACACCTCGCAGTCGCTCCTCTATCCGCATGCTGACTTGCTTCGATAGCATTTCCAATGCTTCCAAATGTACTAGGCCTAGAAATTTAATTTAAAATTTTCATTCTTCATATTCTCTCTATTTGTTTTTATATAATGCTAGGTCATTTCAGTGGTTTACTTTTTTATCTGATTGAAGTAGCAAACGAGCATGCAGTCCACCTGATGGTAAGTGATCACTACCACCCATGGACATCTGTAAGCAACGTCATATAGGACATGGGTTCAATCTGAAGTCAATCACAGATGCGTTGCTACTCCCGAGGACTATGATACTAACCCCTCATATAAAAGTGTGCCGGCAACCACACCTGTTTCGCCTGTTCACCTGTTCACTTCTATCACAGAAACTAATATCTCATATGTTTATGTCATGTTTAGGGCAAATCTCAGCGAAAAACCAGTCGTTTTATGGTGAAAGTATAAAAAACACATCCTATGACGACTCGCGTGGCGGAGCGGTTACCAGACCGGTCTGACGCGCAATGGGTCCCGGGTTCGAAGCCCGGCCAGACAGGTATCTGAATGATGAGTTTAGATTCCTGTTCTGGGTCGGGTGTTTGTGTATTCGTCTTGTGTGTGTCCATGGTACCCACGACACGGGAGAAAATCCTACTGCGGGGCTAAGAGTATAGAGAGCGTGTATTCATCCTTACAAACTAGTATGCAACTTAAATTTGTCAAACAAATTTTATGACCAGAGTTTCTGACGTGGATTAACACATGAAATACTCATTACCACGTTTGATATCAACAAAGCGGGCGAGGCCACACGAATATGCTGGTTTCACATATGTTAGCATATAAATTCTTCACAATACTACAATTTTCTATCATTATTCAAGAATAAAAGGAGCCATTTTAAGCAACTACTTTAAATTTTCTATAACAAAAAACAGAAGTTAATAATGATTCGATGATTATAATAATTAAGACATACCTTCAAAATCATCAAACAGATTCTCATAATGGACTTCCTTCGCTTCCCTCTTTGCTTCTCGGATCTTATCTTCCTCATCTGCTTTTTGCTTAGCCTCCCTCAGGACCTGGGAGAGGACTGGCTTGTCTCCGGAATCCAGACCAAGCATAGCCCTTTTCTTAGCTAACCCAGGGTCACCGTCTTGCAGTACTTCCATTGTCTTCTTGCCAATTGTCTCAAGAGTGTCTAGACCGCCTGCGATTACCTTTGTTCCTGTAATTAATATTAGACAAAGATAAGACATGTACTAAACTTGATAAATACTTTAAGAAGTCGTAAGAGTCGTCTTAAAGGGACTTAAAAGCTTGAACCGTCCAATCAGGCGTTCCCGGTAAGGATAGCGGTATGTGTGGTCGCATACCGTCGTAAAGACTAGACGGAGCGGTGGGCCCAGCCACCCATCTGGGAGGAGCCCAATGGGGCCACGCACTCAGAGGATTCCTTTGGAGATCCCGGATTCCTCTTTTTAGCGCCGAGGACAGCCACCGGGGAGTTTTAGTGCGATAAAAATCCCACATAATCCTGGGTCGCTCCCACGGCGTCGGGTAACTCATGAAGGTTTCCCCCTCGGAAACAAAGAAAAATAAGGGTCACCTTGCAGATGTGAACTATCAGATATGATCTAATATTATATTCTAGGTGATAGAAACAGTTTGACCGGGGAAGTACCACCGCCACACTTATATTTAGCGTGAAGCAGTTCTTGCGTTTTGGTGAAAGGGTGTGCAGTTGCTGGCTCCGTTTTCATTTGAGGCGACCATTGAACTTGAACCTTTTTTTTTTCGAAGGGGAAACCTTCCAAAGGTGCCCGACGCCGTGGGAGCGACGCAGGGTTATGTGAGATTTTTACCGCACTAAAACCCCCCCGGTGGCCGTCCTCGGCGCTGAAAAGGAGGACTCCGGGATCTCGAAACGACTTCAACCGGAATCCTCCGAGCGTGCTGCCCCATCGAGCTCCTGTCAGATGGGCGGCTGGGCCCACCGCTCCGTCTAGTCTTTACAACGGTATGCGACCACACATACCGCCGTCCTTTTCGGGATTGCCTGACCAACGGTTCGAGCTCCCACTCTAGCCGTCTGCAACCCCGGAAGCCCCTTTTAGTCGCCTCTTACGACAGGCAGGGGATACCGTAGCCCCATTCTGACCCCGAGGCTACAGGGACTGAACCTAATAACTAATAATGCATCTATGATTGATTTCAGATAGAACCCCTGTTTAATTTTATGTTGTATGTTGGAACTCACCAGTAGTCTCCACAAACTTTGTGACACCAGAGAAAATACTTCCAAATGGAAATGCATCACCACTGGCATCATCAGACGGAGCTGGTTCTGCTGGATTGACATCCAACTTCTCAGCCTTTGCGGCTGATTCTTTAGATTTCCTCCTTGCTAATTCTTCTGGATCTGGTGCACCAATGCCTGTTTCGAGTACTGTAGATATGCCCTGCAAAAAAAAAAGTTTGTGTGGATATACAGTAAGATAACTAAGGATATTATGTTGATGTTTTCTCTGTACATTATAATATATTTACATTATGTGCATTATAACTATGTACAGAATAATCATAATATATATAATTACATTAAGTCAAGGTTATAGTGTTATAAATTAATATTGGTAAAGGTACCAAGGGTGTTCCCTGCCTTGAGCATCTGCTGGGGCAAGGATTGTAACCCTCTACACCTGGATGATGTTTATTAATGACACTAGCATAGTATATAACAACTAAGGAAGACATAAAGTTCCTTTGTGACATATAATCTGTGTCATATAAAAAAAACATAGTTGAAAAAAAATACAACAAAAAAGACAAAACCGCTGAGTATCTTGCCGGATCTTCTCAGTTGAGGTCTTGTTCCGAACCGGTGGTAGTGTAAAGAAAAAAAATGTATAACGGACAATTTATAATTGCCTCCGTAGCCCTATACAAAATAAAGACATTTCATTCAGACGACGACCTGCGTGGCGCAGCGGTTACCATACCGGTCTGACGCGCAATGGGTCCCGGGTTCGATTCCCAGCCAGACAGTTATCTGAATGATGAGTTTAGATTCCTGCTCTGGGTCTGGGTGTTTGTGTATACGTCTTGTGTGTGTCCATAGTACCCACGACACAGGAGAAAATCCTACTGTAGGGCTATGAGTGTAGAAAGCGTGTATCTTCAATATTTCTGGAGATGAAGATGATAACATAATGAAATTACCTGAGAAACTTGGCTAGTAAGAGTTGTGATACCAGCGGTGGCTGAGCTCAGCAGGGAGTCCACTCCCCATCCCCAACCCCAACCTTCACTCTTTGTCGATGTTTGTGCAAGGCGCTCAGTCACTTCTTTGATATTAGATTCTTGTTGTTGAGACTCCTGGAAGGTCGTTAATATTTAAAATCTTTGCTTTGGACTAAATAGAAACTTATGGAGCCAACTATAGATAGTAATTACAGATGCTTCAGCCAGCTGGCACAGCAACAGTATAAGGTGGTAGAACCAGTGTAGTTCGCCCGGGGAAGTACCACTGCCACACATATTTCTAGAGTAATGTAGTTCTTACGTTCCAATGGAAGGGTGTGGTTTTTTTTATATGAGGCGATCATCTTAGTCCTCGGGAGTAGCAACACATGTGTGATTGACTTTAGATAGAACTTCATGTTCTATATAATGTTGGTTACAGAAACCCATGGGCCGCAGTGACCACTTACCATCAGGTGGACTGCATGCTCGTGTGCTACTTCAATCTTATAAAAAAAACTGAATAGAAACTCATGGAGCCCACTATAGACAGCAATTACAGATGCTTCAGCTAACTGGCTCAGCAATTTACAATTCTGGAGATCATCAGCTTGTACAGCAACAGGATATTATCGAGCATTATATGGCGCAGTACCCTAAACACTAAACAAATAAACTCTCAAGCAATTAAATTTTTGAAACATCAACGCAATGCAATATTCATGAAGATTCTTACTTGTTTGTAATTATGGCCATGTAAATAACCTTTGCAACCCATTGTAGTGGTATGATAACATATTTCTGTAACACACAAAGTGTTTCAGATTCAAACTTTGATTCAAGACTTCAGAGATGCATTTTGATATTTGTATCGATCTGGGTGTATCTGTGTCATACATAAATTTTTTTTTTATACTTTAACCTAACGATAAGGTAGACGGGCTACCTGATGGAAAGTAGTCACCGTCGCCTATTGACATTCGCAACACTAGAGGAGTCGCCAATGCATCGCCGGCTTTGAAGGAGAGCTCTTTTCGCACCTTTCTTGTAGCAACATAGCAAATTGTAGCATGGCTTTGCATGAATAAATTGTTATATTACACTTTTAACCAGCTTGACATGAAAACTGTTACACTCTATCATACTGGTGTGGTAGACTGATGCCCTTAAGAAAACGGTAGGTAACAACTGTATTTAGATGACTCAGGGTAGCCACAATATGTTGAGGAGACCTCAGTCCAGCATAGAACTCATAATACAGATAGGTCATTAGAGATATGGTCAAATAGAAATAAATCTTACCTTTTCTACATTTGTAATAACATCGCCTTCACCCCAATCGTCAAAGTCATCCCATCCTGTGTCTTTAGACTCGTTCTTAGATTTTACGTCAACATTGGAGCTAATATTACTTGTTTCTTTAACACTGCTATTTTGATTTGAGGTAGTTTGTATTTGCTCATCTTCTACATCAAAATCATCCCATCCATCTGTAGTTTCCTATAAAGATATAGAAAAAAGTGGTACATGTAAGGCCTTTTTCCTCACACAATATGTTTATTTTTAGTATATGATGATATGAGTATGAATATCAAGAGATTTTCACTGTAAATTTAACATTGAGGTATACCTAAAATAAATTTAATTATATGTTAATGCACCTATTTAGCTATGCATGCCATGCTCAGCCTGTAATTAAAATTGCAATAGATCTAAATGTGTATGATCTAGTGTATTTTGTAATTTTGTGGATGATCCAATTAAATAAATAAATAAATAAATAAATAAATAAATCAATCACAAAGATGTGTTGACAATCATGAGAGACAAATAGGAACTTCTCAAAAAGTAAGTCTCTTCCAACCAGAGTACAGCAGTGCCTTATATGTTAGTGGATGATTTAATGTAAAACTTAAATTTGAATTCATAGGCAGTAGAGAGCACATGCAACAGAATAATATGCTTTTATGAGTCAATTCAATAAAAGTCCATAACATTATAGAATATTACATGTAAGTCACATTATTTTAAACCTTTACTTAATTGCTAAAGAAGTTGATTTTAAGATATAATTAGCTTTAAACATATTGTATACTTACTGACCAAATTTAGGGCGTTGACCCTAAAAACAATTGCTTTAACTGATCTTTTAACTAACAAAAATTACTTACTAAGGTTTTTAGCGTATCCGTTTTAATCTGTGAGGTAGTACTTGGCTTTTTGGTGTCTGAATCAGATTCTAAATTATCACTGTAATTCGACGATGATAATCTTTTCTTTCTGTCTTTTTTTGTTGGGCTAAAATGACCTTCATCAGCGCTTTCGAAGCCTTCACTATCACTGGAGGGCATCTTAGAACCACTTTAGGCCGAATTTATTTAATTATATTTTATTACAAGAATTTACGACGTCGACGTGTTGTATTGATGAATGTTTTTGACAATTTATTTCACATGTCATCTGTGATCTGTCAAATAAACGCAATAATCAACATCTGTAGCGTTCAGTGACACGATGTAGTTACAACATTCACTTTAGCCTACATACTATAGAAACAATTAAAAAACAACAATTGAAATAATTATAAAACCTCATGTATAGCTTTAATATTACTAGCGAACAAGTTGAACATAAAAATGGTTCCTTTCAAAAATTTTTGATTATTGACGCAAAACAATTATTATTGTCTATTTACTAAGTTTCATTAGAGTTGAGCTTTAAAACAATCTCCGCCCGACTGCTGATTTTCCATTGCTTGTAACGTCATCCGTAATGACTAAATTATGCCAACAGATTTTAATTTAACGTATACCAAGGCGCAATGTTTAACATTAAAATACAAAAATGATTACATTAAATCATGGAACACCTCATAAATAATTTAAATTTATTTTATGTAAAATTATAGTTATCCTATTAAAATTATTATGTGATCTTTTCTATTTGGATGTTTATTAATTAATCATGCGTGCCAAAAAAAAGCAAAGCGCCGAACCGAACCTGAAAAGCGCGCGCAACTGGCAGTTTTATTTTCTTTTTGACTTTTGAATAGTATTGTTACTATAAATAAAATACTCGCATTAAAATCATGATTAAATTATATAAAAGTTTAACATGTTTATCAGAGTTTGAAACGTAATCTGTTTAGCTATAAAATTACCGTGTGCTACATTGACAAAGTATTAGAAAAAAACATATATGAAATAAAAATGTCTCGATGGAAGGATAAAAATTGTAAGATTATGCGAACTCAGTCATTTCCATATGGAATTGTTGCTATATTCTTGTAAGTATGTATGAAACTGTGGATCCGTGAAAACTGCAGACGTAGAAATCAATATACATTAAGTATCTAAATTGTGCATTTTTCTAATTCAAAAACAATTTATCGCATTAGATTAGAAGACGAGATAAGTGACCTTTCTTGGCAGTATGTAGAGGACTTCGGGTTCTCCATGGGAATGCAACCGGAGCATTCTGTGCGTGGTGACCCTGTCGGGCTCTGCTGTTGCTTCTTGAAGCACCTTCAGCTGTTTAAGACGGTATAGGGCCATACATACGGTGGTCCTTTATGGAGCCGTTGACTGAGCGGTTATAGCTACTCTTTCTACTAAATAACAAAACTGCTAAGCGCTTCTTGTTTTGGTAAAGTTGGTTTCAGGGCAGATACCTAATATTACAGCAGGTGTTCATTCTTAGGTACAAGGGGCAGCAACGCATCTGTGATCGGTTTCCCGTAGGACTATAATCCTATTTAGGCTTGTTTATAGATTTTCAGCGGCAGTTGTCACTTTCTAGATCAACTGCATGCTTATTTCCTACTTTTATTACCTATTGGCGATATGGATGAGCTGCTAACCACACCTACCTAGTCGGGAGATTTTTAATCGCCTTCAAAACCTAATAATGTAAGTAGGTACTCGTATTGTTATAAAAAGTTAATGTGGACTCTGAACCGCGGAAACGTTCATTAAAATATATCATTAGCGATAGCCCGTCCTAGGACATGACCACTTACAGCGATTACGCTTATGGTGGCAAAACTTGTATCGTGTGTTAACATACGAATTCGTGAACTATCGCGTGTGCCCACTTTAGCTAAGGACTTGTACGTTTAATTTCACTGTTTACCGCTAGATGGCGCAGCTTACACCTTTGACAGTTTAGCAGAAGTGTTTTGGTGTCAAAACAAGTTAATGTTTTCAAACTTCATTACTCAATTTCGAGTTCAACTTTCGTTCAACTTTCCTTACGTTTTGTTTTTGTGAAACATTGTGTAACATGTAATACACTCTTTATGAATATTATCTCCAGAGAATCTGGCGCCATTACGAGTAATATTAAAATTGACGATCTTAATATTGTAGTATTTTTTGGTAAAAATCCATATACTCTCACTTGCACATGTTCAATATCCGCGATAAATTATTGTGTAATATACATTTTAATAGAAGAATCGCATAAAAAATCATAAGTCGATAATTAATAGGAAATATTAAACTAATTGTAAAAACCCCTGTATCCTACCAGAACATTCGCCTAACTTGGTCTGCAACGGAACTGCAATGGCTTTTTGGGCTCTGTAGTGTTACTACCTCACTCAAAAGTTTTTTTTATTTTGATAGTTGAAGTTGGTTTGATAATTGAAGTACTGGATTCGGATGTTGTATAATAACTATGTTAATAAAATTTTAAATAAAATAAAGTTGGTATGTAGGTACTATATCATATTGTAGCATTTTTTTTGTTATTGTAGATTTTTCAATTTGGAATATGTGCTTATTCAATTTGAAAATGACATTTATGTAACATTTTTATACTAGTGTTTTTTCTTATTAGATATCTTCAGTAATTTTTACTAAACATTTATATTGATCCTTCGAGGCGGATTCTCTTAGCACTCAAGTTAAAATTCCGACATCCAGTGATCTATAATGGTAAGAAGACAGATGTGAATGCAATTCGATTTAACAAACTCGCTTCGGTACCTAAAGCAATACGAGTACTATCTAATATAGCTGAATATGTAGTTAGGTATCTATAGCGCGTATGTATGTCTACATACGCTGTGGAATGCGCGCCGTACATGCGAATGTATAACTATGTATATACACAGAGGAATCGTAAATAGATTGAATGGATATGTACCTACATACTTTTTGCCTACATTGCGAGTTTCGTTGCAGCATATCCGTGCTGTATAGAGTTTAGTCAGTAGGCAGTAGATCATCGGCGTGTGTGCCAGGCCATCGTGTATGTATGTAATGTAAACATTGTGGTCAGAAGGAATGCATTTAGACAGTAGGTGCTGGTAGTGAATATTATCATGAGCTGTGATAACGTGGCGGTGAGTCCGTGCGGCTCAGTTAGCGACGCGGGGTCGCGTGGTGCGGTCGCGTGTATCGTTCGTACAGACGGCAAAGTGACGTGCGGAACTCGGTGTTCGCGCTCGCGTACGCGCCGCATTCCATCGTGGGGGCCCTTCGCCGCCATTGGCCGATCCCGCGTGACGTCACTCCTCGTAATGAGGTATTCAACATGGCCGTGTAGCTAGTTCGCGAGTGTGCTTCGTTATTCGTTTGAATGGATTTAATCAGTGAAATATGCCAAGGAGACGAAACGGTGAGATACCCTTGCCCGACGGATGGGATTATGCGAGGGACTTTGACGGAAAGCTCTATTTTATCGACCACAACAGTAGAAAAACGACGTGGATCGACCCGCGAGACAGGTAAGTTTTCCAAAGAGAAGTGTTAACCCGTAAGAGCCCCATGTCAAAACTTCACATTCCAATGCGTTTTCTGACGTTTTGTAATTGAATTTGCGCGAAACGTCCGGTCGGATTAAAAGTGCACGTAATATATTTGATCCTTGATGGAGTGCAAGACTTAAACACAGTTCCAAAATAGAATAAATCATGAAAAACAAACTGTTGGCTGCCGCGATGTAGCCGCTCTCTATCGGAAAACATGCGCAACAACCTCGATTTCACACGACATTCCACAATTGACTAACAACAAATGACCTAAACACAAATTATGGTTATCATTTTGTTATCCTTCGGTATGTGCATTGTGTGGCTGGGCGTTTCGTTTTCGTAAGGGGTCCGTTTATTTGGTGAGCGGCTACGAAACGCGACTAATGAGGCCATTGGTTTTGAACTGGTTCATAGCAATGCTAGTTGCTGAACTGGCGCAGGAATAATTCGATGAAGCGTTTATGTTTGGCATGAATTTGGCATGTTGTGTGGATGGTGCGGTCGGGTGTTTCGTAAGGTGAGCGTGTGTACGTAGAGCGATGCGTGGAGAGCGCGGTGGGAGATGGAATGCAATGCATAGGCAAGTTGTGCGGTGTGAATGACAGGCCGTAGAATGCGGCTCGGGCCTGCGGCGATGGTCGCGCCTTTCTAAAGCGGCGCACGCCTCCCCCTCCTCCGCCTGCACCCCCTTCACCATCGCACCACCTCTGCTGCAGGTGCTACAACACATCCCTATTAAATACCGATCATGTCTAGCTGTATCTATTTACCATACTAAAACCGACACCTGTATCATTGTCTTAAAAAGTTGACCTTAAAACGGGCCACCTGCAGTTGGAATTGCACTTTAACAGTTAACTGCTTAATTGTATTAATGATGTTCGGTGCAAAGGATAAATCATGTTGAATGATGTCTGTTTGAATGAACTAGGTAATAGGAGCAAAATGAGAACGTCGGTGACAACTCTAAACGTAGATCGTAGATATTAATATAATACGTACGATCTTACAATGTTAGGAATAGCTTTTAGGTAATAGAATCAAAATTATAAAATACTTGGCACCTATCATGTATATCAAAAATTTGTCTATAAAAACTGTAGTTGCAGAAGTGTGCGATTAAAACCGTGCAGTGAAGCTTCGTTCTTAGTGATGCGTAAACTTGGTCCCCTAATGAAGGAAACGAAATAAATAAGCATGAAAACATTGTTCGAAACGATGTTGGAGTGGTTTAAATTTATAAAGATGATACTAGTGGCATGCTAGAACTAATTTAAATTCTATTAAATGAAGTGACGGCTACTATAGATGTTGTATATTGATATTACCATAATACTTCAAATATAGATTTAATTAATTAAAGGAAGGAGGCCCATTCTAGCGATCGAGTTCCTGATGCCACAATAAAGTTGGCTGCTGACACAGGAAACATAAAGTTGTATTTTTATTGAACCTTTTGGAAAACTGCATTCCGCACGGTACTACCACATGGTATGCGATGTAAAACTAGGTAATTAGTACGCCGGGCAGTGATATTAAATAAAATGTTATGGGAAAATATTTCTGAGTGATATCTAGTTGGTACACCATTAGTGATTACAAAATGAACTTTGATGTGGACAGGACGAAATGAATATGCAAAGATTAATGTTACTGAGACAGTTAAAAATTGTAAGCAGTGTACCTATAGACACCGCGGATGTCACTGTCGACATCTACTTGTGCAAAACGCGCACACAATAAACGGAGCCACTAAGCCAATTTATTAATGCTAAAAATAACCCGGCCATGTCTCCAGCGCAAACGACGATATTAACCTTATACGGGGAACCTAAACGTTCCACAGTGAAAAATGTGTCCATCAAGCTCCGAGCCACTCACTCCTGTCAGAACGCAATTATTTACCTACCTCAAGAATGTAGCCAGCTAAGAGCTGGTTTTTACCTAGGCGCGCACGTAAATGTCTCCAACGTTAATGTTCCCACGTCTTCTCTACAAAATATATACCTTCTTAAACCCTTCAAACACTGTAGTCTGCGATATAGCGATAAAATCTTCATGGTGTTAAAATGGACACAATAAATTTTGAGGTAATAAGTGGTTTCTACGCGTTCGCAACACGACGTTGCGTGTGAATGATGATTTTGCGGTTTTCGCAGATCACACAAGTGATCGAAGAGTGTGATTCGAACAGAGGTGAAGATGCAGCGAGTAGCGAGCAAAAAGTCGCTCTAGGCGTTCGACGTCTACGCATTATAAATAGAGGAAAAACCACTCATTGTCTGGTTAAGATAGGAAGCGAAGACAATGATACGTTGATTAACTAGTGAGTGGGAATTCATACCTCAGCTCACCGTTTATTACTTTAATTATATCAGTTGAATGCATTTTCACTGCGTCGGCATTGTTCGCCTCGCATACCAGCGCTGGGTTGTTCGTTAATGCATAATTCTATGTTGTGGATGAAATTCGCGCCGAGTTCCACTATGCGTTCATGGGGTACTTGCTCGAGTACCGACGTGGGAATCACAAAGATACTCGCTATGGAATGTATCAATGCGAATTTGCATGTTTATGGCTGGTCGGAGTTGCTGATTTAATATTAATATTGATGGCTGACTGCACTCGGTACTACTATACGGTATGGTTGTAATGACGATTTCCATTATATTTTGTAGAGGGCTATCGGTCATCGTTTTCTCATATATAATTGGTAATATTGGTTTTGTAACGTAACTTTCCTCGCTTCTTCACAAGATTGTGTAACCCAAGTATGTGTAAAGCATCTCGCGGATACTTCCCACGCACTACACGCGTTCCTTCGAGCGTGACGCCAAAGGGGCTGGGTATTTTACTGTATTTCTAGGCAGGAATCATGTTAGAGCTAAATTACAATGCAGTAATTGCTTTGTAATTTGTTCTTGAATGTTTAGTTGCGTCTGAAACTGAACATTGCTTGACCAATTCTGATTTGTTAGGTGTGTCAGGCTGGCGAGCGTTTACCATATAATTGGTCTGCAGGGTGCGGCCAAACGATGGCGGCGAGTGAAATAGTGTGTACAACATTGTTTACCTTACGCATTCCTCTCAGATAAAGATGTCCTTGGTGGTATTATATACTCAAAGTCGTTTCAAAGCGAACTTAGGTTAAATTTTGCGTTAAAGTCATAAAATTCACATATGTAAGCTTGTAAAAGAATTAAATATTTTCCACTGTTATTTCCTGTAGCTTTTGTTACTTCATGCAATATCTGAGTGAAAGTTCCATCGCAATCAGTCAATAGTTACCTAGATTAAGCCGTTCAATTAGACAGAATACATTAAAAAATACTATACTAGAGTTGTATTGTGAAAATAAGCGAAGAGGCTAAGAAAATTTGGGCACTTATATTTCAATATTGTATACATTAAATGTTTTTAATTTAGGTTTTCTATGGACTGAGATCTTTAAATTCTGGGAGAACTTTATATTTTCATCATAGAATAGGAACATTAGACAATATGACTGAAAACTACGTAAGGCTTCTTTGGTTTCTTAAACTAAAATTTCATTAAATAAACGCTTAGGCGTAAAATACTTAATTACGCACGTTAAAATTTATCTATGCAAGCTGGCGATAAAGCAACTGTTCTCGTTTCTAATCAAAAATAACATTCCTCTCTTATCTCACCGGCCGTCACCGAGTTGTTATTTACTCGACCGTAATGATTTTTTTCATTGCTCTATCTATATTTATTCATTCAGATATGATCGTTTATGAATAAGCTCGTTTCTGGTGATTTTGATACCGTTGCAAAAAGGCGCATATTAATAAACGTACTAAATATCAGTTACACGAGTACAATAAGTGATTCTAACTGAAATTAAATAGTTGATGCACTGAAAACGTTTTTAATACACGATCTACCCATAATAATCATTATATATACACTTATAGTCATTAATATAAAAAGTTTAGACATAAGTAGATGGCATGTCAGTCAACGTTGACCCCAATTAAGGAGGGTTGACGAATGTGGTATAAAACGAAACGATAATAAAGCTAAATAACTATACATACTCGATTTGCATAAAACTGATTAACTACCGGAGGACGCCTAGACGACGGCGCCAAAGAATGCTGCCCATTAACGTTTCCTCTCAATATAAGACTTTTGTATCTATGTATCTATCGGAATATGCGATTCTAATCTCTCGAATGATGGAACGAAAGCGACATTTTACCGCTACTCGGAGTGTAAACGACTAATAAGACTAAAATTCCATTTTGTCTTTGCGTTCACTTTATCTTTCTATCTGTACAAAAAAAAAACATGGAACTTAATTAAGAAAGTGTGCTTTTGTCTGGGAATGCGATCAAGGATATCACACGGTTACCATAATAGATATGTATTTTTAAATATGGGTTATTCTCAAAAATCCTCGTGACTAACTGTCTAATCTCAAACATGTCTAGACTTTCTGTTATCCTAAAATTAGGACGCTCATGTAACTGTACCTAATTTTATTAGAAATATGAATTTTATTAAGTGTTATATTAGCAAAAGAACAATTAATTTATATTTTTTTCTGTATGCAAGTAATGCAAGTAAGTAATACAAGTTAAATAATAGTGAACTTGGGAAAAAGTGTAATAAAATAGGATAAGGGTCATGATTACTTGAAATTGAAAGCATATGCTACTTCTAAGGCCTTATTTCGAATATCGCAGTACATATGTGTATAGGCGACCATATCCTTCCAAACAAACCACAGATTTCCTGAATTTCTAGTTAGACCAATACCAGAAGTCAATCGCTGGTATAAAATTATCAAGATGGATACCGAATCACATAAAAGATTGATAACATCCAAAATATAGCACTTCGAGCCATAAAAACGCCGGATTGAATTTCCAACTAAACGGTGGCTCGAAACTGGAACGTCGACTTGTTTTAATCCTTGATTTTGCAAATCATTGACGATTCGTGGTTTGGGCGTGGGCTAAATATGCGACCAGTATAATGTAGCTATAGAACATTTCGTTGTAATATACACCTTATTTCTTCGTTTGCTTAAATCGGAATAGGAAAATGGTGTCGGTTCGGTATTAAGTGATCGTAATCGCTTAGGAATGCGAACCACCTGTAATGTTGATAAGAGAAACTGCCGTGTTAGTATATCTGTACTCTATTAAATATTGATTGAAAATTGGTACCTACTAAGCCTTGAAGTTGCCTTTTTTATTAAGTCTCGACTATGCAATTTTGAATATTAACTTTGTCGCTAGTTGGATTGAATAGTAACGCAATTTTTATAGGAGACTCAGGTCAAAAATAACAATGCTTTTTGTTTATGTCTTTAATGTAAGAAGTTTTACTAATAGATTTTAAAAGTATCTGTATCCACGGTGCAGTTACAGCACCTAGTTTTCTATAGTTTTGTTTTGTTTGCTTAAAAAAGACGCGGTTTTGTCAATTGACATGATTATACCATGATTATGCCTTCACCTAATCTCCGATTACCTTCAGATAATAGATTTAAAATTTTAAAAAATATTTACATTTTATGATTATATTATTCTAACCTATCGATCTACGTTTTAAAACGTTTCACTGTGTTATAATTAAAACGAGCACAAACAAAGATGACAAATTATTCAGAACTAGAACGGCAGCCTTTACTAATGTAGACGTGTTTAGCCAGGGATTGAACCCGAAACGTGTCAGACCGGTACCGCCACGATGAATCCAGTTCACAAGCGTAACAATCAAAAATCGCATTCACAGCGCTAATACGGTTACTGAATGTTTGGGTACAGCTTCACGAAACAATGGCGAGAGGTATTTCGTACCTCAACAAACATTCGCAGAAGTCGCCTCCCATTCATTCGATGTGCCGTGCATTGATATCGTTGGCCATGTTTAACCACACTTTCCGGTCTCTGCTTCGACATTGCTCTAATAACATGAATGAAACGACTGCCTGACAAACTTTTGTGGGTGCTGAGTTGTCTTGATTTGGTATTTAGTCCCTAAGTGATAAACTCGTCACATATTTCCAAAAATAACTGTCTTGCACAGAAAATATAAGCTGTTTTTACTTTTTTCTTATAAGAGCCTTTATAAAGTAGAGATTTCCAAAATAAATAAAGTATACTAGTTTTAAATCATACATGTTTGGTCCTGCTTCAGTACTATTATACTTACTACTATTGTACTTCAGTACTATATACAATAACGGCGTGTAAAGCAGCATCATAGTTCCTAGATTAGAAAAATATAAATAACGAATTCCACCAGAGGATTCGTGATTAAAGCACATGATCCGGAATGCACCAAATGATATAACAATAGATGGAAAACAAAATCTTCTAATGCCATAAAAGTGAGCAGCTTCTATTTTAAACTAAAAACATAGTTCCTCTGCTGTAAAATTTTCTATACTTCCAAGCATACCAATAATGTCCAACTGCATAAAAGACCAGTAAGTGGATGAACCAATTCAACGCATCTAATGCCACTTTCTATTGCGAAAGTATCATCGAAGCTGGCTTTTACGTTTGCGAGCATCTGCCGATATTATAGCACAATTATAACAGACTAACAGCCAGGTTTCATCTGCATTGAAATATCTTACAGCTTCTATTTATTTAATGACCTTTCTAATAGTAAAAGAAATATTACAGTTAGATCAGTAACTTCCAAGATTAGCTATGATATCTACCGTTATAGTCTGATCAATGTTGGTATCTAAAACACGATATTCAGGGAATGATCTTCATGAATTTTATGTCAGCAATTCAAACTATTTTAGGCAGCTTAACATGACGTTCGACAAGTTATATTTTTACTACTGGAAAGGACTGTAGATCCGAACATTTGATATAAGTATTAGCTTAACGACTCTATGCGTTTTTGTTATTGACAGAGACATACACGGACAAAGTATACCTCTGAAGGTTTATTTTGATGTACGGTACCCTAAACTTACGCCTTTTTAACACAAAGCTGCGGTCACAACGCAGTTAACAACATTTGCGTTTAATGAAAGCATTTGAAGTCTTAATAGGTGAACGACTACAGTTGACTTGCCGTTTCTTAGGTCATGAGTTCAAATTTCACCTTTCGTTTATTGTAGTGAGATAGGTCTAGAGTTGTTAGAATTGTGTAGAATGCCGTAGTGTGTTATAAGTTCCTTTAAATTTTACTTTGTACCGCACAAGGTTACTATTAGGTGTAAACGGCTACTCTCTCTACATAGAATCGAGCATACAGTCAAATTCTGTTGCCTAACTAATCAACTAACAGTAACTTTGTTTATTAAAATATCTCATTACTTGACACATGAACGAATTTGTTTCGAATACTTTTTTGTAGAATATTCAAAGCGGGTTCCTCTTTTGAACAACTGATGATGAAAAAAGTTACTATATAGATAGATTTACTATCATTGCGTCTCATAATCTGACATTATTTTTTTCTCCTGTGCTCTCGAAGGTGTGTTAAGACAACAACCGGCAATTTATTGATTACACCGGCCGTAATGAAGTCCTTTTAGAAGTTGTATTTCACATTTTTGAAATGTATGTGTATATTACTGTTTCACACAAAAACTCCTGGTGAGTACTTTCAGAAATTTGGCAAACATAGTTTCTTTTTATCTGATTGAAATAGCAAACGAGCATGCAGTCCACCTGATGGTAAGTGGTCACTGCCGCCCATGGAAATCTGTAACCAACTTGATACGAAACATGGGTTCTATTTGAAGTCAATCACAGATGCGTTGCTACTCCCGAGGACTATCATGGCCGCCTTATATAATTGCCTGGTTGCCTGCACACTATCATCGAAACGCAAGAAATGCTTCACGCTATAAATAGGTGTGGCGGTGGTACTTCCCCAGTCGAACTACAGGGAAAATTAACACATCAGATATTCATTACCGAAGTACATGTGACTGAAGCAGGCGAACCAGCATAAGGTAGTAAGTAATATTTTGAATAGTATCGACTTATCGAACGTTTGCCAGTAAATCGTGATGTTCATGATATTGTGTCGCACGCGTAGTGCGCCGTGACGAAGTCCACTGGTATGCGTCGTGATTCAGACGGAAACCCTATATATTCAGTGTTTATGCAATCCACTGTCTGTCCGTCAGTATGCTATATCTATATATAAAATTCCTGTATGCATGCATTCGTAAATCATCTATTCTTGTTCTAGTAGGTCAAAGATTTGTTAGACTAATTTTTGTGCTCTTTATTTCACTTAGACATCCATAAAACTCGATTTTAAACCAATTTTTTTCTATATATATTTTTTAGGTTTCCCAAATAAAATGTACATCCCAGTGACTCTTAATATTTTTTAAATTTCACATTTTGTTATACACGCATTGATTAGTACTAGTCGCCCGTCGCATCGGCCGAAATTCGACCGTAATTTAAATTAAAAAACTAAACTTCATATTGTCCAAATTAGTACGAATATTTCTCTAATTCAAATCAAATGTCATCTGACATTCTTGACGTTGTGTCTTTTCATAGTAAGACATTTAAATGTGTTTGTGACAAATGCATGGTAGTGGCACTCCTTCTCTACGTCCACTATAACCGTGCAAAATTTCATACTAATCCGTCCGCGGCATATTACTTAAAAATCCGTCACAAATTTTTGCTTCACGTATTAATATAATATAATTTATAAAATGTTGTATATAAGGTACTGAGCCAATTATGTATTTAGAACTAGCATCAACATTCGTTCAAGTGGCAGTCGGTTCGTGTAATTCATAAATTCGATACATAATACCATCTGTATTAAGTTATGTATTAGGTATCTCTAGTTTGAAGTGTAAGCTTTGTAAATATAGAAATACAATCAAGTTCCGTAGAAGTCCTTGAGTATCTATAAACAACAAAACATACTTTTAAGAACAGCTAAAAATATCTGATACCTGTACCTACTATTCTTAAATTCCGCTGACGGGTTTTTGTATAAAATATTTCTAATGTTTGCAATTATTTTTGATTACCTTTAATTTAATTCTGAGGTATATTAACAGGGGATAAATTGCTGTGTTTGCATTAAAGGTATGTGTTTTATAAACGTATAAATGCCCATTTGCAATAGTATCTAGTTATAAGAATACCTACATTAGTTTTATAAATTCCCTATGATATAGAGATATTATATGGTAGATATTTTTCTGCTATCACATTATTATGGCAGAATATGGCGTGTTAGAAGTAATTCCCACTGCTGATTTATTCAACTTCGGAGTATAATAGCTCTGTATATTCTCAAGTCCCAAGACGAGCCGGAGACCTTGGTAGAGTGACGTGACGTGCGTCTCAACGCAACACATTTCTGTTCACACTTGGCGTTGGAATGTCGTTTGTCAATCGAATAACGTGTGACGTCATCGTGTCACATTAGCCTGCCTAACATATCGCCAGCGCTCCACATAACCACTTTCCAGCGATTATCGGCCAAATTGAGGGATAAATTCCGTGATTGGCCGTGACGTAAGACCCGAAGAATGTTTACATCTGTGGTTGCTTTAATGTATGGTTCGGTTCAGATACGAATTTTTATATCCACGTATTGGATCATCCGGTCGGTATGCTCCGTCGAACTCATTGCAAGTTGTTTAATTTGATTATAACTGTGCTGTACGGTTTGTGTCAGTGATTTGGAATGCGAGAGGTAATCACGTTGACCCCTAACGCGCTTCCTTTTTCGGACATCGGAAAGTTTGTCTCTGTGCTTTGTTTAAACGACTAAATGGACGCACGGTCACTAATAAGAATGTGACATCACTGCGTTTTTTCATCGAAGCATTCTTATGACATACTTTCAATTGTTGGCTTACGACGTAAAACTCGAAGCGGGGCAACGCTCTCACGTAAAGGCGTAAAAAATCGAGATTGTTCCAAAGCCAAAGGGAATGTGCATTAAACGGGCTATTTGGATTAAAATATTTCTCGGGGTGATATTTTTAGAGCTCAAGTAGGTGTGCGTGTCCGTCTGTCGGTCGTCGATGTGTGAGACAGAGTGCCGCCTTAGACCAGACGAGCTCCAAGATTGTCGTAATCCAGGATTTGGCAATCGGACTTTTGAAATTCATATGTATCATCAATTCATAGCAACACATGATCGGAATATACATAGTGTTACGTAATGTATAGTTACAAGATTGGATGATTTTGTAACTTTGGAGAGTTGATGAAAGATTGAAAAATATTAACATTGATATTGGGAATTCCGTGTTTTGACGAGTTTAAAATTTCCAATAACGATCATATTAACGCGATACTGTGTTGCTGCGTCTGGAACGCGATTTCCGGTGGAACAGATTTAAAGATTTTGGTTCTGCGTTTCTGTATCCGTTTTTAAATTTTTTTGGTGTTCTTAAAAAACGAGAAATTTTGTCACGGATTGAAAATCACTTATTTCTTAATCTTGAAGCTCAGCTTTGGAATGTGATGGAATGTTGAGGAACGTAGCGAAATAATCCAAAGCGGGTAGCAACCTTCGTTTCTATTTGCGGATGGCGACCGGTACGTTGGCCTTCTGCCGCGCTATTTTCCAATGAGCCCCGAGATCCCGATGCACTGACATATTGCACGGGCCGAACACTCGCGAATTTGTTCGGTTAGACGAATCTGGTAGACTTGGCTATAATGTATATATATCTTGTATGACTCCATTTACCTAAGATCTTGGCCCTTTTTAGTTTCGAAGAAAAGTATTTTTGTATGCTCTACATTGCCAGAAATTGCAGTCAGTTGTATATCTTCTCCTTCTTCATCCTATTAATCGGCAATCTTGTACTTTAATATAAAATTTTCAAAATATTATATTTCAATGAATACAGTACTTACTATGCTGACAAAGTAGTAGTAGTAATTGTGTACTTATTTTCATTAGCTACAATAGCTTAAGAGGATAACACCAAGTGACTTGATTTACCTACCAATTGCGTTAACATGCCTTGTTTCATTACTTAAGTCTTCAACAATGCTATTTGTTACGACTAAAGGAAAAATAACAGTGAATAATTGTTATACTCTCGGCAGATTGATGTAACTTCAATTGCGTTTGGAATCCACGTCAGACAGACCTACGTGACCTAATTCAAGTCTTTTCTTCATAGTCATTCTTTATATCCGGAATTACGTTATTTGCGCAATGGAGATTAGAGTCTCATTTTAAAATTAACTAATACGATGACTTATAACCAGCTTATCTCTTATCATTGATAACGTATTACCAATTTTATCTAAAGAATGCGACCTTGCAATGCCGCTTGTCGAAAACAAATAGATTTGTGAGAACTTCCTCAAGATAGTTAAATTTTAACTCAATTGCTTTTTGATAGATCCGAATGATAATAAGATTAAATTAATCTATTAACTTTGATTCAGGAAATGAGAAATACTACCTAGTACCTAATGTTCGTATCAATATTTTTGAATCTATGGTCACTGTGCCTTAGGTTTGAATCCTGGTGAATTTCTAAAATATCCTTTCTTAATTTACATTTAAAGGAACTTAAAGAAGATTGGAGCTATGAGTATGGTAGATATAGTAAAAATGTACTAAGGAGTAATATGATGATGAATAAAATTAGTAAGTGTGTATTGTATGGAGATTCGACTATTTAATTACACTTGAATCTTGTGTTTATAGAAATACGTATAATACGTATATAATTCCGGATTACATATAAGGCGAGCATCTCAGATCCTAGGAGGCCTACGTATCTGTGATGGAGTGGTGGAAGGGTACTTAAGAAGACGAATAAGAGCTTACCCGCGGTTAGTAACAAAAGGATGGTATAAATTTTAGGGAGTAATGGCAGTTTTTAAATTTGTTGTAACTATTACTCACATAAAAAGATTTGAGTAGGTTTTCGGTCGAACACACAAAGTACTTAGAGTTAGACGGTCTGTTGGAGACAGCGTTAGTGATAAATGTTTACACAAAATATAGAGCCAATAAAAATTCTATCATGATATCATCAGTTGGCGCATGTGTAAAAGTTTGTATGTGTGTACCGAAGATATTATACAGGTCTGGATACCGCATCGTGGCATAAGTTAGAGACAAAATTTGTCACGATATTAAATCGATATGCGCTTAATGACGAAGCAATGTCAAGCATATGCTGACATGTCATGTAATGAGAATTGTAAATGTTCTAGAGCTTTAAATGTTTCGAATTTTGAAATAAACTAATAGCAGGGCAAAAAATTGTTTTTTTTTTTTTGTCTATATACTTAAGTCTCTCGAGTCGAGCGGTCCATTTAAACACACAAGATATCAATGTATCATTTTCCAGATATTTATCTTTAATAAGTAATTAGCATTCTTTATTAAATTTCAAGTTCAAAACTCCATCTAGACACATAATATCTGTGTGCAGGGATTCCGTGACACGGGTCACCGTTTCCGAGAAGCCGACTCGTCTTGACATCCTGCTGACAGGACAGGTTTTGCAACGCAACATTGTTGTCTCGCTCACACTGCGCACACGCACGCCCTCTATCACCTTTATTTCTCTTTCATCTATTATCTTTAACGTTTTTATATTCCAAAATGCTCTTCGAATTCATTGCGAACTATGCTAACAAAAATATTAGTACTTATTTTGTTTTGCTGCATTATGTTGTCTCGCTCGCACTGAGCACACGCACGCCCTCTTTCGCCGATAAGCGCGTCCAGTAGCCGTGCAGAAGTAATGGATTTCCATTGAGCTTCGCTGGGTAACTGTTTAGTTATGTAAATTTCGCGTCGAATGAAAGAAAAAAACTTAACGGAACAATATGTTGAAAATTAATGTATTAAATAGGTCTGCTTTCGATTAAGTAAACGAAAACTTCGTATACTTGTGTTATAATTAATAACATATTTAAAGAACAAAAGCAAGAACGTATGAAAGAGAAAAGAAAAAAAATAAGGAACGAAAGCGATAATACATTTTTCACAGTAAAGTGCTATAGTCTATCATTTACTAGTAAAAAAAGAAAAATCATCAAATTTCTATATTCTTAATGGTCGACTCTAGGCCGATTTTAGGCTATAATTAGTTTTGGTATTTCTGCAATTTTGTATAAAAATTATGTAGTTTTATAAAAGGAGGAACAGTTGTTATTGTTATTTGGATTCAAGTACGATTCCTGGTAACCCTGCAGGGTTTAAAAAAAAACACACACGTTTTCTACACTCATAGCCCCACACTAGGATTTTCTCCTGTGTCGTGGGAATCATGGACACACAAGACGAATACACAAACACCCAGACCCAAAACACGAATCTAAACTCATCATTCAGATACCTGTCTGGCCGGGAATCGAACCCGGGATCCGATGCGCGTCAGACCGGTATGGTAGCCACTCAGCCACGAGGGTCGTCCTATAGTGCATGTAATTTAGTTCACCAAAGCTTAAAAAGCAAGTAAAAATGCATACTTAGTAAAAGTAGTACCAAATAAATGGAATATAAAGATGGAAACCGTTAAACGGATGTGCTTTCTCGGCGCCAGTGGTTTCGGATACAAAAATGCAAAACACAAGTATTATGAAAGTAAATTCTGCGATCCCTATGCTTATGTGTATATGCTATCGAAACTAAGGAGCCTATAAGGTATGCATATTTTCACTTTTTTTGTCTGATTGATGTAACAAAGGAGCATGCAGCCCATCTGATGGTAAGTGGTCACTGCCGCCCCTGGACATCTGTAAGCAACTTCAAATAGAACATAGATTCTATCTGAAGTCAATAAAAATGCGCTTAATAACAATAAAGTAACATGCAATTCGTTTGATGTTATTGTTAGTACACATAGGCATTCGTAACAGCTCCCAAACAGGAAAACAACCTAAAATCAGCCACCACTCCGTTTCTCCCTTGAAGACTGAATTCGAATTTTTTGTCTGTCTTTGCCTTACCTACAATAATGATCAGTGACATTTACTAAGGTACCAGGTTTGTGCCAAGCATTTAAACCACCAAGGCTTCAAAACACATTACTATAATTTGTAAATATTTTATTACAGGTCACATATTGACTATAACTTTAGGTACTTATTTGCGTAGATGTAGGTGCGTATTATTCGATACATGTGTAACTTAACATCGAGTCTACTTGACATACTTGATCACAATAAAACAAAAACAGTGGCTTCCGTTGAATCATGGAGGCTGAAGCGGGTCGCTGGCGCCAGTGCCCCACGCCCATCGCACTCGCCCATACATGCCATCATTAACCCTTTAATGCGATCGACGTGGTATTCCGTTCGGTGATTTTTATTTAAGTACCAATACATGCTTTATATATTAAGTTGGCATACGTACTTAAAGGTAACTAGTTGACCCAGCGAATCGTTCCGCGTTAAAGTCATAAATCTAAAATTATCAGTGTCACTTCACTATATTATACACAAAAACCTTCTTCTTGAATCAATTCTATTTAGGTATTAAAAAAACTGCATTAAAATCCGTAGCGTATTTTTAAAGATGTAAGCATACATAGGGACAGACAGCGGGAAGCGACTTTGTTTTATACTAATATGTTAAAAGTGTTTAACAAATAAGTATGTTAAAAGTGCAGAAAGCATTTAAAATTACAGGAAAATCTAACAAAACCTTACTAATGAACTCTTACTAAACCTTACTTAACTACCACATGAATCTGAAGGTGGTAGAATCAGTGTAATTCGACCGAGTGGGTACTACCGCCACACATATTTCTAACGTGAAGCATTCATTGCGTTTCGGTGGAAGGGTGTGGTTGCCGGCACACTTTTATATCAGGCGACCATCCTAGTCCTCGGGAACAGCAACACATCTGTGATTGACTTTAGATAGAACCTATGTTCTAAATGAAGTTGCTTACAGATGTCCATGGGCAGCGGTGACCACTTACCATCAGGTGGACTGCATGCTCGTTTGCTACCTCATTATTATAAAAAAACGTAGAAGCGTAGATATGACAGGAGTTTTAGTACTAGTATTACCTAATGGAGGTATTTACAACATAAGTAGTAACTTACATCTTAATCTGAAAGTTATAATTGATGTGATTCTCTAGTATAACCACTATTTCGGCCTATCGAATGATCTCGAAAATGTATAATTTGTATGCATATTTACATAATTAACCCTCAAATGTCAAGACTTGATTTATCGTCATAATTAAAATGAAATTTTTAAACTGTTTACCCATAAGCCGTTAAATAAGAGGTATAACATGAGAGTTTAAAACATTTCTAGAGATTTTTTCTCCTTAGTATTGCATAACTAATATGATAATATCTAAGCCTTGTTATGTTAAGTATGTATGATAAAATAAAATTTGCAGTTTTATCATTTCGTACTTATGTTACATCACACACTAAATTTATCATGCAAATGCATACGATTTCAACGTGAAAACAAAACACTATATATTTTATTTTAATAAGAATTTTATGCTTTTACAATTGCATCATCAGATATTCAGGGTTAGAATTTTAAAGTGTCGTATTCTATTGCCAATTAATTGCTGTCTCATTAGTGGGGTTAGATTGACTTCCGGAGTGAGTTTGTGCTGACCAAATATTGGTAGAATTTGATTTACTATTACCTAATCGCACACATATAATAAAAAAATAACTTATTCATCTAAACATTTTTGGTGCAACTATTATATTAGAATGAAATGTAGGACATAGAAGGTACCTTTTTAATCGGCTGCGTCATTTTATTAAATGTATATATTAACTTCGACTACCCATTACTTTGTTCAAGCTATGTTAACTTATTCCTTAAGAAAGTCAGATAACAACATAAATTTAGTCAAAATAAACTGTAGTTGCAGACAACTTTTAATGATAACACTCACATTATCGCAATATACCGTTTTAATGTATAAAAATCGAACGCGTTATGAGGTCTATAAGGAAAGGGCTAATTATTCCCGAGCAGGTCATTATCTGCACTTCTAGCTACCTCGCGGCTAGACTTGCAACTGTTTTTGTCGTAGGGGCGTGTAGAGCCAGCTTATGTTTCGTATACACTGTCCACCAACATCTACGTATAGATGCGGAAAGACAGACTTGTCGTATCTCGACAAAAAACTAATTTTAGTAAATAAAAAATAGGTACACAAATATTACAATGGTTCCAAAGATCAGATATAATCGTTTTGTAGTTTAGAAATCAATAGTTACTAGAAGTAGTGGATACTAGTACTTGACCTAGATGGTCGAATTATGAAAGTAATGATTAGGTACCACGTTACCGCATTATTCCGTTTTAATGTATAAAAATCAAACGCGTTATGAGGTCTATAAGGAAAGGGTTAGTTATTCCGAGCAGGTCATTATCTGCACTTCTAGCTACCTCGCGGCTAGACTTGCAACTGTTTTTATCGTAGGGGCGTGTAGAGCCAGCTTATGTTTCGTATACACTGTCCATCTGTACATGACGTCAGGGTTTATATATTAGAAACTGAAGCTAGCTTATATAGCTTTATAAAAACATTTTGGTTTAAAAAATAATATACTATGTAAACAAAATATTCAAATGACTTTCTTGCCGGAACTTCTTAGTTGACATCGTGTCCGATTCGGTGGTAGTATAAATGATAATTTGTTAGTGCTCCTATACGCGTATACCTAGAATAAACATAATTCATTTCATTTCATGTCATAAATATGATGTGAAAAATTGTGTATATTCTCTTAATTACATTGTTTTAACATTTGTTGTGTTGTAGATACGCTATGACTCGATAATTGTAACGCTGCAAAGTATGGGAACAAGTATGATTCAAAGCTTTACAAGTAGATAGCCAACATTTATATTTTTTCTAAGCCTTTAAACTTTATAACAGTAGAAATCCGTATTTTTTGGTATCAACTAACCTTAAGGCTAGTCTTCTAGGCTTCTGATAAATTCGTATTAACTAATACAATGTATGCGTACAAAAGCTCAAATTGGATAGTGTCTTAACCTCTTAATACGAGCGCCATCTTAGTTATATTCTACTTGTTTCATCGCTTCGAAGTAATCATTTCATTTTTCTTTAGCGCTAAATCATTTTTTAGTTTTTCTTAATTCTATTTGCATTCTATGACCTAAGACAAGTGCTATTAATATTAATAACAGTACTAGTTTTTCTGTTACTTTGTCAGCTTGGATCATGTTTACACATGTTTATCATACCTATGTGTTAATCGGGGTCATAAACATTCTGTGTGCCAAATTTTATCTGAATCCGATAAGTCGTTTTTGAATGAAAGAGGAACAAACATCAATCTATCCTTCAAACTATCGAATTGTGGTGGAATTACCCGACTTACCCCCGAATTATACTAATTGACCCGGCGAACTTCGTTCCGCCTAAAAGTCAAAAAGTTATTTAGTAGTATAAAAACCTTCCTGTTGAATCACTCAATCTATAAAATAATGCTTTAAAATCCGTAGCGTTGTTATAAAAATCTAAGCATACATAGGGACAGACAGCGAGAAGCAACTTTGTTTTATACCATGTAGTGGTAAGAGTTAGAAACGAGCATGCAGTCCACCTGACGATAAGTGGCAATTGCATGGACATCCATTATCAACAAATATATGATCAGCTTTGTTAGAGATTAGTTACATATGAATGCGCTATGACATGGGATTCTTCAAGAAAGGTGCGAAAAGAGCTCTCCTTCACAGCCGGCGATGCATTGGCGACTCCTCTGGTGTTGCGAATGTCCATAGGCGGCGGTGACTACTTTCCATCAGGTAGCCCCTCTGCCTTATCGTTAGGTTAAATTATATAAAAAAAACATATGAATTGCTACCCTAAGAACGAAGTTAGAATGCCTCGGATGAGTATAAAAAATATTTTCAAGCCATATTTTTCATATTAAAAACTATGGTTTGAACTATAGGTACGAATGACCAGCAAATTCTGCCATTAAAGAAATTAACAAAAAATGGTTCGAAAAATATCGCGAAGGAGTGAGGCCAATTTTAATAGTCTTGGGAATATCTTTATTTTTATAACTGAGAATGAAAGTAGTTTTTGATTTAATTTTTATTATCTTATGAATTATTTCAAGTAGGCGTAAGATGAATAGCATCTAGAAAAATCAGAATTGCTTACAATTTGTCACCATTAAGCATACGACAGTTTTTTAATCCATTAAACATTATTCATCTATGTACATTGCTTTCCCAATAAATTATAAAAAGAGTAAAGACTTTATGAAAATAAAATTTTATTTTTTTGGTGGCTTGTTTCTGGGTTATGTTTTCTTTGTTATAGTGTATTGTTAAAAAGTCATCTATTTACAGAAAGACATTGTATCTTAATAACATATGGAAAGTCTTCTCATATTATTCTTTTTTTTTTATTTGGCTGAAGTAGCAAACGAGCATGCAGTCCACCTGATGGTAAGTGGTCAGTGCCGTCCATGGACATCTGTAATCAACTTCATACAGAACATGAGTTCCATCTGATGTCAATCACAGATGCGTTGCTACTCCCGAGGACTATGATGGTCGCCTCATGTGAAAGTGTGCCGGCAACCACACCCTACTATCGAAACGCAAGAAATGCTTCACGCTAGAAATAGGTGTGGTGGTGGTACTTCCCCGGTCGAACTACACTGGTTCTACCACCTTGAAGCTCTTATACAAATTTAGTAATGATACATTTTTAACGTCGATCTACTGATGTACCAATGCTGGGCATGGGTATCCTCCCAGAGAGCAAAATAGTCAAGTGCAGTATTAATATAAATCGTTTATTTATTTGATTATTTATTTATTTTACAGATACTGATTACATTTGTTGATGCTACAATAAGCATAGAAAAGCCTAAATTAAGTTTAAATCAAAGTAATCATCTATCATGATATAATAACAGTATCTATATTAAAAAGGGTAATTTAATGTTATTTAATATTGAACAAACACTAAGAAATATACCAATCTAAATTAAAGTGAATTCTTGTGAAGAATTTTGATAGAAAAACAGTTAAACGGTTTCTATAGCGACCTTAGAAGTATTATCTAATACTGACGTCACGTGATAATTGCCTACCGAGAATGATCGTATTATTGTCATACGATAGTCCTTATCATCTGCGTATCTCGTTACACGAGGATTGTTGTGGTAAACCAATCCACCACAAGCGTGAACTTGAGTTCTACTATGTACTACCCTTAGTACAAGTTTGTTTCCTTGAAACGACAACTGTTCTTGTTTTCGCTCATGTGTTGCAATTTAAGTTTTAAGTCTGTTTACGTTTTTTTCGGCAATTTACATTGGCCGCTTACGTTTTTTTTGGCAATTTACTTTGCCCGGTTACGTTTTTTTGCAATGTGCTGTGAAATTATAGGCGAAGATATAAACAATGATTTTATTGAGGAAATATGTTAAACTCGTACCTACGAGTTCAGAAGTGAAAAAGGGTAGATTTTGTCTGACATATCTTATATAGAATAAAACATTACAAGAGCAAACATCTTAACACGATTAGTGTCATACCACGGTGCTAGTAACACTCCAGGCACCCTCATTGTGAAAAAATATATCGCCATCGAAAGAGCATTAATCGAAGGAGCAAGCATTGCATTGCATTCCACGCAGTATCTTTAAGCATTGAATGTGTTAAGCACTAGTATTTTTAAGCCACTAACTTAATTTGCCTATCATAAATCCGATTCCGCGTCTATAAACCCTTGAACTTACCAAGAAATCATTGTTCCAGATACACAAAGCCTCAGACGTTCGCGGACTGCATCGGCAATGAGTTGCCACTGGGCTGGGAGGAGGCGTACGATCCGCAGATCGGACCGTATTATATCAATCATGTCAATCGTGAGTACCATTTTTCTACACACCTGAGCTGAGCTATGGATTAAAGAAGAATTAAAAAATAAGTAGCTACATATAAATGATTTTATATCTACACGTCTTTATAATAAAATAAGTAACTACATATATAAAAAAATATGTCAATTTCAACAAATTTGTACATCATACCTAATTGTTACACCGTTGGTTTTAATTGCATATTTTTAATAAGATGTAATTAGCAAAAAAACACGCAGTCGATGTGTTAATAAGTTCATCGTCTCCTATGCTCCTATAAAAGGGAAATTTAGACACATATGTATCCAAATTTCCCTTTTTTAATCTGACTGAAGTAGCAAACTAGTATGCAGTCCACCACAGTGCAGTAAGTGGTCAATGCCGCCCTTGGACATCTGTAATCAACTAAATACATACAGAACATGGGTTCCATCTGAAGTCAATCACAGATGCGTTGCTATTCCCGAGGATTATGATGGTCGCCTCATGTGAAAGTGTGCCGGCAACCACACCCTTCTATCGAAACATAAGAAATGCACGCTAGAAATGGGTGTGGCGGTGGTACTTCCCCGGTAGAACTACATTGGTTCTACCACCTTGAACAAGAACATAGAACAAGAGCTGCCTGAAGACCATTACTAATGGAAGCTGGCAACCCAGCTTCTGACACACAAGAACAGCTTCATGCTCTAAAAGCGTCCTGGTGGTAGCTCCTCGATTGAACAATACTCTTCCACCTCCCAAACCATACTTGTCCACCAATTCGCACTTGGCCAGTTCGGTGGACTATGGCCTATAACTGGCTCATTCCGAGAGAAGACCCGTGCCCAGCAGTGGGACAATGATGGGATGACGACGACTTTCACAACCCAAAGACATTTTTTTATTTTCAGCAAAGAGCGAAAGTGTTTACTATACATTGTATTGATACATTGGCAGTGCGTTTAAGTGCAGTAACTCATAGTCACACAAAGAAATGTTTGTATCGTGCTAACTCTTATTTATGCCTGGATTATTCAGTAAGGCGGGTGAAAAATGCTCTACGCGGGGGGCTTATGAAGAACCTTGATGCTTTAGTTATTCTATATGAATTATGGAACAGTTTGATTTATGTCTAGGGCTTAGGTAGGTGTTGCATTGTGGGCGTGAAGCGAAGAAAGGCGAGTGAGTTTGAAATAGAGCGTTTTATTAACGCGAAGTTGTTTGTAAAAGCAGTAGTGATACTTTAATTAATCTTAAATGGAAATAGCGAGCAGTCATTCTGATGGTAAGTGGCTACTGCCATCCATGGACATCAATATTCAACATCAAGTAGACTTACAGTTCAACCGCTGGTCTCTCTTGGAAATTAGAATATAGCGACTATTACCCCTATTGTTACAAAGAAGAAACACTGTTTTTAAATAGAACTTACTCTTTGAATAAGATATATATTTTTAATCTTTTTAAAGATAACTCATCTTTGACATAAACTTTACATCATACAACTGTAAACATCATTAGCATCTATATTCTCGCTTATCTATGTCAGTGAGACACCAATAGAATAGCTCTACCAAGCTCTACCATGAATTCGATTTGAAATGCGCCGTAGTAGCGCCCAGTGGAGACAACAGATGACGTTGTGCGTTGCATTTGAAGCGTACGAGAATCGCGGGTAGAGTCGTGATAGAGTTTATAATAAGCTGAAGCTGTATAGGATAGTTTACTAACGATATTTCAAGTTAATTCAAAAAGTAACAATTCATCTGTTTTTGTTCGGAGACTTGGGTTCCTGCTCGAAAATTCTCCGGAGATACACGAGAAATTGTTTTAGTCGATATGAGAAAAAGTCTCAACTCGAGAATACGAGAAATCATTTCCTTGCTTTTTAAAAAGGAGAATATCAGCATGTGACATGCATCATATTTTTTCTCTCATTGAAGTAGCGAACGAACATGCAGTCGACCTAATGGTAAGTGGTCAATTTCTACAACGTTTCATGAAATACGGCCTGGTGACAGACACATAAACGAACAAACGGACAGACGACGGGACTGACAGTACAGTCTTACGTTACGTCTTACTTCTTGGTTACGAAAACCTATTTATACTAGCAATCAATAAAAATAGGATTTAATTTTAATACCACGATTTCATATATCATCATACTGAAAGCATTATTCTACATTACAAGTCATACTAAAAAGAAAAGTTAAACTCATAGCCTAACACTAGAATTCCGTGCATCATTTGTGACATAGACACATTTTGAAGGTGGTAAAACCAGTGTAGTTCGATCGGGGAAGTACCACCGCCACACATATTTCTGGCGTGAAACATTTCTTGCGTTTCGATAGAAGCGTGTGGTTGCCGGCACACATTTACATGAGGCGACCATCATAGTCCTCGGGAGTACAACGCATCTGTGATTGACTTCAGATAGAACCCATGTTCTATATGAAGGTGATTGATTACAGATGTACATGAGCGGCAGTGACCACTTACCATCAGGTGGACTGCATGCTCGTTTGCTACTTCAGTCAAATAACAAAATTTATATATATAGTCCACCGCGCTGGCCACTTACCAACAGTAAGTAGGTAAGTGGCCACTGCCACCTTACCGTCAGATGGACTGCATGCATTACTTCTATATTTAGATCTGACTGAACTCTACATATTATTACATGTAGAGTCCTGATTAATGATCGAACACATTTGCAACAGAAATGTGACGGTTGCTTTTAAGGCTATGTATAAATTAATATGTAATGTAGAGTCATCTCTACTTTAGCGGATTTGTATTCATTTCGTGTGAATCATTAACATATTTGAACGACATTAAATGACAATAAATATCCAATGTGCTAAGTCTGTGGAGTTTTTATATACTATACCATAAAATATAACTAAATAAATAATTTTATAACATTAGTATAGGAATTCCTATATTATATCCTATAAATGTCAGAAATTTAAGTATCAAAAGTTAATTTAAATACTAATTTAATAATAAATTATAAATGTTTGATCCATATAACTTTTTTAATAAGTTTACAGTTTTATCTCGATATTACTCAAATAAAAATATATATTATATTAATATTTTATATTACTATTATTAAAGGTAGCTCCTGGCCCCCTTTTGATTGTAACTTAAGACTATAAAGAAAATGAAGATTATTATTATTACTCAAAATCTTTATAGATTAATTGCTTATCAACGTTTATCATTGATAATTGGCAAAAACACCTTACTTTTCCCTCAGAATCCATATTTGTGAAAATCTTAATCACTCAGCAGAAATTCACTAAATTTGAATTTATTTTGAAATTAAAGGTACTATGATGCTTCTTATAAAAAAGAAATATTCGTAAGAAATATGCTTAAGATTTACTGTAACTTCAATCAGGAAATAATATTTAAGCGTTTTATGAAGTGTCTTCGATTGTCGGTGTATTACCTATTAAAATTTCTCATAAGGAAGACGTTTTTACGTATCATTAACGCGATAAAATAACCCTTAGAATCTTTATAAAGGCACTAACGGTGATGGCAAAATATTTGAAAACCTCTAAAGACTTCATTACTCACTTTATTAACTAGGTTATTTCAATGGCTTCGTCCGCTTTGGTCACTTTTACCACGATTAATAGTAATCTATATGTTAATCTTGGACCTTAAATAACACTGGTCAATTTCGGCGATGTGCCAGTGTTATTTTGACCTGTAGTTTTGGTTTGGAAAGAGTAACCAAGAAACATACATCCTTACAAATTCTCTCGTTTGTTATATTAAAACATTCTGTATCTACGTAAGGTAGTGGCAAACTATCCCATTCAGGGGTTGGCAACACTGGGCCCTTAGATGTTACTAAATATGTAATTAATAAATATGAAATTAATATTGGATTAAATTATAGATTTTTTGTTAATACATATCGACTATCTCGTTTATTCTTTGTTATTTCCTTCAAATCAGGTTTGTCATTACCATATGTAGCTACGTACTCGTACTTAATACGAGTGTTCTTCGAGTGTTACCGAAAAGGTTGCCGACGGCTGCATTATTTAACATTGGTTGCAACGGGCCTACGCCATTTCACTAACGGTGGCAGCAAAATCCAAAATAACGGTGTCCACCAATTCGCACTTGGCCAGCGCGGTGGACTATGGCCTAAACTCTCTCATTCTGAGAGAAGACCCGTGCCCAGCAGTGGGACAATAATGGGTTGACGACGACGACGGCAGCAAAACCTTTGGGAACCCTTCCAAAAGGCTGATTACTCACATTCTTAGTTTATTGTACGACTATAGGTAATGGCAAACCATCCCATTATTTAGCCGAGATTCGTTGCAACGGGCCTACGCCATTTCGCACGACTCACGCGCATTCCTATGCATTATTTATAAGACACGGGAGCTTTTCCGCCATTTTCTCATTTCTCAAGTTTTTTAACAAAAACGATTTTTATAACAGCGGGTGGTTGGCTGGGCGGCTATATTCTAGTCGTCTCGTAAATAATGCTGATTGGCGTATGATTTTATTGGTCTTTGCCTTTTTAGAACAGATTACAGCAACCCCGCTGTGTTCTACGGATATAAAAATTAACGGTCCATAATTGAATTATTAAGCTTTTTGTTCTAAAGATTAAAATTCGAATCTCAGTAATGGATTTCGAAGCTATGTAAGTGTGATATAATTTTTATTACCTTGATTTAATTATGAATGAATACTATGTAAGGTTATGAAAAATTTGTAGAAAGAAAACTTTCTGGAAAACGATTTTTTCCAGAAAGTTGGCGGGTTATTTCGCATTTAATTTGGCGCGTATGAACATGATTGATAATGGGGTCTAATGGGATGTGGACCCCTTCGCTATAGAGAAAGATATGTTTCCAGAAACTGGTTGGTGTTTTTGGCGACCACCGCATTTGGAGTATCCCTCTTACCAATGTTTTAGCTAGCTACCTACGTTTGTGCTACATTTACTTTAAATAAAACTTAATAGCTAATAACATGCTGTGTTTAGTTCTAGATAATTCCTGTTTCTAGTTCAACATAACCACTTATTACTGGAACGCATACCTCTATGTTACTCGATAAACAAAAATATTCGCTATTATAATTTGGTTTTCAAATCGAAATGAAGGTAAATGGCATGAGTCGTTCATACAATTGATTATGTTGTTTTTATTTAAATCTTTGCTCGTTGGGGTAAATTGAGTCCTTATTTACCGCGGTGTCGCCGCAAACTATAGTCGTAAGTTAGCCGGTTACATGCGTGTGCGCATACGATGTACAGATAGCAAAACAAATGGATAAACCCCGTAATATATTTGATCGCTTGTTTCCTTATATTTGTTTATTTTTTGTGTTGTCGGAGTGAATATGTGATACAAGAATTGTTTTAGGTATATTATTGTTGTGCGAGCATTTTAAGAGTAACCTCTGTTCAGGCTTATGTAGAACAGTATCCAATACAAAATATAACATTTTGTGCAATTTTGGGCCAAATGAATTAGAATCAGTAGCTGACAAACTTATTTTTGTAAAACACCTTTTTATAGCAATCATAAATAAACATCAAAATTTTAACAAGACGGTTTCTTTTGGCACCTTTAAATCAAAATGCCATAGTCAAATTTGATTAAATTGTTATTTGATCTCGATATTTTTTTTAGCGTAGGTAGGTGTTACTAACCTAGTGTATGTGAACTTACTAACGGTATACCGACATTACTTCACTACATAACATAACACAAAGTCGCTTCTCGCTGTCTGTCCCTATGTATGCTTAAATCTTTAAAACTACGCTACTAATTTTAATGTAGTATTTAATAGATAGAGTGATTCAAGAGCAAGGTTACTATTTATAATACATGTATAATATAGTGGAGAAACACTGATAATTTTAGATTTTTGACTTTAAGGTGGGTCAACTAGTAAGTAGTAAATAATACGAATAATATATTATAAAAAAAATAAAAATAATAATCTATCTGAACACTTATTATTGTTGTCTCTACATTTTTTATAACATGTATAGCATTCGATTACATGAAATATTTCCAACACTTTATGATTTATTTATGTTATGATTTTTTTGCGTTTATTTGCATGATATTATTTTATGACTGACCATATCAGTATATCACTGGCATTCCACGAAATCTGATTATACTGTTATGCTTATTATAGTAAAGGTCTCTCTGTGTGTGAAGGGTGAAATACTCTTATCTTGTTATGAAGATGAACTCTTTTTCGACTCCGGAAGCACTTCTGCTACACCTATTTCTGCCTAACAGTGTTACTTGCTCCTGTATTTTGGTCTGAAGGAAGTGAGATGAAGAAGTGAGAGAGAAGATGGTGAGAGAAACATTTTATACGAAGCGTTTAAAGTAGGTTATGACTAACAGTTTATCTCGCGTTTGAAAAAGTGTACCTTGAGTGGAGACTCGTGCCCAGGATTGGGACGATAATGCGTTGACGACAACTGTAATTACATTAAAACATTAACGTAAGAATAAAATAGGGTTCGAATTTTCTTAACGATTTGCATATACCATAAAACCTTTATGATTAGGATGGAGATTGAATCCGAAACCAATATTTTAAAGTCAGTTTTGCTAAAGATGGATGGCTCATTTATCGCTAATGCAACTAGTCGTTAGTATAATTACGAACTAACTAGATCTCGACGCTTCTCGAGCGAATGGAATTCTGACAATTTTGCGAAGTAACCAGCTTTTGTTAATGATGAAGCGCTTCTATTATAGTAGGACTAGCACTTGAATTTTGAATTTGTTACTGATTAATATAAAATTGCAAAAACTAGTGACGCATTTTTAAGTAATATGCCGCGGACGGATTAGTATGAAATTTTGCACGGTTATAGTGGACGTAGAGAAGGAGTGCAGAATGTTAATATTTTTTTCAAATAATGCATATATTATACATAAAATCAATTAAAAACACATTACACACACTACCGTGCATTTGTCACAAACACATAAATAATAAACGAAATAGAACATTTAATGTCTTACTCTGAAAACACATAACGCCAGAAATGTCAGTGTCTTTGTCAAAATTGCTATTGCTTTTATATGCGTTTTAGATAATTAAACCTCTTCTTATATTTAACGGGCGCGTTCAAAATTACTTAAAAATGATTACATTTTATTTGTATTTGAGAAATATTCGTACTACTTTGGACAATATGAAGTTTAGTTTTTTAATTCAAATTACGGTCGAATTTCGACCGATGCGACGGGTGACTAGTTTAAAGAAATCAGTGCTAACCTGTCATTAAATTTAGACATCTCAACCAATGTTCAAAAATCATATCTTCGGACTTTGCGGAGTTACAAACGTAGGTATTAGAAATCACTTATCACCTGCTTTAATAATAATTGAAAACATCGCGAAGAAACTTTCGCGCCTAAGAATTTAAAAATACTTATCTCTAAGACGAGTTTAATCAGAGATACTAACATAGTGGACTGTAATCTAAACTCATCTCACTGAGAAGAGATGAGCCCAGCAGTGGGAAGATAATGAAGACGATTCAAACCGAACACTGATCCGCAATTCACATTTGTAGGAAATGGATATACGTAAAACTTGTTAATGCCTTCACTTTGCATATTTAGTTTACAGCCTACGTACCTTATCGGTCCGATCTCCATACCTATTCTCTCTATACGCAATATTTATACTCATCCCTTCAGCTTTTATTTTACGCGATTCTGTAGGACAATATTCTGTAGACTGGAGAGATAGAATCAATTGTTTCCCAATGAATAGGACTATGCTTAAGGAATTTCTTCGTAAGCTTTATAAGGAATTTAATTTTGCTCGTTTGCTTTTTGTTGCATTCTTCCATCGATATGAATATTCTACTTCGCTTCGCTGGAAATATGTTCATCTATTTCTTACCTTGTGATGTTTGACTTTTTATTACTATAAACTCCTACTAGTTTTTCAAAACAACTTAACTTTTTATTACCTACATTTTCAATTTCATTTCCTCCGTTCATACCTTTATCACAGTGGTTCCTAACCTTTTGGTGACGAAGCGCTCCTCAGCGCTGAAAAGGAGGACTCCGGGATCTCGAAACGACTTCAACCGGAATCCTACGAGCGCGCTGCCCCATCGGGCTCCTCCCAGATGGGCGGCTGGGCCCACCGCTCCATCTAGTCTTTACGACGGTATGCGACCACACATACCGCCGTCCTTCCCGAGATTGCCTGACCGAACGGTTCGAGCTCCCACTCTAGCCGTCTGCAACCCCGGAAGCCCCTTTTAGTCGCCTCTTACGACAGGCAGGGGATACCGTAGCCCTATTCTGACCCCGAGGCTACAGGGACGAGCTTGTGTGGTCCTGCTTTGTTTCAATATGGTGTCACGTTTATAGCACCCATTCATATCACGTTCGGTTTTACTTTGATATTGTTTATTACACTTTTCGATAGGTGTCGATTCCTTTTGAATAGTCAAGTAGTACGTGTCGTTAGAGCACGATATCGGATTGGTGTGAGTACTATCGTTAGATACTACTTCATACGTTTTATTGTTAGTTCTACCTATATGTGTGGGGTACATTGAAGAAGATAGTTGCAATCAGTGACGCTTATTTGTTTTTGGTTGTATTTTTATTATGCACTTCAAATAAGTAAATTTTGCATTTTTATTAGTGTGTAGTGTTCTTTCAAGTATAAGGTTTAAAATGAATAGTTATAGTATTACTATTAACTTCGAAAATTGCGAGTTTTTGAGTTAAAAGTCTCTCCCTACTTCAATGTGTAGTGCATGATATCACACACTACAAAATATTACCATGTAAAAAAACATGATTGTAATTATATAAAAAAATGGATATAAATAAGAAAAAAGACAAACCCGCTGAGTTTCTTGCCGGATCTTCTCAGTTGAGGTCGTATTCCGATCCGGTGGTAGTGTAAGAAAAAAATGTAACTGACAATTTGTAAGTGCCCCCGTACGCCTATACAAAATAAAGACACTTCATTTCATTTCATTATTTTGAAAAGGATTTCTTGTCCCATCGAAGTAGACGTAGTTGCAGGTTTTGTTAAGCACACTCATCTAGATGAAGTTGTTAAAGTTAACAACACCGGCAAGGGCTTCATTTGTACAGCATAATCATTGCTACAAGATTATTTTCTTCGAGAGATAGAAGTTACGTTAGTTATTAATGAAATTATCTTGCATAATCTTTTAAACATACTCTAAGTATAAATATGTAACAAGTTTTTATGGCCAATAGTTCTGATGGCGCATTAAAATTCAATTCAATTCAATTTGAATTCTACAAGCGACATTTTGTTTTCCTTAATTAATTAATTCTTCCATCAACACGCAAGACCGGCTCTGACGCATCAACCTGCATTTTATTGGTGTCTAACGGAAGTTCTTTACAAATTACTTGAACAACGAATCATATGGAAAGAGATGATTCATCTCCCTTACTTTACTTTACTACCTTAGAGATGGTAGGATTTTTAAGAAGGGATTTCGATTGATCTAGTATAAATTTTCCCTAAAGCGTCGCCGCCGTTGATCAGCGATGCCGTGTTATTCACTAATTTAATAAAAAGTTAAGTAATGTTCCAATATATCATTTTTATTAGTGTTTAATTTTATGTAATATTAAATAATCTCCATTTAATAAAACGTTCTAGAACAGGTACTGATTTAAAATATGAAAAATATTTTGTGTAGTTTACCTTACAATTATTATCGACTTATATGTGGCAATAACTTTTTTCTAATATGCAATATGTTCCAATCGAGATTAACAATCTATTTGCATTCAATAATAATTCTATTTCACCTTTAATTTAACAAGTATATAACTACGTATGTCCTGCCGATGCAAATTACATTTACATGTGACTCATTCTTGATTTCAGTTTGATAGCAGACGTCAATTAACGTTAGAAAGCATGTAGTAAAACATGTAGATCCATAACAATAACTAGTATAATGAAATTTAAAACAGAAACAGATAGATACAATGATTCATCTGTCGTCAGAACATCATGATTGCGGGTCCGTTCCGCATTAGTTATCGTTGGAAGCGAGGCGATTCAATCGGCATTGTCTCTCTAATCTGATTTGAGTGTGGCAATCAGTCGGTGGAATCGCTCTGGCCTTGTGGGTCCAGAATTGAGTATAATAATTGAAAGATCGTCGCGCGCGCACTTTGGATGTCACGCGGCATGCGAATGGCTATGGAATGCAACTGCCTGATAGCTACCATCATTGGCAACTGTTACTACGGTCGTTTTCTCTTCAATTTTATCCAGAACTGACTTGCCTATATTTTCTGAATCAGTTTAACTAAATTTGTCATTGAGAATCGAACTAATGTTAACTGTAATTTTATAATATTCAATAGATTAATATTCAATAGAGTTTTTACTGTAAAACTGTACAAGTTTTTACAGTCTAACAAAGTGCATCTAACAAAGCCGTTATATTATTGTTTAATACCTTTAATTAAGTAATTTAAAGGTTATTATGTTATTTATGTACTACGATGGTTCCAATTGAACTATCGTGCACACGTGTGTGTAAGTTACTAATTGGTGTTCTTCATCAATATTTTAAGTATATTCAAATCTATTATGTATATTATTCGTTTTACCGTTAGTTATATCAAGATGATGAAATGTTGATGATACAAGTAATTAGAATTTTAATTCCCTTTCCGTTGAACGTTTTGCTTTCGTGCGGAACGTTTTCAATTATGCAATGAATGCTAGTAAAATAATTATTTATCTCATCTCAATATCACGCAATGTTGCGAAAACGCAAATAGGTCGGACTAGATCTTCAATTATAGATTACTTGAACGTAGTCTGGATATTGGAATCCCTGATGAGATTTCAAAACGAATGATTTCTTACGTCAAATTGTATTTATTTTGTAAACATTTCCACTAAATTCCGTTAATATAGAGAAAGAGAGATTATTTTTCAAATCAAATTCGTTTATTATATTCTTGTTGAAACAGTTAAACAGAGATATCTTGAGATTTGCGTGCATGTTTGTCTCGTAATCCGCCTATTTGCTTCTTCTCTTCTCTATTGACACCTTTTAGTATAACTATTACTCATGTAATATGTGTATTGTTTGAAAAATAATAATAATAAACGTTTAAATTACACAATTCAAAATTATAATGTTTGTACTTCGAGAATCACAAACTAATTATAGCGTTCAAGTTACTTCAATGTTGATCCATATCTGATGGTGAATCTCGCCGTAATACACCAAAATAAAGCTTTATATCAAAGTTTATTGAATCCACGCTATCAGAACGAACAGAATATTCGTCAATAATATAATCGGTAGCTAATCGCCTCGTATCGAATGCTTGGCCGATGAATCTTTTTATTGCGATAACTGAACGATATCCATATATTGCAGCGATAAATGTGTAAAAAAGCCTATTGTTACACTTTTCCATTATATTTTCTTCTTCTTTTTAAAAAAAAAATATATATTTCAGAAAATTATCTTAAGTTAATTTAATTTCGTACGTACGCTTGTATAAGACACTATATAGTACGTGTGGGCTTCTTGCCTAATTAATGATGACTAAAAATCTTTTATGATGATCATGTGATCCGTGATAACGTGATATCAGGCGCGGTCGCCTGTTTATACGATGATTGATCTTGATGATTCGTTGGCGCAAATTGTCGACAACGGACTTGTCACACCGAGACCATTGAACGAAGAACGACGCCTGTACAGAACTTTTTGCTTAATGCAGTTATGATGCAGATTTATAATAACTTTTACTAGGGTTAAACTTAAAATTATAACAAAAAAATAAGAATGTCACAAATTATGACGTCCATAATGCAATTTTTACCACAGTATATAACATTTCCGCATGATAACAACATTACCACATATTGCCGGGAATTATTTATTATTATTATTAGTCGGAGGTACAACCAGTGTAGTTCGACAGGGGAACTACCACCGCCACGAACGGTGTGGTTGCCGGCACACTTTCACATGAGGCGACCATCATAGTCCTCGGGAGTAACAACGCATCTGTGATTGACTTCAGATGGAACACATGTTCTGTATGAAGTTGATTACAGATGTCCATGGGCGGCATTGACTACTTACTAGGTGCATATCCGTTTGCTACTTCAGTCAGATAAAAATATGTTTATGAAAAAAAAGTTGGATATCAACCTACAATTATTATAATAATTATTGGTTCGACTCTTGAAGCCCCGTCGCCATCCCTAATCCTGCTTAATCTCATTAACATTTGTGTTAAGTGCTGCCTTGATTTGACGGGGTTAGTTAAAGGAATGCACTATTAGAGGGCATTCCAACTAAGTCCTCTGCGGTAGAAACAGAGCTATTGCTTAACTTTGAAAGAACTCCGCTTCTGTTGAATTTTTTAAGTAATTCATCCAAAAAAAATATCCGATATAAAATTCCACCAACCAATGTGTTACTCGTGGTATAACAGGTCCCTTATCTGCCATCATTAATGATGGAGAACTAATGAACAATAACACTTAGCTTATATTAATGCCTTTATTCTGTAACTTTGATTAAAGTCTTATCTGAATTCGTAAATGGATAAGGTTTTTGTTTTCGCTCATTATTATTTTTGAATTAACATTATAATTAAAGTTCTTACTTAAAAGGGTGATGCAAGGGTAGCTGTTTCGATCAATCTTTAACAAGCTTTTGATATCAATCATATGACAGTTCGATAAACCCTAGAGTATCTAAGTCACAAGCAATTACGTGTACTTTTACACGAACACAAGGTACACAATGCCTTGTTTACATCGATAGACGTAATTATGTCAGTCAATACCAATATGCATGTATATGTGTACGTATTTATATCATTTAGCATAAAATGCGCTTGCATTATGCAAGTCAATCCACAGGCCGATTAACTTTCAACCGAACTATGCGAGCCAAGGTTTACAAATCACTGTCTATCTGTATCGTTTTATGTTATTTTGTAAAGCGATTTGCTTTTTTTGTGAAACTGAAGTGTCAGAGCCACACTGTCTGGTTGAAGTTAATTAACTGCTGCAGGATATTTACATCTTGAATTATAATAAATGTTTATTCCAAGGTCGACGACGCTTCAATACTTTATGGATTAATAGAGAATACTAGTAGTTCTTGTAGGAAAACTGTCTAACTATTTCCAGACGAATATAATTCTCGCCATATAATGAGGCATAAAAGTGGTGTCAATGTTAAACCTTGTGAAACCCCATGAGGTTATATCGAATTTCTGACTTAGCAATAAGCGTTAATAACTTGTTAGAGCTCAAGGAGATTTTCAAAGTAGGTCTTAAAGTGGATTATAAACTAGATGGAATAAGACTTCAAGAATCAGTTAAAACAGTCGATGTTTATCTTACTTGGATCGGAATCTCAATTCAATGTCATCGTATATTTGTATTTAATTGGTTTGTTGTTGATTCTTAGCAACTAGCTTTTTGAAGTACCCGTAACATACATATGTTTATAAATTATGATATTAAGTTAAATAGTTCCATAATTTTGTTATGACATAGTGTTATTGATGGTATTATATTTCTACATGATGTGATTGTATTACTACATATATTAAGTATATTTATTTATAACACTAAAGACAAGTACATATTACTTACAATTATAGTTTTGGTATAAATTTACTATTTTATTCAAATTCCACAAATTTATATTATTTTACAAAAGAGAATAAGACTAACAAGGAGTATTATCACAAGTCGGAAATCATTATTTCATTTTAACATTTTGTGACGACCTGCATGGTGGTGCGGCTATCATACCGGTCTGACACGCAGTAGGTCCCGGGTTCGATTCCCGGTCAGACAGGTATCTGAACGATGAGTTTATATTCTTGTTCTGGGTCAAGGTGTTAGTGCATTCGTCTTTGCATGTGTCCACGGCACCTACGATACAGGAAATAAAATCTACTGTGGGGGCGATGAGTGTAGAAAGCATTTTTTTAACATTTTGTGATCAGAGTGCTAAATTTTAATTGCTTATTTATTTGTTAATAACAATATCTTATTTGTTACAGAGGTGACGCAGTTGGAGGATCCTCGGCTAGAATGGCTGAGCATCCAAGAGGCGATGCTGAGAGACTACCTCCACACTGCACAGGAGGCTCTCGAGGTAAGCACATGCATTTTACGAAAAAATAAAGAAGAGAATAATATTATTGATAAAATCAGGAATTAATCCATCAAATTGTATAAATAAATTAATGGAGATTGATCGTGCCAATGGCAGAATTTATAGAATAAAAGCCACATACTCCACTTTTAAAATACTTTGTGTTAATGTTAATTTACTTGCAGTTAAAATAAATGTAGGTCTAGAATTTAAAGTCACTTTATAATTAGTACTACTAAAATATAATTATTTCAAATTCAAATTTATTTGTTTTATGCGTGTGTAACACTTTAGTAATTTTACAATTCCAAACAAACAAGAGAAACTATAATCCGTGGCTGGGACCATCCTATTAAGCATTGTCGAAAGGCCTGTAGCAGGAGGTCCCGCTCTTCCTTATCATATAATATGTATTTATATAACTATGTAAATACAATATTATTATTATAATTTTACACGTAACAATATTTACGTATTATGTATTTAAAATAATGTTTAGCCGGATCTTGTATCTGCCAACCCTACAGCTACTACCGTTACCGATTCCATAATATGCTTACACGATGACATTCTACAATTACGCATTCCTTAATGTTTAATGTCACGACATGATTCGACGTTTTCGATGCGACGAAAAATACAGGCTTCAATTGCTGCTCGAGTTTTGTCGCTAATAGGGCACGGTGATTCATAGTGTCTGTTTAGATTGTGTACTGTTATCGTCTTTACGGTCCAGTGCTACCTGTATTTTAGAAATATTTTATTTAACCAACACTTTGTCGTCAGTATTCGTAGACAAATTAAAAGGTCCTTTAATGATTAACATAAAAGTTTTAATCTTTTTTTAATGCTTTAATCTGGATAAGGCAGGCGGGCTACTTAATGAAAGGTAGTCACCGTCGCCTATGGATATTTGCAACACCAGAGGAGTCGCCAAAGCATCGCCGGCGATGAATCTTTAATCATAATTTTATGGAATGTCTTTTTTTACTATATTGTAGTTACCATTCCTGTTGATTATATTCAAGAAATTATTGTTCTTAAATGGAGGTATTAGGCTCTGAATATTGTACATTAATATTCTCAAAGCCAAATTTCTTATCCCAAAATATAGTCTTTGTTCGATCTAGCAGTCTATTGAGGTATTGTTACAAAAATATTTTTATCGACAATGAGTCTACCGGTATTCGCGTGATGTCTTATTTCAAAGAAATCATTCACATTAAGAGCGAATAAGATTTAATCTATTATTGCTTTAGCTAGCTTAGATAGTATTAACTCAGCGCCATTCTCTAATGCCTTATGTTACTTTCAGATTGATATTCAATTTGTATTTTAGTTCGCTATTATTAAGATGTCAATAAGAAATTTGGCATTATTTTTTGCTTCAGTACCAATAAGTCGTTTGTCAGTTTCAATATTAAATTTATTAATGCATATTCTGTTGGTGTTCAACCATCACCACCTAATGCTCTTATTTCGTCAAAGTGGTAATTAAAAAAAGATTGCATCGAATTAATGGTCGCCTATCTATAGTGAAGTACTCAAAAGCACATTAAATGCGCGATCTATGGGCTCTTCCACAAGATAACAATGGAATGCGATGGCTCGTTGATAACAGCAGATAAGAGATAAGTGGCCGCTTATATTGTTTCGAATTGAGCTCGCAAGGCGAGATACCAAATTTATGTATGCATACCGCTCATAATAAGGACGCGGCTTGATAGAATCAGGTCCATGACAAAGAGTTTGATAAACTTGGTAAGTTTTGATTGTAGCTGTAATTTATTTTTTATTGATTGTTTTCTCTCATATATACATTAAAGTAAGATTGAAAAGCTTTTAGTACGTGTTCTATTTTATAGATTAGTTACTAAGTTAGTATAATTAGTTGAACTGTTTTATTTTCTTTTAAACGAAAATTTGTGTTATTCAATTCAGTGTTTATAAGTTCTGTTACTTCATCTTTGATTCTCTAAAGATTCGTCCTCTTTACTTGAGTTCCGTGTAACACTTGAGAACCTTAGTGAAACATATCACGTCTCCACCGAGAATCCCGTTATCAAATAACATATCTGCGTTTGTTTAGCCGTGAATACATACGTGATGATGTCTTAATAGTTATAATTCTTCTCTCAGATCGAAATGGACGATACTGCTTCATATTTTCACACACTTAGCCGCGCTCTAATTTGATCTACATTTACATCTACATAGCCCATTTGTATGAGTGCTTAACTATGCGTGTTATTGTATCTACCTCTGTTATTCTAATGAGAAATAGTTTCTATATTATTCAATATTTGATTGATACCGATAGATAAATATGTATAACGGTATCTTTGAATCTTGAATTCACCTTGATAATTGAAATTGAAATAGAAAGGAACAAAAGGACATTTGAGCCAAAAAATAGCTATAATATTTAGAATAAAATACATTGAAAATTTTAAAATAGGTAAATTAATAGAACATATCTCAGGTTATATCTATATGTGGTTAAAAATATGTAAATGCTTTTCATTCCTTTTATCTTTTGTTTAAAAATCAATTTTCTTTTCCAGAGCTTTTAAATTGTTATATATTAACTACTTTTTATAATGGTGAAGTTTCGACCATTGGGCGAAGCTGGTTTTATAGTTATTAAGTAGAAAAAGCCAATATTTATAAAGAGTAAAAGGAATAGCGGTATGAAATAAATTCCATCGCTATCTGGCCTTTTTTGACGTCGGAATGTGACCTGACCTGTGTCTCTGGTAACGATGGAGCATCAGCCATCAGTGATAACCTTCGCAGTTCGAACTGACGTCAATTGATCGATAATACAAGCGGTGCAAGTAAACAAAAAGATATGTTAGATTGATCAACAGTGACCTCGGACCCGGGACTTATCCAACTGGGATGGAATTAGATAATTCTCTGGAATGTGACTTGCTACTGATAAACTTCCGCAATTCTCCTTCTGGGTTTAATTGATGAATGATTAAGTTCTCGAACTATAAAGTTAAGTTATATTCCACTATTAAACATTCCTCTAATGTTTATGTAATAACTTTTCTCGTTTCTATTATGTCTTCTTTAAAATTTATTAAGTTCTTGTATAAGTATTTTCTTTCTATCTACTTTTATCTCACACATGAATTCCGAGAATTGTCACATAATTGCTAATATATATGCTATTGTACCTATAAATTTTAGATCCACCTTCGCATCGTGTGATTTATGTTTAGGTAAATTTATGTCCATTACATTACATTCTTTATTACATCCTGATATCGGAGCAATGAATTTTAATTGCATTTCGATGTCGCATTTTATCTTTAGTAAAATTCTTAAGCTTTTCTTTGTTCAACATTAATCTGATGGTCTTCCAAATAATGCGCATAATATTCAATTAGGGGAGCGATATCATCAATTTTTATTTCACTACGTTAAATTACATAAAGTTGAATAGCGTCTTTAAAACCATGGCTATAAGGCCTATGATTAATGACATGACCGGGTAATTGTAGAATGAATGTTTTGCTACGTGCACGAGATAACATAAGGATTGTGTTAGTTTAGTCCGGAAAAGCTTCGCGTACCAGAATTATTATTATCCACTTTGTAGGTTTACAGTTACTGTTTAACCAAAGCTTGAATCATTCTCGTTCAAATAGAGATTACCGGGTTCACGTAAATTATGGGAGTACAAGCGTTTTGTGATGTTATTGACATCAATATGTTATTTTCACGTATATGTATTTTATTTTTATTTGCTTAAAATGGTAATGAATATTTAAGAGAACATTCGTTTATTAGATAATCATCTAGAATAGAATTAGGAGCAAAATTAAACTATACCTATATTTAAATTTATTCTCCTACGTCTTTATCAAATTTTAGCTTATATTTCACATTGTAAATGAAGACCCGTTCATCGTTTTATTTTAATGACATTCTAGTAGCTACATTCATATCAAGTTTTAATATGCGTTAATTTTCGCGCGACATCTGGTGTCTTATTAAAATGTAAATTCATATAATGTCCATCTCTACAAGTTTTTGAAATGACACGTAGGAGTGACCATAAAAACTTCTATCCACGAGTTTCGCCGGCGGCGTGGAATGTATCATTCATTAATGATTTATTGTCGTGGGGCCACCACCAGGCGTCATTACTGCTGCGGTGTTGAGGTGTTGACCTTCATTGAGTTTAAAAGTTGTTATGCTGTCGACTTGCAGGTCCTGTTTACAAATAAAATGTAATCAACACACTTCGCTACTGGCTTGTTTAGTATTTTATGCAGAATTTAACTTTGCATATTTTAAAGCTTACTAATTCATCCAATATATTGCGTTTTCGTGTCTATTTGTTAAATTGCATTTTTTGTAAGCTTCGAAATACTGATATAATGGCATACTAACTACAAGTTTCACTTTGTAGTCAAAGGTTGCCAAATACTGTATGACAAGGACCTCACATCCACCTTGCGCAAACACAAGCAGCACGTCCATGCCAAGAGCGTTTCACACAAGTGTGTGTATACCATCATTTACTTCATCCACCTCAACAATGCGTATCTCTTATTCCCAAGTACTAAGGCTGGTAATGGCTTAACTATTTCAAGCTTGATAGCAGATATAACCTCGCTTTATGTATGCACATACCATCACGTATTCATGGTGTCGCTATGCCACCGTGCAACTATGTCTTAGACGTAGGACTTGAGATAACCTGGCGAATTTTTATATGCTACCTGCATATCAAACGGAATCCATGTTGGAATCTTGGTTTATGCAACCCTCGATGCAATCGCTCGCCAAATAGAAGTTTGTAGATCCTTTTTATAGCGCTTGTGTAATCGACATCAGAATTAATTTTATGACTTGCATGGCGGTTCGGTCATCACACTGGTTTGACATAGGCAGTGTTCTGGGTTCTTTCCTTGGTTGGGTAGATATCTAAGTAAATTTTTATTTCTATTCTGGGTTTGTGTGATAGTTTACACGACGTTTTGTTTCTAAGGCGTTCACGAGTCACGACACAGTGTAAGGTTAAATGGTATTATTTTTTTAACATTAAGATACACTGTACATTCGTTTATTTTTCTCTTCTCTAAATTATGTAGTTCTTACATAACAACGGATATATCTTTTCCCAATGAATCAATAGTTTGTCAGTTTAAAGATACAATAGTACATTTAATTGCAATAATACTTTTGATTCTTTCTTCCACTGTGATCACATTACAACAAATCAGATATGTAATTTAAAATCTATAAGTTCTTAAGATAAAGCTTCAATGATGACCTCTGAACTTTCCACAATAGACTTTAGAATGGTATCTCGGCAATCTTAACACTTATTACATTGAAGACTTCAGGCCCATCTTATGTTATATTTAATAGAAATAGTTGATGTGTATGTGCATCAGAGAATGTTGTCATGTTTTGAATAGATAAGATCTTATGAGTCTTTAAGAAAGATTATCTCCTATTGTTACCTTTTTATTATTGAGTTGTACTATATTTTATAAAATTGAATACTTCATGCATATAAAATGCATAATTACCTTCCGATACATGAAATATTTTATTAAAGTTAAAGGAAATAAATAATTTCACTAAACTTATCAGAAAAAAGTTTTTGAAAAAAAAAAATTGTACGTTACCATTTATGTTAATCAAAATTAGAATTTAAGTGACCAATACACCCATCCCTCTTAATTTTTCTATACCCATATTGCTGATTTTACTATTCAAGAGGTCGCGAATTTTTATAGTTCTCGTCCATACCAGTAGATAATTCTTTGAACTACATATTTCTAAGTATGTTACTAACGAAGCAACCATAACCATTTTTTTTAAGTTGATCAGAATTCGCAATACCTTGATTTCAAACAAAGCCGCATGCAAGCTAGTGTAGTGTAAAGTAACGAGTGTACAGGCCTTTGCCCTGCAGAGGGGCAGTAATTGGCCATTACATCAGTTTTATTGGACAGGTCAGTACTCCGAGGCGGTCGTGATTACATAATGATAAACAAACTAAATTATTTCATTCGTTCATCATAATGATGTCATCTAAAATCGAAATAGAATTAATTGGCCGTTTGCTCTCAATTGCCGGTTTAATTGTTTTGAAATTTGTTGCATTGATTTTGTTGCGTCTTTACTTTGTATTGAATCGTTTTGTAACTGTTTTCTATTTGTGTTCTGTAATGGAAGTAGAAATCTTAACATCATAATTGAGTTTCCCCTGGCTGTGATGGAATCAGTAATTTTTTAGGTGTCCGTCCGGTTGGTGGCCACTGCTCCACGCTAAGCGTCATTATCTGTAATTGTGTTTTAAGGAATGAATTGCTTTTTAAAGATAAGGAAGAATTGAATCTCGAAGTGTTTAATTACCATACACTAGATAGTCTCAGGAACTTCTCATTTAAAGGTAATTCTATATATCAAGGTAGTATTATTAAAATTGTGACGAATCTAATAGGTTTTAATAGGTATACCAAGCTAATATAACATATTAAGATGTAACAATAATAATCCACTAGATTTCGTGCTATAATTCGGAATTCAGGAATTTCCGCTCCACAAAGTCTGATACAGACGCAAATCGTCTATAACATGTATATGAAACACCGGTCCTTCGCAGAACAGTTTTTCTGGTATCTATTCGTAGAATCTACGCACGCCATCGAATCACAAGCACGTAATGTTTAGGTAAAATTAGGAAATAGAACGATAGCTAGAAACGGTATCACCAAATTCCTTGTCTGTTTGTAAGGTCTATTTTATAATAATACTGTTTGAATTAGCTGTATTTCTTTTGTGATAATTTTTTTGCATTATTTCAAGTGTTTTGTATCACAACTATTTGACCTTTTCCTCGTCAATTTAAATGAATCTCGTAGATGTCAGAGTTACGTATCTATAATTCATAGGAATTTCTTAGAAACGACTTTCCAAAGGTATATTTGTATTATGACACTGCCCAAGGTAGTATCATTTAAGATTCATTATGCATTATACTTTATCCGTCTATCCTATTTGTGTATCCTATCGTGACTTTCACAATAAAAGTTGAAAGTTTCCTACGTGGCGTTCAAAATTGCTAACCCAAATTTCCAGCAGCAAAAAGCCGAAATTAGTACTACATTTTGCGAATGTTTCCCTAATTGGAATTCAAATCAAGCACTACTAACTATAAGGCTATTACTACCAGTACTCGTGGATCATAATTGAACTTTCTGTATATTTTCAAAAAACAAAAATATTCCGTACGTAAAAGGAACTCTTTCACTTTAAATAAGGCCTTATCTAAATACATTCCTAACCCTAATTGCATCTCATCACCTCAATAATTTGTAGCAGCAGGGTCAAAATATTTCTCGGAAGGCAGCACCATCTCTCGTCGGTTCCGCGAAGTGCCGCGCGTGCGCACAGTATCACATGGCGTGTCGACTGCGCTATCCAGTTACAGAGGACCAAGTGTATACATAATATGCGCTATGGCTTATATCATATATTAATTGATGTAAAATAAGTTATTACTACCTGTATCATAGTATACCTGATTCCATCGATTAACGTTTGTAGTCTGCAAATAAAATTTGTTGAACGAAAATAATTCGTCTGTTTAATCACCGGACCGTAATGAAAGCCTTATGTTTTTTGAGTATATATGTGTTTTTTTCTTTAACATCGGCTGCACTCACAACTACTAGAAGGATATTAACTGATGGTGCTGTTACATACATCTTCGTAGCGAAATTAACATTGGAAATATTGCACGGATTTTAAGCGAAACTGATGTTTTAAAATTGCTTTTATCGGGTTGCCATAAGTGACTAATGTACTTGAGTTTCTCGGTATTTTAATCTTATGTTTTTAATTTGTCTTTTCCTTACGTAATTCAAATTGTTTACGTACTAAGCCTCAAAGCGTCATATCATCAAAAATAGTTTTGTACAAATACGAGTAGTGTTTGTGCATTCCGTCTTCATAAACACCTTTGTCTATGTTATTGGGCTGTTGCCGTGCACGGTTTAAATTACGCTCCATTCAAGTAATTCGATCAGTGTATATATGAGCTTGTTGATATGATGATGTCACTGTGGTTTTAATACTAACAATCGAGCCTATATTTATTTTTAATCTCGTCATGTATGCAGAACGGATGCGTCAGCCGTTTCCGCCTGACATTCATGATGTCCAAACTTTAGTTAGTTGTAAAGTTAGGATAAAAATTCTTCGTGATGATTCCTTACTAGTGTATGGTATACTTTATAAACCGTGCAGTAAACTATTCTCCCTTCGACATAAGATACGTGCACATATAAAAGCGTTTGCTGCAACAGATTTTTGCAAAGGATCGCTTGATGCAATTAACGATGTAGGAAATTCTTTGATACATTACGTTTCGTAAATAATTTTGTCATCCCGGATACTACGGGAAACAATTTTGAAATTTTCGTTATGTTCTCGGAAATCATGCGTAATTTGTCCAACGGTCTGCATTACTAAAACAGGGCGCTCTTTGTGGTTACGACACCGATTCTAGTTTGAAGAGTGTGGCAAAGGAAGCTTAGTCATTCAGGACATTCCAATTTAGTTTCTAAGAGAGAAGATTGCATAGGCTGTTACTGATTTTAGGATGGACATCCGTTATATTTGAAGTTGATCATTAGAACAGCTACCTTCGGCGATTTCCTTCAAAGTCGGAAATGAATTGACAAATCCTCTTGTATTACAAGAATTTAGGAGCGACGGCGACTACTTTTAGCCGTTCAGCTTGCCTGCATTATTGGTAGATTCACCTTAAAAAGCTACAGATATTTTGCTGCTACTTCAAGACACCTTATGTAAGTCTCCCTTATGTTCAAAGCTTTTCTTATGCTTTTAACTTTTTACTGTTGTCTTTCGCATCTGCACTTACTGTACAGTGTACACATTAAAATGGCTAAAACATATGGAAATTCGCCAAGAATGTTCGTGTTTTCTGATCATTTGAACCTTATCTCTTAATAAGGACTCTTGGTTCGAACGCTAGTTGTGTCTGATTGTATCCTTTTATATGTATAAATGATGTGATTGTGAGTGTTCGCGAAATCATTTTAGTTATTTTAATCGGCCTTTTTGTTGCTATTTGTTATTTCAGTAATTTTCTCATATAATTAAGTAAACGGTAAATAATTGCTTCTTAATTACAATATTACTTAAACCAAACTAGTATGTCTTTTTTATGTAAAAAAGTAAATGGTTGTGTCTCGAGAAGGTAATTTTTGCGACAGAAATGGCAAATAGGTACCTAATAGTCGAGTTCACGCTTGATATTGCAGTCACACTAACAATATCACCGATGAAGCATGTGATAATTAATTTCTAGTAAGCAAATAACTTAAAAATCGTGGATGCAGATTTGAACCCTGACCTCCAACGAGTGGTTAAAATTCAAATCACTTAAGTCCCAGTCTCTCTTTGTACTATCATTGGTCATGTTTTATAGACGACTTATTAGAAATTCCATTTTGCTGAGTTTTCGACTAATCGGTTAAGCAGCTCCGTATACACATTCTATAAATTTAATATTAACAAATGTTTACTTGCGTATTTCAAAGATGGTTCGACAGATGTCGCTACTAGTAGATCATTTTGAATTTTATAGATTGATTTTAATGCTATTATTAGTAACATTAATTAAAGTTTGCTCTAGCAAAAGGAATAACGTATTTACATTTTAAAAATAAAAACAATAGTTTATATTGTTTACTATATAGTTTACTATGTGATAGTTTACTATGTATATTGTATAGGGTCTTTGTACACGATAACTCAACCCTAAAAAGGGATATAATTTGTAATTTGGTTGTGATGGCTGGTAATTGAGGGTATCTGATCCTGGACCTTCCTGGAACGAAGGTCGCCGCTAGGGCCACCACCGTCTACTATACCATAATTCACTTGATTTTTATTTCTAATTTCCCAATGAACAGCGTATGTTATTTCTGTAACAGTTAATTACAATATGTTAGGTGATTTTGAAATGGTAGTAATTAATTATTTTTGTCTTACTGGCCGTTATTTCCGAGTTGAACATACTTAACTATAAATATACTACTTTGCAGAAATCGAGCCTTGAGAACATCTACTTGGTGTTTTTATTTATCTAAAAACACTTTTTAAATCCTGTTCTTTATTATTTTGACGCTTGAGTAATTTCCCAAATAGAATTGATAATTTAATGTTTAGGTTAGCATAGGTTAGGTTTAGGTTTGGCTCCATTGTTTAAATCAAAATTTAACTTTTATGGTATTTTTAATATTTTGAATGTTTTTTGAATTAGCAGCCCTAATTCCACTTATCCCTTACTACAGATGAGGGGGCGTGGCGGCTCCCAGGTTTTTTGTATTGATAACCATTGACCACGAGTAAAAAATGATCCATGATTTGGAGTTCCACCAGCTCGGTTTAAATGGTTTTAGATTAGGGTCTAAACATAGCCCCGATTTATGGGTTTCTGAAGATGAGGATCATATACAATATATGTGTAAACTTAAATTGAATATGGCTGGTTTATATATGTATGTTTACTTAGTGTTCGAAATTAGTTTAAAGTCACAGATTAAAAAAAAATAATAATAAGGTTATTATTATTTTTTTAACTAACCTAACAAAAAATGTGGGAAAGGCAAAAAAAAGTCAAAAACGACGAATAAGACGACGTATTAACGTTGTTTTGTCTTCCCATATTTACCTTACAGTTTAAAAAATATTTAGTACCTATGTAATTTTATATGTGTTACTATAGTTTAACTTTATCAGTTAAATGTGAGATTAGGTTAATTTTTCAGACTATTTCTGAAATATATACGAAGATAAAGATAAGATATATATTTATATGTTATATTACAGGTATATATGTTTATTAAACAAGTATTTATATATTATATCTAGTTTGTGCACACTGGATTTGCTTTTATATACCCTTTCCTCTCACAGGGCTGCTGGAAGAAATTTCATTTTGGAATAAGTAGCCCTTTGTACTATGTATGTCTATTTTAAATATGTTTCCTTATTATGTGTCCGTGTACAAAAACTTATAAATAAAAATAAATAAATAAAATAAGATATCAATTATATTTGATTCACTTTAGGTATTCTGAACACTTGCACTCTTAGTAGTACTAACGTAGTAGTTGTATTGTGGCTATAAATATACAACTAGAAAACTTATATAATAATGACTACAATCAAGACATTGCTATGTGTATTCATGGTTAAATATTATATGTAATTGACAATAATATGACTATAATGTTTAATTTACACGGGTATTATGTCGAGCATAAATGTTTGTCATTCTTCTATAATATTCCAATCATAAGTCGTTAATGTCTGATAGTAATGTATACATGTAATAATGTAGAACAGTACGTGTAGTACGTTATGAAGGAGAAAAACATAAGTATATGTTACATTTGAATATAATTTCATTTTCAATATAGCTTTTAAATCTTTAAAGACAATAATAAATTATTAAGATAATTGTTCTTCTTTACAAAAGTGCTGTACAAATAATGCCAAGAAATATTTTTTTATCCGATTGAAGTAGCAAATGAGCATGCAGCCCAACTGATGGTAAGTGGTCACTGCCGCCCATGGATAACTGTAAACTACGTTATATAGAACATGCTTCTATCTGAAGTCGATCACAGTTGCGTTGTTACAGTTAGGTGGGGCGGTGGTACTTCCCCGGACGAACTGCGCTGGTTCTACCATCTATTGTGATAGAACTAGTGTAGTTCGACCGCCACCACATTTATTTCTAGCGTGAAACAGTTCTTGCGTCAGGTGGAAGGACGTGGATGCCGGCACACTTTTATATGAGCCGACCATCTTAGTCCTCGGGAGTAGCAACGCATCTGTGATTGACTTCAGATAGAACCTCATGTTCTGTATGAAGTGGCTTACAGATGTCCATACGCGGCAGTGACCACTTACCATCAGGTGGACTGTATGCTCGTTTGCTACTTCAATTTTATAAAAAAAAAACCTGGCAAAACTATATCACCATCACGCGCTATCGAAACAAAATGTTCACATTAGCCAACGTAATTGATACTATTACAATAAACTCATATGATAGTTTCCAGTATTATATTACATACATTGTTACAAGCTAAGAGCTTCATAACTTACTTTCGAATTTAGTTCGTTTACTTCGAATTGGTGCAACTGACTTGTTTTACTGTCTTCGGATATACGATATGCGATTTTCTTAAAGCTAAAGTTTTCTTGTCCCACATTTGGGTAGTTCTCTCTGTAAATGTGGTTTGGTGCATGTGCGGTCCTACGGATTAGAAATTCTTTTTAATTTGTTGGGGGTACAACCCATTATTGTCCCACTGTTGGGCACGGGTATTCTCTCAAAATGGGAGAGTTTGAGTTTAGTTCTAATTTGTTGACAATCATAGTATTAGATCAGTGCAGGTATGGTATAGACTCTTCTTGCCATACTTCGCTTAGTTTTAAATAATTATTGAACTGATACCTACTCCCTACGTGAAAAGTATTAAAAAAAACACACGCTTTCTACACTTATAGCCCCATAGTAGGATTTTCTCCTGTATCGTGGATGCTATGGACTCACACAAAGACGAATACACAAACACCCAGAGCCAGAACAAGAATCTAAACTCATCGTTCAGATACCTGTCTGGCCGGGAATTGAACCCGGGACCCATTGCGCGTCAGGCCGGTATGGTAACCGCTGCGCCACGCGGGTCGTCAGTATTTGACATCGTATCGTGAAAGAAAACAATTTCACGTCATATTTTTTAACTGAACTAACGCTTATCGGTGTTCGGTGGTGATGGAACAAGGCACTAGAACCAGTCCGTTCGACTATGTAATTTCATTGCTTTTATAAAAAAGGATAAGGAGCATTGGTAGTTTCTAATTACGGTGCTCGGAGCGTTGGTAGCGACAAGTCATTATCCGCTGGTGTTGCCAGGCGTTTGGCTGTGACGGGACTTTCCCAATTTTTGTTCGGGAATTCCTGATATATTTTAAATTAATGACAATTCGAGAAATTATAAGTACTCTTGAAATCTATCTGAACGTTCTGTAAAAATTACGGTTTGCATTTTTAACCACTTTGTCATTTTTATTATAAAGTCTCTGAAAACACTCTACAGTTAAACTCTTTAAGATATGTATGTATGTAGATATGGGAAGTACACATCATTGAAATACATTAATAGTGCCACGTTAACTTGGACTTAAACTTGGCTTTGAATTTGAACCCATAACACATACTTTTTATTATTTTAGAAATTACAACGAAATTAGCTTGCAGTACTTCTGAAAGTGACTTCACTATCAGAAGTACTGCATCACTCATCAGATATGATGACTTCACCATAGACATTTAAAATAATTAATGCAGACAATCCCATCTGCCTTAGTTACAGGTGTGTTCCTTCTCATGAGGATTAAGTTAGGCTTCTTTTAAAAGGTGACTTCATCATCAGATGGCCTGCAAGCTAGTTACGGTCAAATTTCATAAATAATAACAAGTTTATGTAGTAGTTTTAAGTTCATACCCATTTCGCTGTCACTAACCTATTTCAGTGATTTGAATTCCTAAACCTTCAAGCTTCGACGCCCCGCGTGGCGAAGCGGTAACCTTACCGGTCTGACGCGCACAGGGTTCTGAGTTCGATTCCCGGCCAGACAGGTGAATGATGACTAGATTTCTGTTCGTGGTTGGGGTGTTCGTCTTATGTCCATGGCACCCACAACACAGGAGTAAATTGGGATTTACTGCCCACAACGCCACAGTAGGCCGTGGGGCTGTGAATCGAGAAAGAAAAGAAAGAAGTCGAGAAACGAGAACTTGAGAAACTCGAGAAACGAGGACTCGAGAAATTGAGAAAGAGAAAAAGAGCTGAAAAGAAAGTGAAGTCTAAATAAAAAAAGTAAGGTACCTAACCGCACCATTACAACCTATCTATCTGTATTGTGTTACAATTCGGTAAGACTACATTGGAATGCCTTATGCAACATTACCTCACCCTGGCTTATCCACTTTGTTTTTACATTGTAACATTACTTAAGGCTGCCTTAAATTACATTTATATTATGCTATTAACATTCAACCATTCCACCGCTTTCTCGGAAGTCCTGATTACAGCAATTATGTACAAACGGACAAATGTCAACAGATGTCGTTTTCAAGTCAAGGTTGAGAGTCATTGTTCTGTATCATGAATCAAAAAGTCATTGAAAATGTTTTTAAATACGTGAGTTTTGATTTTGTTTTGTTGAATGCATTGTGGCCGGGTTTTTTTTGTTGAAGTAGTTAGTAGGGAGTCAATGATTTTTTTTTAAAGTAGGACCCTAAGTACTGGTATACATAGGAGTACAGGTCAGTTGTGTTGTATTTATAAGTAAACTTTCGTTATGTTTTACGGAATTCGTTGATACTATTAAAAATCACGCTTTCTACCCTCATAGCCCTACAGAAAGATTTTCTCTTGTGTCATAGGTACCATGGACACACACAAAACAAATACATAAACACCCAGACCCAGAACAGGAATCTGAACTCATCAATCAGATATCTGTCTGGCTGGGAATCGAACCCGGGACCCATTGCGCGTCAGAACGGTATGGTAACCGCTCCACCACGCGGGTCTTCAAAGTTAAAGTTTATAAGTATTATAAGTAAGAAAGCTTATGCTGAGCATTGTGCCAAATTGTAGAGTTTCATTATGTGACTGAAAAATTTTGGCATATTTTTTGTAATTTCCTTGTAAATGGAAATTATGCGTTAAACAGAAATAATTTCAAATGTAAAACCTTGTTTTATGATTATCGAAAAATTTTAATAGAGTGATTTAGTTTTGTTTCCATTTCTGATATACCTTTTACAAATCGTAATAATTAGAGTTTTACATACATAATATATCACAGGCGCCGTCGATTCAAATTACCCCACAGCCAATAAATCTTCACATATACGTATAACGTAAGTAACAATACATAAAATAATTCTTAATGCGATCCTTGCACTTGCCGTAAAAAGCAATTGATCCAGTTATTTATAACTTAATTGGTACACGTCAGTTAAATGAGTAATAAACAATAATGACACTAGTGGAATTGATTCTTCTAGGGAACAGAATGGAATTCACGACGTGGTTCGAGTTACTTGCCCCGGTTTGTGCGAGTTTTTGTTGGGCACAGACCAAAAAAATAAAGACAACGTCTAGTGAATTGTAGTACTTACTAAACAACTTGTGTTTGTATGCCATGGTATGCGTATTACAAAACTGAATTGAATATTGTATTTTATGTAATGTTATGTCATAATTTTATGTATGTTTACCAATGTCAAATTACATAACACCGGATTTTTCAACCCGACGCAATCGAAGTGCTGTGTGTCGTGTGTCAGCTTGAATCGCACAACTTCCTGTCTTCGTGAATGTCGTAGAAAGTATTTAAGAGCATATCCATAAGATGTGCAGAAGAGTCTTCCAGTGTATTATCAACACACCAAGGTTAGCACGCATACCAGGCACGACTATTAGTAAAAATTCTCATTAGTGCAATGGGGATTTATGCTAATAGCCCAATGGTTCCTAGAGGTTTCTAAAAGAGGATGTCAAAGGTCGAAGAGACGGAGTCTATAATTTTTAGTCCGAGTTATAATTGCGTTGATAGCCATTTGTCTGTGGAGTTATTTAATCTGGAACGCTGTTTTGTCTTAGTGTTTTGTTTTAAGTCCGAGCTATCATACCTCTCACTCGGTTCTCGTGTGCACTTTCAGATTCTCTCGTACATTACGCAATATTTATATACTTAACTTTGATATAAAACATCTGATTGTGTCGTATAAAGGCTCTTTTCACTTAAAGGCAGTTTCTTACTTGGGTGCTCATCATTAGATTCAGACATAAGATTTATCTTGTGAAGTTAGGTAAAATTACCGTGGATAAGAATTTTATGTGTTGAGACTTCATAATTATCACAAGAGAGATTAAAATAACGATGCGATATAACTTTATTTTGAACACTAAATTTTAAATATTATGGCTCTTATGTCGGTAGTGGCAATATTATTACGTTTCAGATTATTCGATTATCATGGTACTAGCACCATATCCCTTCGTAAAACAGTAGAATTTGCAATATGGATTAATATTTTAATATCAGGATTTTGAAGAAAAGCAACACTTTGGCAATTGACTAAATTTATAGTGGTTGAAGATGGCAGAAGCCATTGTATGAGGTGTCGCTTAGTATCAAGTAATGTTTTTTACACCTAAAATATGCCTTTGTGTTAGCCCTTAACCAACGAGCGCACGGTAGCTTACACTAAATTTAAGACGAAACAAACCGACCATAAACATTAGTTATGATCCAGCCACCGGGCTACGCTTCAGGCGAAATGGCGGACGCCGCGAGATGGACGCATATATTTTGTTTGGTTGGCATGTTAAACTTTTATGGCGGTAAAATAGATCCCTTACGGAAGTTTCTTTTCGACTCCTGTCTCGTTTTGTAAGAGTTACATAATAATATTATAATAGAGGTAAATAAAGAATCTTTATCCATGCAAACAGTGGATTGTTTATTAATCGACTTTCTAAAAGGAAGTGGTTATCTATTCTTGATTTATACATATATATTTCTAAATATATACCGTTGTGCTAGCTCTTAACCAACAAGCGCACGGTAGCTTACACTAAATTTAAGACGAAACAAACCGACCATAAACATTAGTTATGATCCAGCCACCGGGCTACGCTCCGGGCGAAATGGCGGACGCCGCGAGATGGACGCATATATTATGTTTGGTCCGCATGTTAAACTCTTATGGCGGTAAAATGGATCCCTTACGGAAGTTTCTTTTCGACTCCTGTCTGGTTTTATATGAGTTGAATAAAAAATATTATTATAGAGGTAAATAAAGAATCTTTGCAAACAGTGGATTGTTTATTAACCGACTTTCCAAAAGAAAGTGGTTATCTATTCTTGATTTATAAATATATATCTAAATATATACCTTTGTGCTAGCCCTTAACCAACAAGCGCACGGTAGCTTACACTAAATTTAAGACGAAACAAACCGACCATAAACATTAGTTATGATCCAGCCACCGGGCTACGCTCCGGGCGAAATGGCGGACGCCGCGAGATGGACGCATATATTATGTTTGGTTGGCATGTTAAACTCTTATGGCGGTGAAGTGGACATACCTTACGGATTTTACATCGAAAATATATTCTTTCGTGCATTTGAAATCACATAAAACCAAAATAAATAAGATAAAATTTCGTATCTATTTTTTAAAAATCTATATACGCTCTCAAGTTGTTACAATTTGAAGTTATGTCATCTTTCCCATACGCGGATAAAACCACATGGCACAGCTAATTAATACCATAGCTCTTTTATTAATAGGATTTTGTGTTTATACAACTCATATAAAATCAGGCAGGAGTCTGATGATTCATCTAAATGCGATGTACAGACCCACGGAAGTTTAATTTTTTATTTTATGTATGAACACGAAGTTATCTTACACGGAAATTACCGTGGGCGTTCTTTTCGTATTTTAAGAAAAAACAGTTATATTCCGATACGAATAGTAAGATTGATAAAAATGGATTATATATTAAAAGGCTATTAACTAGAGTTGCAGTGCTAAGTTTTCAATTATATACCTTTTTGGATGAAACAGTAATTTTAAAGATTAGCTTTAACTTAAACTTGATGAATTTTGAATGCGATATTCATGGAAAGCAACAATTTAGTTCAATTTTCAAAAAAACATACTCGTATACAAAATACGTTCTCCAATTCGCACTTGGCCAGCGCGGTGGACTGTGACCTAAAACTCTCTCATTCTGAGAGACCCGTGCCCAGCAGTGGGACAATAATGGGTTGACGACTACATACAACATACGTACAAACCGACCGCATTCCGCTAGAATCGCATCCACCGTCCGTGTCTATTTATCACCGGTATTGTTTTGTCTGAATCATTATCTCGGTAATTTGTATCGGCTCGCTATATTTCACGACCCTCCCCGTCTTGTAGATATGAGTAATAACGAGCGTACTGACTTCTTGCCGCAACTTTGTCTGCTGATTTTTGCGTGATTATTTTCTTTATCTGATTGAAGTAGCAAACGAGCATGCAGTCCACCTGATGGTAAGTGGTTGCTGCCGCCCATGGACTGTAAGCAACTTCAATTAGAATTTGGGTTCTATCTGAAGTCAGTCACAGAAGCGTTGCGACTTTGAGGACTATGATTAAAGTGTGCCGGTAACCACACACTTCCATCGAAACGCAAGAAATGCCTCACGCTAGAAATAGGTGTGGCGATGGTACTGCCCTGGTATAACTACACTTTTTCTACCACCTGGAATACACACTTTTATCCGCGACTTATACCTACTAAAAAATTATAACTAACAGGCACGCGTGTTTAAGTGTAGCAGTGGATGCGTTCCGATAGTAGGATGTGGTTTTGGGCTGATTTAAATATGATGCGACTTTCATAGTCTGGGAAAGAAATTAGTAAATTAATTCTGGTAAAACTTTTGTTCTATGTGGAATTGATTACAGAAATCTATGGGGAGTATTGACAACTTACCATTAGGTAGACTATGTGCTCGTTTGCTACTTCGTTTTTATAAGAAAATTAGATGACCCGGCGAACTTCGTTCCGCCTAAAAGTCAAAAATCGATTTTTTTCACTATATTATGGATGTATCATACATAAAAACCTTTCTCTTCAATCACTCTATCTATTAAAAAAAACTGCATTAAAATCCGTAGCGTAGAAAGATTTAAGCATACCTACATAGGGTCAGACAGCGGGATGCGACTTTGTTTTATACTATGTAGTGAAGAACAATAGTTTCTACAAATTACATTTGGTAAAAGCAAGTAACCACATAAGTAACTAAAATACTTATAAGCAACACTAACACTTGAATATCCTGAAATGATACCGGACAATGACCTTGTGTGGGTAATATAGTTGCATCATGTGTGAAAGTGATATAATTTGTAATCCGGTAATTTATGTGCATTTACTAGGCTTAATTACAAATTTAATTAGTATTAGTACATAATATATGTAATAATTTGACGGGAATTTACTTCCACCATGTAGTTTATCTGTTCAGTGCTCAGTGCTGCTCAATCTTATACATTTGTTGCTACTTTTGAGAACGAAATAAAAACGTCGAAATGACGACTAAGAAATAAAATTCCTAAAAATGGACTTACACAGATTTAATACAATAACGATTATAAATATCTATTACCTAATGACTTACAGGCAAATTTAAGAAAAATATGATAATTATGAAATTGAACTAAAAAGGTCAATTTGTACTTGCCACGTTGTTTTAGTAAAGAGGCGATGTGCTGTAGATCTTTTAAAAGTCAGGTAGTAGCAAAAAAATAAGGAATTCTAAGTAATTACTAAAACAAAATGAATAAGTAGAATTAATCGAAATTTGTCATAAACGGCGTACTAAATAAAATCCCATCCCATACGAATGGAATCGAGATATTATTTTCATTTATAATGAATTGAATTATTTCTTACGTCCAGCCCATTGAGTACCTATTCATTAAACTTGTGCCTTTAAGGTATCTAATCGACTATCCGAGATAAAATATAGCGAGATTGCAAATATTGTAGATATAAGTATGGATGTAGGTACTTAGTCTTAAGGTATTCCATGGCGGTAGTTAGAATTTACGTCGTTTCATAAGATATACAACAAAATCAAAAGAATACTTATTCAAAAGTTTTCCCGAGTGAAATATTTTAGTAAACTCAGATCAGTGGATTATATTATACTTATGGTTAAAACAAATTGGACGACTCTAATAGAATACTTATTTTATAGAGTCTCATTTAACAGGAGAAAAATGTATTAGTAGGACATAAAATTACAAATAAAATCTTATTTACTTACATAAGATATAGACAAGATATCATCGCTATTCGTATGTAAGTTGTGAGTCAGACAAGTGGTTAAAGCTAGATGGAGTATTTATTTTCTCAGCAGAAACCCATCTAATCGACAGATATTGATGCTCTCAGTAATTACGATTGGAAACGGTTAGTAGAAATCGTAATATTCGTATAAAACGATAAGCAACCAGTTGCGGATTATTTCTTACCGATTACTGTTATCTTGGTAGCTGATTTTCGCAATTGGTTCAATATTGCGAAGATTAGTCCCGAGGAAGTCGTATTCCGGTTTGTAATTATAACTTTCTTACGTAATTGCGAATATTAATTAATTTAATAACGTATTTAACGTTATGTTAAATATATTGAAACCGTCATCTTTCATTACCTACTTTATTGTCAGAGTTAACTTAAAATTTATCACTTGATTAAGACCGTATTATATCAAGGTTTGGAAAAAAATATTATTAGCTTTTTTCATATTAAAAACTCGAACGTGTAGTTACAATCAATTTGAAATATATACATTTTATCACAATCTTAACTGCCCGAAGCGTTCAATGTTCGTTAACTTCCATTGAATTTGTGCCTAGTGCATATTTTTCCATTCTAAGCGCAATAATTTGCATATCCAAAGATTAATAACCGTTGATATTGTACACAGTTCATTACGAGCAAGTATGGGTTGAGAGTTGAGTTGGTCGTTTGTTAATATAATGCAGCGTTGGGCTACTGTGCACTGTAATATATGGACCTTAGATGGAGGCTTGATTATGATATATTCGCTCCCCCGATTACAGGTAAAGCCTCCGCTGTAAATCGTTGTGGCGCGCCATTATGCCAATTTTATGTTAGAACAGAAATTACTGCTAATGAAGATAAACGTAGACGAACATTTGGAATTTGTCGTGTTAATTAACGCGATGGCATTGATGATGTTAATATTAATAATGAAGTAAAATATAATGCTGATGAAGATAACATATGTCGTGAAGAATTAATGACTATAATACTACTTAATATACATAAATCACGTGTCACTATGTTCCTACACATTAATCTCTGTAACCGCTTAACCGATTTCGGTAAATATTTGGGAGTGTATATATGGTTGGTGCCGACGTGAAAGGTGATTTTTTTACCAAATAGATGGCACTGTTGTCTTTTTTGTGATGGAAATTTTGACCACACTAATAAGTATAAACGGATATTAAAATTATGGCTTGTGTACTGAAGAAGTCACTCTAACAAAGAACACAGAAAGAATTGTATTTGATTACAGAGATAACGGAATAGTGTTACTTATCGCGAAATTGCCTTAAGTGTTTGTAATTTATCATTTCTTTTCAACCATTGTTTCTTGTCTCTCTGTTAATCTGGGATCCTGTTATCATATTTCAAGATTATATTATGAAAAATGATGGCGCCAGATTGTCTTGGAAATATATGAGCTTCTGAATAACGTGTTCGCTATAACAATGATCTTTATTCATGATGTTGGAATACCAAAGCGATGGTTAGGTTTTAAGAGAAATAAATATCTTCTAGCGAAAATATACCTAGACCTAAGTTTGTCAAAGTGGTCTCCTAGAACGTTTATGTCCTAGGACTTAAGGTAAAGAAAATTGAGATTTCAGTTATTGACGTAAGTAGATATCCAATGACGCAAATGATCATTGAAAGATAAAGTGAGTAATTTATAAATATTTAATAGGTTTATAGATGCCTAATGGATGTGATACTGTTAGAATGTGAATTAAAAAAAGGTGGCCAAATAAATAACTAGTAAATAGCACATGAGAATACGGTGAAAGTTCATGTGTCTGATGAATTATGCCTGGGATTACATAGTGGAGAACAAAATGGTAATAAAGGTCGGTAGGTCTGGAGAAGATTGGGTACCTCAGATCTAGATAATGATGCGAAAGGCTTCATCGATTTCTCATCGTGCTTGTATTGCTCAGGAATTGATTAAACGCATTAACATATCTGTGATACGAATCGTTCGGTTGTACATTTGTCATAATAATCCAACGCTATATTTCCATCTCAGTACCACCGTAATATCGTATCGATGGCAAATTTAAATATTTGATTATAATCTCGATGAAAAATATGATCCGATTTCCGTGAATGATGGGAATACCCGCTGTTTTATTCGTTTTTTTATGGTCGTCAATTGATTTTTAATTTAGCGTTGTGCACGATGATGAATGCTTAGTGATCTAGATGCATACGGGGATAACGTTACGGTGTGACGTATTAATTGGAACAGGTACGCATAACAGGTATTAGATATTTATTAGGTACCTAATATAAATTTATAGTATACTTGATATCACCTAGTATTTCTAGTATGCGTAGTAAAAGTATGGTACTATACATAAGTATCTATTAAGTAATTGTGAGTTATATTATACGTATTGGTAATAAGTATTGCCCAAGTATGTTATATAATATTGAAATTTAGGTGGTCTGTCGTGCTACATACCTAAATAAGTGTAAAAAGTCATAGGCAATATAAAATATAGTGAAAGAATAGATATTTTGGAAAAACAGTTGTATATGCGATGCTCTATAAAATGCAATAAAATGAGTATGTGATACTATTGTTTAAATTATTTATAAAGCTAATGGTACACTAGGTTATATATATACATAACCTACGTACAGGTATATACCTGTGCTGGCTATGTATATACTAACTGTGACAAAATTGTGCATTGGTATATTGTAAGGTAGTTTTGTTAGGTCATACTAGGTCCAATAGGAACAAGAAGCTATATACATTGAGTACTTATTATAAATTTTTGCAAAGGGTGTACATAATATCTAATTCAGCTAATATGACCGAGTTATAAGATCAGTATGGTTTTTATATACATTTCTTTTTTTCTTATTATTATAGATGAAATTTGCTACACTAGTGAGTAATCGATCGCAGATGTAATTAACTTATTTCTTGCTTAATTTATGCATATTAGAATTTTGTTTATATTAGTATGGATCCGAATCGAAATATATCATTAAAATTGAGAAAGTAAAGTTGCACTAACAACTTTATTTTGAGACGCCCTGAATGATCTTTTAGTGGCCTTACAGGGATGATTTTTGAAGAAACGAAGTAAAACAAAAAATATTTATTACATTTTATTAATTAGCACGGATAAACCAATTACACTAATTATTATGACAATATTACAAAATGTGAATTAATAATAGACGATCAGTAAACTTTACAAAAATAACTCAATATATAAAAAAGAAAACAAACAAAATAAAATATCAAATAATATTATAATATCAAATTACAATTGATTAAAAAATGGCCGCTTAATTATAATTTACTGACGTTAAAATTAATGCAGGCGGTGACAAACGTGGTTTTGATACTATTTTTAAATATTTTTAGTTTACCCGTTAATTTAAGTGCAATGATTTAAGGAAGCATTTTTTTCAAAAGCAAAATTTTGCTATTTGAAAATTATTAAAGTGAATTCATTGGAAATATATTTTAAACAATTGTCGCTTATCGCTTGCTTATTCGTGATGTGACACTTTATTGAGAGCTAAAAGCGGCCGGGCGTCCATTACCCAAAGTGTATGAGCATTGGAGGAATTTTAATGGCCGAAGATGAAATTAACCTCCATTCTACTTTCCTTTTGTCCATTCCCGTCATATTTCAAATCAAATATTTTCTGTTGTAAATTCCAGTGTGTTCGAAACGGATTTATCAGGTTGAATGCGCCTTGTAATAATAAACACGTCCATAACAGATGCGTCTGCGCATATCTTGTTCAAATACCATTTAGATCCGTTGAATGCAGCCTCTGAAACACGTGTGACGGACTCATATATTAGGAATGCATAGAATGGGAATCATTTATTGCTGTGAAGGTCCTTGCCCACTATCCAACCGCTCTCTTAATCCGAGAGTCTTTTTATATCATTAGTCAATGGATAGTCCGTCTAATGTGAAGTGGTCTTTGTTAGTCATGGCATTTCTCTATTCATTATTTGAAAAAAAAAATACTCATTTCTTGAGAAATAAATAATGTCCTCAGATGATACATATTTACTTTTTAGTAAGTGACGTACGCTAAACTTATTTTTGATCAGACTTACACAGCTATCAATTAGAACAATACCTATGGAAAAATGCCAATCTAAAAATTTCCAAATGGAAAAAAACGAGTCCAATAAATTCCATTAAAGAAAATAAAATGGAAATTTTGTCCGTTAACTGACAACCCTGCACTCCGGGATATGCCCGGTAGCATTTAAGTTTTAAAACGTTCACTGCGTAATCTTGAATGCATATTTTTGAACACTAAGTTGCTGTAATGTTTTATAAGAGAAATGTGATGGATGCGGCCAAGATAAGGCACTTGTTTTATCGCGAGTGATTAACGATTAGCGAAATGTCCTGCTGGTAAATGCTTTTATGTTTCAAGTTACTCTGATGTTACGCTTGGTAAATAAAATGTAAATGCGATAAAACAATACTCCTAAGTACAGAAGTTCATAGGAGTGAGTATAGTATCTGTGGAAGTAATACCCTACATTTTTTATTCTATAATAGTAGTGTCAAGCACTGAGTTCTGCTTCGGCGTGGTGTTATAAATGTACTTCTACGTGGGGTTTTTTTTATCTTATTAGTCACTCGTCTCAACGGTCGACAGTAATTTAAATTAAAAAACTAAACTTTATATAGTCCAAAGTAACACGAATATTTCTCAAATTTGCAAGGTAGTGTGTGTAATGTGTTTTAGTTGATTTTATGTATGTTTTATGCATTATTTGAAACAAATATTAGCGTTGCGTAATCCTTCTTTGCATCAACTATAACCGTGCGTAATTTCGCACTCCTCCGTCTGCGGCAAGTATCTTAAAAACGGATTACAAATTTTTGCTTCACGTATTTAAATTAAATACGTGAAATCCTATCTGGGTTTGATTACAGATGATCACATTTGTAATTGGCGGCATTACCCTCATAGGAACTTCATGCTCTCAAACTAAATCTTTTTTTTAATTACAGTAACTGTTTTATATTATTCGATTTAATTAATGTTTAAGGTTTTCTAAAGCGGAACTAAAATCAAATGATTCTATTGAAAGAAAATTATGTTGATCGGGATAAATTGTCAATTTTGGCACAGTTTTTGTTTATCTTATCGTTTATTCGTTCGTAGTGAAAAGAGTCCTTAATGGAGTCACTTTATTTATTTTATGGCTTGATCGACGGCCCACGGGTGGAAAGTGTAATTATAAGTATTGGAGATATTCCTTGCATTTTTTTATTTCGGCGCCAAATGCAGATTCAATTTTGGATTTTACAGCTGCTTTTATGAGTGCGAATGTCTGCACAGATGTAAGATTTTGATTTTATTGTTAACTTTTATAATCGAAGGAAATTGAAAGCTCAATTTATGAATGTTGAATTCGATGGCAACTATAAAACCAAGTGCGAGTCGAGCTCTGGCACGATGGGTTCCGAACTCATATCTATAAAAGGGCAAACAAACATGTCTGTTTGGAGCCTCCCTTAATTTATTTTATTCCGTTTTTAATATGTACTTATTGTTATAGCGGCACATGAGTTAATAACATAATCTGTAAACATTTCTACTGTCTACCTATCACGGTTCCTGAGATAGAGCCTCATGATAGACAGACGGACAATCGGACAGTGGAGTTTTAGTAAATGTCCCGTTTTTACCATTTTTTTTTATGTGACTGAAGTCCACCTGATGACAAGTGGTCACTGCCGCCCATGGAAATCTGTAATCAACTACATACAGAACATGGGTTCCATCTGAAGTCAATCACAGATGCGTTGCTACTCCTGATGGTGTGATGGTCGCCTCATGTGAAAGTGTGCCGGCAACCACACCCTCCTATCGAAACGCAAGAAATGCTTCACGCTAGAAATAGGTGTAGCGGTGGTACTTCCCTGGTGGATCTACACTGGTTCTACCACCTTAATTTAAATTGTACCACCTTAAATTTCATACGGAACCCTCGAAATATGTTGTCATTGGTTCTTGTCTGAATACCAACTGTTTGTAACATTAAACATAGAGGTCAGTTGATACCCTACAATTTGGCAGCCTTTTGTTGGATACGAACATCATCAGATACATTAGGGTCAGTAACCCAACGTGTGCTTGATGATATTTTCACTTTACGATGAGCTTAGGTCATTGTTATTGTGTGAATTGTATTTATTTCTTCATATAAGTAATACCTACTTATACGTAAAAGGACGAAATATGTACTTACAAGGACATTAAAATACTTTCAATATGTTTTCTAATATTTCAATTTCTACATCAAAGGGGTTAGATCTTAAATTCGTTTTTTAAAAAAAGCCTGACTTATTATTATAAACTATTTTTGGTGATAAGCAAGGAAACCAGCTTGTATTACAATTTATTTTAGTACTTATAACAAAGGGATGCATAAGAAATAATAAATGGTCTACAATCTTTAGCTATCCGCCATATTGGACTTAGAAAAATGTTATTAAGCTACGTTTGGTTTGGGTGACAATGTACGTAGTTTATACGTAGCTTGTATGTAGCTTAAAAATCTACCAACCTATTCAACTGAAAAGCAAAATTTCAGTTGAATAGATTTTTTGGTTGAAAATTTAGAATTTTGTAATAATTAAGGATCAAATCAAGAATAAAACCTAGTAAAAATGACACCAAACTGCAATGGTCACTCCTAATTTATAGTACGCCAATTAGCAAACGAATTCACCACTCTAAGATTGCTATCGCGTCTACAATAAATTAAAAGCGAATTTTTCTTAAACGCAATTCTTTATCTACATTTTGCGCTGTAAAATTCCTTCATGTAATTACAGTTTTCCTCCCAACAATTACTCAGTGCACTTTATCTATAATTATGCGATCAAAATCTATAAAAATAAAGGTCTCTACATTTGCATCGGCGGTCATGTAGCGCATTCCATAGTCAAGCTGGTTGGTAAATAAATCAATAGGTTGCTATAGACACGGGAATTCTACTTTTCGTGATTCAGCGTGGGGAGGTTTTTCTAATTGACAAGGAAATTAAAGGTGATTTGTGCAAAATATAAGGTATTATGTACCTATTTTACAAATTGCAAAATATAAAAAAAAAACATCAAGTATAATAATTATCTTACAGATACCTTTAATATTATTTACTTATGTATATATCTAGTAAAATGAGAACACAATATAATCTTCATTGTTTTTAAAACTTGTTCCTTTTTTTTCAGTTATATTATTCAGTTTTGTCTATTCATACCAGCTTTTTTTCTCTCTTTTTCTACTTTTTTTTACATTTGTTTCAATAATAAACATTATTATATATAGCTGTATGGATGTTCTGTAATTAAGACTTTAACAATTCTTTTAGTACAGCCATTATTAGCGAAATATTACCATCTGCAATCAATATCAATCTTTCGCGTCAACAGCTACATTTAAAGAATTTAAATAATCATGCTGTTTCAACTGCTACTGTAGACAAATTACAGTTCCAACTGACTAATTGCGGGGACGTGGTCGAAATTGTCCAAATTATACACGTGAGATGTACAATAAAAATGTCCAAGTTCGAGTGTTGGAAATGATGTTTTGGAAAAAATCTAATTAGAGAAAATTGGGGGCTTTTGATGGATTTTAATGTGGGTAGACGTTTTTTTTTTGTGTTGATGTGATTTTTAGTTAAAATGAGTGAAGTAAACAATTTTCTGTGTAAAAAATAGGCTATCTATCATGGATAGTCGTCTGTATAAATAAATGTTTAAATTTTTAAATTAAAATCAATTCAGTCGTTACTTACCATTATCAATATAGCCGTTTACCAGGTGGTATAACCAGTGTAGTTTGACCGGGGAAGTACCATGGGCGGCAGTGACCACTCTTACCATCAGACGGACTGCGTGCTCGTTTGCTACTTCAGTCAAATAAAAAAAAACTTTAATAAAGTTTTCTACAAAACTTTAGCAGTGAAAAAAATACAAAAAATGTGGCATTGTTTTAAGGAATCATACAAATAGGAAAATATTGATTTCATAATATATACGTATGCATCGAATTATAAAATTAACGTTACATAAGTTGTTTAAAAGTAAACAAAAATATAAAAATATACTCACCGAAGTTCTCATACATTCCGACACCATATATATAGAATGATCTAAATTTTAACCTTCTTTACGGGTTAATTGGAACCTCACAGGAAATAGTCCTAAACGGGAACAAATTTTAAAAACGTACAAAAATGCGTGGCAATTAAAACTTTATTCAACTGAACCGAACTAGGGACGTTATGGGGTTCCGAAAATGGTTTTATCGGATCTGAAATTATTCATACGATAATTAAAAGGACTCAGTTTATGGACAATTTGTTCTTGCTGTTTTTATTTCTGGTTGTGACTAATTCACAAAGTATTTTTTAACATTTGTTAAGCTAAATTACATATTACGAAATGATATAAAATTTTCAAGGTGGTAGAACCAGTGTAGTTCAACCGGGGAAGTACCACCGCCATAACTATTTGTAGCATGAAGCATTTCTTGCGTTTTGATAGAGGGGTGTAGTTGCTTTCACACACTTCCACACGAGGAGACCATCATAGTCCTGGGGAGTAGCAACGCATCTGTGATTGACTTCAGATGGAACCCATGTTCTGTATGCAGTTGATTACAGATGTCCATGCGCGGCAGTGACCACTTACCATCAGGTGGACTGCATGTTCGTTTGCAACTTCAGTCAGATAGAAAAAAAAAAAACATGCGTGCGTACAAAGTACACATGTCAGAAGTGAAACTTCTTTGGCGAACTAATTTATAAATCTTTTTTATATTTATACAAATCTAAAACTTTAAATTTCCAAGATTAAAAGGAAGATAGGTTAGGAATTTAATTGTCATTAGAATAAAAATATTACGCTATGCGACAGAAATGCCATCTAAAGTTCAAATAATTAACTAGTAAACGAATACACAACCAATAGGGCGTGTATTCTTTCTCGATATCCCGTATTCTCTCTCTCTCTTGTTCAATCTTTCTCACTATAGCTCTCTTCCACCTCACACTCCATAGCACTATGCGTGATACGACGTTCGCTCTGTCTCACTTTTTCTCTCAATCTTTCTCACTCGCTTGCTCCCTACTCTCACTCCACGGCTAGTTGCTCATGCTACGTTCGCCCTGTCTTACTCTCTCTCAATCGGTCTCGATCACTCTCTCTCTCTTTTCCGACACTTCCGTTGCATACCGGCGTGACGTTTCATCTGTAAAAATTTTACCCTCATGCGCCTAAAGAAGTTTCACTTCAAAAATTTAAATCTCTTTGTTAGGTTTTATGAAAAAGTTTTTTGGTAAAAAGTATCCCAATCTCAGTAACTGTTAGTTTAACTACATTTACTAAAGGTAAAGATATAATGAATAATAATTTAAGAAAGTATACCAAAATGTGGGTACTTTAAAACAAATCAAACATTCTAATTCTAACCTTTCAGGAAGTCCCTAATACAGTCAGAATATATTCCAAGCCCAATCAACAACCGGATCCGAAAGATCCGAATTCCTGATCAATCCCTAATTTAAACCCAGTCTACGTTTCCTGCCCAAAATTCTACGACACATATGCATACTGCATTACACAGATTTCAATTTGACATTTATTGGTACTGAAATAATATACATAAATTATAGGGAATTGGGCCGTAGTTTTATGTCGATAAAACTGCTCCAACTAGGTAAATATCTGCATAGTTTCTAAACTATTTGAGAGATCATTAACTGCAGTGTTAAATACGGCAAGTATAATCCTATGAAGTTAATAAAATTGTCTATTAACCAATCATGTACATTACATTACATTGTACATTACTTTTTTACTGAACTGTAAGGCAAGATACTGGAGCTAAATTTCATTACCTTGTAAAAAAATATGGTTGTAACTATATTTAAAAAAGGTATAAATAACAAAAAAGACAAATCCCGCTGAGTTTCTTGCCGGATCTTCTCGGTTGAGGTCGTGTTCCGATCCGGTGGTAGTGTAAGAAACGTGTCCCACGTAGGCCTATACAAAATAAAGACATTTCATTTCAATCTTTTACAGTACGCAGAGTAGGATTTGGTGTGTTAATGAAGATATATTATTACACGGTGATCTTACTTATTCCTCAAGTGTAGCAACCTATCGGTGGACCCCCCGGGGAATTCTATTATTATAAATATATAATAATGTATGGTAAAAAAAACATTGTTATGTCCTAGAGACATTAAACAAAAAACACAAAAATATTTTTATTTATTTCAAAATAAAGCATATTTAATTATAAGCAGACACTGTGTAAGTAAGTTATAAACCAATACATCTTAATATAATATATTTTTCTTCTTCTTTCTTATACACCCTGGGATTTCTATTTTTTTTGTAAGACCTATAAACTTCTTAATATTATTGTGCATTACATTCACACTTTTTGCTTATTAAATAAAAAAAAAACTAATAGTTAACCCACGATGTATTTCCAGTGTAGTATTTAGTCTCTTGCCCCCATTACCAGTGCCATATGAGTAATCGTATGTCAAAGACTGCTCTGTGGACCGTACTCTGATCGTAAAGCGTGGAATTCCGAATGATAAACATACCGACCGTTTTATTTTAACCTAAACTTCTCTTTGACCCGGCATGTTACTGGTCATTGGACACTCTCGTTGGCTTTATGGCTTCACGAACGAACATCAGTCGCTGTCTTTTGAATAAAACAAAAAAGTATTGAAATTTGCGATATTTCGAAATGTACCTAAAATATACGTAACATTCTAATTGTAAATCTAATTCTAATTTTAATTATACTTGTTTGTGCAAGTTACGTTTATTCTTAACTATCTCTAATCCTTAGCCTTAAAAACAGAAATGAGTTATAGAATATTTGTTTCATGACAGAACTGGTTTTTACTTTAAAATCTTCTTAAAGGAAAGTATCCTGCATTGAATATAAAACTATTAAAATACCTTTAATATGGCGCTCTACATTACTTATGCATTAGTTTGTGTCTACATAAACACGTATGTCTACGCATTCCAGCGACGGAACATAAAAAGATTGTATCTCGGCGGTAGTGTAGATGGGGCGTTAAAATAATTACGACCGTGTTCTGAGATACAATTTTAAGCATGTATTTTTATGGAATGTAAATGTATCTCGCATTATTAGTTTAATGGCTGTAAAGTATACCGAGATAACAACGAAATGATTGTGAAATTTCGTTTCATATCGTAGACTGAGCAACTGATTTGGGTTCCGTACTCAAAGGGTAAAACTGAACCCTTTTACTAAGACTTGGCTATTCATCTGTCAGCCTGTCTGTCAACAGGCTAAATCTCATGAACCATGAACAGCTAGACAGTAGGAATTTTTAGAGATGATGAATTGCCATTGCCGCTATAACAACGAATACTAAAAACAGAATAAATAGGAGGGGTCCCATACAATTGACGTGATAATTAACGTTTTCAAAAGATGGTACGGAACACTTCTTGCGCATGTCCAACTCGCACTTGACCGTTTTTCGTATTTGTAATGGTAGATTTGTGTTCTAAATTGTACGCTTTGGCAGCGTTTGGTTTTTGTTTGTATTTCCAGAAAGTTATTACCTAAGTAGTTTAGGTATATGTACATTATGTACATAAGCGGTAACTTGTACGGTCCAATCAACGATATATGAAGGATGTGCTGTCATTTATATCAATATTGGAAAGGGTGTGGTTGCCGCACACTTTCACATGAGGCGATCATCATAGTCCTCCGGAGTAGCAACGCATCTGTGATTGACTTAAGATGGAACCTATGTTCTGCATGAAGTTGATTACATATATCCATGTGCGGTAGTGACCACTTGCCATCAGATGGGCTGCATGCTCGTTTGCTACTTTAGTCAATTAAAATAATATTAAAAATAAAAGGTCCACGTCTCTGTACATCATATAACAGCACTAGTTAAAAAATGTTTTTGAGGACTGGTAATTAACAATACGTAATACAGTGTTCTATATTTTTTTTTCAATTTTGACTATGACATGTACAAATTTACTGAAAAATATAATTTTGAACATTTTCATAATCGGTATCGAGAGATTAAGTCTTTATTCTATTAAAAATCGTATAATCTTTCAAAAGTTTACAATTAAAAGTTATGTTATTTTAATTAATGCGGGTAACTCCGAGAAGAAAGACGATATACTATAAAATAGACGGCGGTAAGGCCGTATGTACACAAAAATTTTCAAACATCTATTAATATAACTAAAAAACTAAAACACAACCATATATATGGACATTATGACGGCATTCCTGCCGTAATTTTTCTTCAAATCTAATCTCGAGTAACGCAGTAGCCACAATGCCCGTGTAGAGCTTTTGTGTAGAGCTTTCTCGGGTGACATGCCATGTTATAAATAACTCAACAGATGAAAATCTCTACATTTTAATACTCACAATAAGACATTTAATCTTTTCGTAAAATACGTAGAACTGTTTATTTTTTGTCATTAAAAAGTTTGTAAAACGATTTTTTTGGATAAATTAATGTCATGATACTCATGTCAGGACTGTACGTAATTATTTTTAAAATGGAAGAATGCATGTCAATGGCATTTTATGTAAATATCTACTCCTACTACTTGATATTAGACTTTGTAACTGAATATTGCTCTTTTCGTGGATATCGTAAGAGGAGAGTGAGACGAGAACAATGTCCAGAGCAGAGAGAGTGCAGGCAGAGACGGGCAGCAGAGTCTTGTGTAATATCATCCTACGCCTGCCAGGAGTGATGAATTATAGCACAAGCTCCCATTAGAGAAGGCCTAAGTCCATCAATGTGCTATATTGGACGTTAAAATGCAAATGGGCAGATATATCTATATCTATCCATGAAGCAAAAATTTGTGATTCATTTTTAAGATACTTGCCGCAGGCGGAGGAGTATGAAATTACGCACGGTTATAGTTGATGTAGAGAAGGATTGCGTAATGCTAATATTTTTTTTCAAATAATACATAAAACATACATAAAATCAACTAAAAACACATTACACTCACTACCTTGCATCTGACATAAACACATTCAATGTCTTACTATGAAAACAACTGTCAGATGTCTTTGTCAAAATACCCGCTATTGCTTTTAAATGCAGCTTAGTTAATAAAGCTCGTTTTACCTTTAACGGGTGCGTTCAAAATTATTACAATTTATTTAAATTAGAGAAATATTGGCGCTACGCTGGACAATATGAAGTTTAGTTTTTTAATTTAATTTACGGCCGAATTTCGACCATTACGACGGGTGACTAGTTAATTAATAATGACCATAAGTAGCTTAACATAAAAGGGCCTGCATGCATGATTTCAAAAATAATAGTAATCAAAATTCCTTGTCACGCATGTCCTTGAAGTTTTCTGAGCTATAAATATAAAGCTCTTGTTCGTGGGACATTCCATGGTAAAAATAACCATACGATGTACCCCACGTCACCTTGATCCAATACCATGAAGAATTGATGATGATAAATCTATGTAATAAATGAATAATAAAAGTGTACGGTTATGATACGCGATGTGGTCTGGTTTGAAAGATGTGGTAAAAATACTTAGACCAGGCGTTTCAGTTTTCATTAGGAAATATATTTTGCTAAATTCACATAAAAACGTAAGCCTTTATCTGTCCACGTCCGTGGGCAGCAGTGGTTATTTACTACCAACTTGTGTACTAATTCGATTACTCGTCGCGTCGACCTATTATTGTCCCACAGCCGGGCAGGGGTCTTCTCCCATAATGAGAGAGTTTTAGGCCGTAGTCCACCGCGCTGGCGAAATGCGAATTGGTGGACGATTTCGATTACTATTTTGTAGCAAAGTTTGCTCCACGTTTAATTTATAACTAAAAAAGAACTCATATTCGTCCAGACAACTCCAAAAGCACCAATAGATTTTATCAAAATACATCAAGCCGTTTATGAGGAGAATAGAATACAAACATGCGCACCGAATTATATGCATTAACTTTGCCTATTTATGATAGACAAAGCACGCAATACCTAATAACTTAAAGATAACTATACTGACATAAATATAACGGTAGGCTATAACTAAATATAATAACTCAACGTACTCTCAAACCCAAGCCATTAAGTTCCTTCACACTAGCGTTTCTAGTGTATTCATAATGGACGTAAGGGCGCAGACGCCACAATAACGCTGCGTACGCGACGCTTGTGCTTGTAATTTTTGTCAATAAATAATTGATTTTCGTTGCACACAATAGCATAATGACGATGCCCTTATGTCGCGTATATGCGTGGATGTTGTATTGTGGAGTGCGCATGTTCAACGAACCTCTACGCAAGATAAACGCTAATGTGAAAGCATCCTAAGTTGCGGACGCAACTCGTGTGACGCGTGAGGAATGCGGCCATAGTGGCCAGTTGAGCCCTTTGCTGAACTAAACTTTTCTGTTAATAAACGATTTAGCATTTTGACACTATTGTACATGACGTTGTTTTTGTGTCTCGTATATGCAACGATGTCGTAGCTTCTGTTCTGCGCAGTGCACACGCTTACGCAAGATAAACGCTAGTGTGAAAGTGTCCTAAGTTCCGAACGCAAGTCGTGTCACGCGTGAGGAATGCGACCATAGTGGCCAGCTGAGCCCTTTGTTGAACTCAACTTTCGTCCAACATTTACATATAATGACGAATTAAAGGTTACGCGCGCACGACTCTTGACGCGTTAAGGTTAGGAGATATTATAACTCGTTTGATAAAGAGTGTTTCTGTTATTTACCGGGTGGTAGGAGTGTTTTTTTATACGACTGAAGTAGCAAACGAGCATGCAGTCCACCTGATGGTAAGTGGTCACAGCCGCCCATGGAAATCTGTAATCAACTACATACAGAACGTTTTCACCTGAAGTCAATCACAGATGCGTTGCTACTCCCGAGGACTATGATGGTCGCCTCATGTGAAAGTGTGCCGGCAACCACACCCTTCTATTGAAACGCAAAAAATGCTTCACGCTAGAAGTATGTGTAATTGGAATACTTCTGTAAAGCATATCTTATACCTCATCTCTTATATCTTTGAGACCAGAATACAACAGTAATTACCACTGCTGTTATAAGTTAGAAATAGGTGTGGAGGTGAGGCCTCCGGAATCAAAGCACAAAAGGTTTTATCATCTTCAAACGAGAAACGAGTTTAACGAGATATAAATATGTATGTAGAAATGTTGCCATTTTCGATTTCTGTAATTATTGAAACGAGTTCATACTGTTATCTTTTACTGATTGTTATTAACAAAGGTCTTTGTTACACATACATTTACTTTGTTAACAGATATATTTCCGAAAATACTCGTGCTTCATGATCGTGATATAAAGATCGTATGTGCAAAATACATTACACATACATAATAGTACATTTTTGTAGTCTAAAGAAAGGTTGACCACCTTTCTTTGTCTTATGTATAAAAATATAGTCTCTTATACGGTACGTAGGTACGTATTTTCAATTTCAATATTTCCTTGTGATTTATGTATGCAATATATTTGGAGGACAAATATTAATTTGCAATTGGCCAGCGCGGTGGAGTCCACCAATTCGCACTTTGCCAGCGCGGTGAACTATGACCTAAACTGTCTCATTCTGAGAGAAGACCCGTGCCCAGCAGTGGGACAATAATGGGTTGTACCACCATATATTTGTCTTAGAAAATTGACCACTTTCTAAAATTGACGTCGATATGTAGAAAACTGGAGTAATTTCGAAAAAACTCTTCCAATGACAATTTGCAATATCTGATATAAAAGTGATAGAATCATAATTATTTCAAGTAACTTTTAAGGCGGAAACAAAACGCTAAAATTCAATGCAGTTTCACACTTAGCAACAAGCTATAGTTATACCATACCATAACCATGGTGCAACGAAGGACGGGACCGGCGACCTCGACCCTGCTGTGACCTCGGCGCGTGCGCATTGCGAGATCGTAAAATGGCTGCTCCGGACTCCGGAGTCGTATGGAAAGACTTAGCTTAAACTAAGAGCCTTGAGATTAAAAAATAAATTCTAAGATTCTAATTACAAAAGCTGATCTGCAAAGATTATAGTGATTTTGCTATCGTGGTTAAGAAGATTGTCAAGTTAAAACAAATCAAAATGGATTAAACTTTTAGTAGGTATGGTGTAAAATGAAATGGCGGATTTCTGCATCTATAATAGAGCCTTTCCTCATGTCACAGACGGATAAAAATGTTAAACTTATAGTATTAGTTTTGCAACGGAATTTTTAAAATTGACCTACCAGGAAATGTAAGGCTAGATATTCATACAGACCTTTATAATGTCAGAAACTATAACTAACTAACTAAGATTTAAATATAATGATTTAAAAAGTCAATTTCACTATGTTAGCCAGTAGAATTATAACTGTCTCTTGTGAAAATTCCAGGGACATTTTAATGTAGAGTACCCAACTCTTATTTGAACGATTTATTTATTTAGTTAGATTAGCTAGAGTCAAGTTTAGGTCTAAACTTTTTAGAGTACATCTGTTAAATTTATTTAGTTTTTACAAAGCACGGGGTTAGAAGGATTGTAATTTAGAAAATAACATAAAAGTGTGTCGTAGAGATCACTTCGTATCCCCAGATTCGTATCGATTCTGTTTTATACTTCGAAGTAAAATTTAAATATATCTTTTAAATATGTAGCATATTAGATCATCATTATCTTTGTTTAATTACGATTGAAATAGTCGTAGGTATATAAAATATTCCAATAATGACGTTCTGCACGTTCTCTTTTGCTGATAGATTAAATATCCGGTTATATTCCTGCTGGCTCGTGTCATCTTTAAGAAAAGCTGAGGTCATGTTCCACCCTGTTGAACATGTTTTCACTTTATAAAATTTTATGAAATTTATTTCCGCTTAATAAACAGCCGGGTTATGTTTTGTTGTTTTGATTTGAAGTGGTAAGATGTACAAGCATGTAGCAAGTCATTTGTGGCTGCTTTCAAGGACCAATCCTTTTTTTTATCTGACTGAAATAGCAAACTTACCATCAGATAGACTGCATGTTGCAGTCCACCTGATGGTAAGTGGCTACTGCCGCCCATGAACGTCTGTAATCAACTTCATACAGAACCTGGGTTCCATCTGAAGTCATTCACAGATGCGTTGCTATTCCCGAGGACTATAATGGTCGCCTCATATGAAAGTGTGCCGGCAACCACACCCTTCTATCGAACAACAGTGCACAGTTTATGTGTGCACACAAGAAAATGGACACACAGCCATCATATCATAAATATAAATAAAATAATAAAAAAATACATCATTTAAGGTTCTTGTCCAGAGTTTGCAAACAAAACCCAGATGCAAGGAATGCCAGATCTACATAATACGCATTCGTAACTCTACCTTTTTTCTGCATTCAAGCACGTTATTTCTGAAAACCCATTTTGTACTGTAACCCGAGAATGTTATAGTAACGAAACAGTTTGTGCCGAACGACCTCAAGTTAAACCTTGAGGCATTGTTTTATAGCCCTAGGCCTTTACGATTTACAGGGACTGGTTTGAATACATTTTGGATTTCGTATTAGCATGGCGTGGTTATGAAGCCCTTTGCAAGCGGATCCGGGTTTCATCAATCGATACATTTAATGTTTATATTTATAGGTGAAAAAAAAACTTGTGGTGCATTTTTAAGTAATATGCCGCGGGCGGATTAGTATGAAATTTTGCACGGTTATAGTGGACGTAGAGAAGGAGTGCAGAATATTAATATTTTTTTCTAATAATGCATATAACATACATAAAATCAACTAAGAACACATTACACTCATTATTATTTTTATTATTCTTTACATTACCTTGCATTTGACTAAACGAAATAGAACATTCAATGTGTTACTATGAAAACACATAACGTCAAAACTGTCAGATGTCTTTGTCAAAATACCCGCTATTGCTTTTAAATGCAGCATAGTTAATAAACATCTTTTTACCTTTAACGGGTGCGGTCAAAATAACTTGAAAATTATTACAATTTATTTAAATTAAAGAAATATTGGTGCTACTTTGGACAATATGAAATGTAGTATTTTAGTAATAATTAATGTTCCGCGTTATATTACCTATATTATTAATATTTGCAAAATTAAGGCATTAAAAATATATTTGTAGTTCGTATGCGCAGATAATAATGTAAATATTTCTCTAAAATTAAAGATTGGTAGAACGAGAGTGTTCAACCGGGAATGTTTGCGTTTCGTTGGAAGGGTGTGGTTTTAACGTCAACCCATTATTGTCCCACTGCTGGGGAGGTTTTCTCTCGGAATGAGATAGTTTTAGGCCATAGTCCCCCGCGCTGGCCAAGTGCGAATTGGTGAACAATTGGTGGCTGGCCAAGTGTGAATTGGTGTGCGAAGTGTGTGGTTGCCGGCTCATTATATGAGGCGACGATTTTAGTCCTCGGGAGCACCGCATCTATAATTGACTTTGTATATACTTGTTTGATATAAAGTTACTTACAGCGGTCCATGAGCGGCAGTAACCACTTATCATCAGGTGGATTGCATATTCGTTTGTCAGTTTGCCAGTTTAATTGGTTAAAAAAAAATTTCGTATCAAAAGCATGAAATGATGAAACACACTACAACGCTATCACTGTTCATAATATATCCACTTAAAACTCTAATTGTGACAAACGAGCCACAAAAATTAGGAACGTGAGATGACTTTACATAAGAGATTTGGCGTTTAACAAATGAGTTTTGGTCTTAGCAAGCACTTAGCTTTATATGGTAATCTACGTTTATAATATACATAAACGGCTCGTTTGATAGACGAGACTGAAATTTATCAAAGGTATGTGTAGGCGTTTTATGCCAGACATGTGGGTATGTGGCATATTACTCAGTTTGGTCATATGTGTGATCGCTTGATAATGTGTTGTTTTTTGAAAAATAATTTGATGATTTATTTCTAAAACATGTTACTAAGTTATGTTATTAATGAATAAGGTTAGTGATTATTATCAGAAATTTTAGAAAGCATTATTTGTCGTACCAGGTATCTGAATTACTACTGTACTCTATTACTATAAAATAATGAGAAGTTTTTTTTTCTTTTTAATCTGCATGAAGTAGTAAACGAGCATGGAGTCCACCTGATGTTAAGTGGTCACTGGTCTCAACATTATACAGAACATGGGTTCCATTTAAATCCAATCATAGATGCGTCTCCTGAAGACTATGATGGTCGCATCATATAGAAGTTACTTGCGCTCTTCAAAACAAATAATAGTCTCAAAAATAATACGCTATGTTCTGGTATAATTCTATAAAGGATGTTAATAAAGGATGTTTAAGATATTTCTATCTTAATATGTATATATACAATATATAACTAACATAATACTTCTACTATTCCTATTATTGTATCTTACATCCAACCTATTTAATCTGTAATAAGTATTATATATCTATATCTAAAAAATACTATATAAATATAAAATATTTCTTAAATAGTACATTTTTATTCTTAAACAGGATTCATACAAAACACTTCCTTGCTCCAATAATATTTAATGTATATTATATTGGTTATTTACTAAAATAACTCATTCCAAAACAAAAATTGAATATTTTAATATCAATCGTGTTGATTTATTGCATACATATAAATAATTCGCGTTTTTACGCCACTTAAACTTTTGAGTTGTCGAAGAAGCTACTTTTGACAATTTGAAATATTAGAGGTTAAGTTAGGATTGTGCGCTTTTTTTAATTGAATTGATTGGGCACTTATACTATTCATAAATCGTTTGTTTTTGTATTGTTTCGAATTGAAATTAAAGGCTCGTATAAAAATGTCGAGAACGATAAGATTTTTGAAAGACTAACTGCATTCTTTAGCAAAATATATGAAATACACCGATTTACCTAAAGTTTTCTCAAACATAACAACCATTCACTAGTACTATTTTTTAAATTGACTTCGGTGCACATCTGTGAGATTGACAGATAGACAGACGGACAAAGGGACGGATAACACCCTGTTTTTGGGGGTTGAAACGAGTCCGCCGGGTTTCTACCTGTGGCATTTGGTAAGCAAATATCTGAGGAATGCACCAAAAAAACCACCCTCGTGAGAAATGCATAAAAAAATGGGGATTTCTGAGCCGATGGGAATCTTGGGTTCTGAGAATTCGCGTGCCATACGCAGTTTAGTGGTTCGGGGAATATAGTGGAGACACTGTTGGTATATTTTATGTATGTAAGCTTGTTTGTGGAACGATAAAGTTGTACAACGCGTCGGTATTCTAGCGCGTGTATTACAAATGGAGTAAATCGAATATTAAATAAACATAAACTCTTGAATAAATATTTGATAATAAATAATATTAAATACATTATACTATCATCAACAATGAGTTCCAGTATTATTGATTATTATAATTAACTTTATTCTGAGGTTAGATGTATATATGGTTTTAGACTTTTCTGTGTAAATCATTAATATTAGTACCAAATTATAATATGTAACCTAAGGGTTTTTAGGTAATAAAAATGCATATTTATAGTGCTCTATATTCCATTCGAATTATTCTAGTGAATATCTAGATTGTCACATAAAGATATAATTATTTTCTAATATAACCAATCCTGAACGGTCAAAGCATTTACTCTTTTAATTAGAACAGTTTATACCGCATTTATAAGGCAGAAATAGGCCCTATCAAACGAACCACGAGTCCTTTAAAATGATATATTTTATTATACACCCTGCTCTCAAAGAATTTCATTTAGTTTTTTATTTAAAATATTCAATTATCTCAAACATCAACATAGTGCCGGGAATTCCGGACTGATAGGTTGATTACCACGGAAATATTTATGAAGCAGTAGATAGCTTCAAGTGGGATGGAAATAGAAATAATCATCGGTAGAATGTTACAGGCAATTAATAATCTCCATTATTTTTAATCGATTTGTACAGTTGTCCAATATGAAGCATGTTTTGTGGGTGCTAAGAATTCTTAGACTAAAATAATGATAAGACCCAGGAAAAATCTAGAAAACTAATCGACATATTCTAAATCTTCAGCAGGGCATTAAATCAGGTATTCTGTAGGTCATACCTACATTATCACTTATAGTAGGTAGGTACTGAAGTAAAGATATTACCTTTATTTTTTTTATCTGACTGAAATAGCAAACGAGAATGCAGTCCACCTGATGGTAAGTGGTCCCTGCCGCTCATAGACATCTGTAATCAACTTGATTGAACATGGATTCCTTCTGAAGTCAGTCACAGATGGATTACTACTCCCGAGGACTATGATGTTCGCTTCATATAAAAATGTGCCGGCATCCACACCCTTCCATCGAAACGCAAGAACTGCTTCACGCTAGAAATAGGTGTGGCGGTGGTACTTCCCCGGTCGAACTACACTGGTTCTCCACCTTCAAAATTAAACAAAATAAATTTATGGTTAACTGTAATCCATGGCAGTCTTGGTTATTTATTTTTCTTTGTTTTAATATGGAAGTATCAAACGAATATGCAGTCCACCTGATGGTGAGTGGCCATAGCCGCTCCTGGACACCTGCCGTCAATAAGAATTCTACCTGCAGTCGACCACAGATGCGTTGCTATTCTCGAGGGTTAAGATCACCTCACATGAAAGTGACCCGGTAACCACACCATTCAACCGAAAAGCAAGAACTGTTTAACTCTAGAAATAAGTGAGACGGTACCTCTCCGGTCGAATTATTCTTGTTCCACAACCTTGCAAACCTTCTGATAGATACGTGATAACCACTATTAAGTAGATATTGTCTAGTTAGAATAAATTAACTAAAACACCGCTCAAATATTATTTTTCGGTGTTAAATTGGGTTTGCAAATTGTGCAACTTTTCTTACCTCTCATTTATTTGAAACTAATTGACCCGGGCGAGCTTCGTTCCGCCTAAAAGTCAAAAATCTAAAGTTGTCAGTGTTTGTCTACAATATTACACATAAATACCTTCCTTTTGAATCATTCTAACTATTAAACTGCATTAAAATCCGTTGCGTAGTTTTAAAGTTCTAAGCATACATAGGGACAGACAGCGAGATGCGACTTTGTTTTATACTATGTATTGATTGAGAGATGCTCATAGGCCTCAGTAACTATTTACCATAAGATTGACTGCGTGGTAATTTTATCACCCATTTGCATTTACTTACGAAAAATACAGTTTATCATTAACTAGTTAAAATGTCATAAGTTTTGAGTAACTTTATTTTGTACGTATTGTTACCATCTGACTATACTATACGTACTATAACGTCATATAAGGTGTTCATCCAATCTCTTGGATCGTACAACGTATCCAATCGTAGAACCCCATGTTCTGTATGAAGTTGTTTACAGATGTCTATGGGCGGCTGTGACCACTTGACCACGTGACTATTAGGTGGACTGCATGCTCGTTTGCTACTTCATTACTATAAAAAAAAAAGATGCCCACAGTTGTTTACGGGCGACAGTGGCCACCTACCCTCAGATGGATTGCAAGCTTGCTACTTCAATCTAATTTAAGAATGTCGTATAAGCCGCAATGACGCGCGTCGCAGCCGCAAGCCGCAGTCGCAAGCCGCATTTATAAGAGGCTGTGACGAAACAGTTCATAGCACCGTGCCATGACGCGTAAACTTATTTAATAAGATTATAGGGGATTAAGATTCACGCCAATCCCCTCTGATACGATTTTATGTGTTTACATTATCTTTTTAAATACATCTTAAACTTAAATATGTCGTAAAACTTCTATTTTACTCAAGTAATGTCACGTTTAAACTGGAATTAAGCGTTTAAAATAATTTATAAGTCATAATTTATTTCACTTTTGTGTTTGAAATTGTCATAAAGTAAATTAATTTGAAAAAATACTTTTTATTTGATTTGACTATAAGTAAAAATTTTGTTTTTTTAATTTTTGAAACGTTAAGAAAATAGATACGAATAACAAAATGTTATGTGGGTTAGCTGTACCGGATAAAATGTGTACCTAAAATCAAACTTTTGGAAATATTTTAAAACGATAAAGAAAAACCGCAAAATCTTTTAACAGAAAACTGAAACAAAACGCATATAACTCAAATCAGAAAAAATAACAAACCAAAAACGTAAAAAATAATGCCACCTCTAACCCACAGAAGTCTGTGGCGCATTCCACGCTCGTAACACCGGGAGCGCTCGGTCTGGCTCAATAATAAGAATATGAGCATAAAAAAGGAATAAGTCTACGTACCGTGCGCCCGCGCAGCCCCGGCCTTCTGTCATATACTTTTTTAACACTTTTTGTACCTTTTTTTCATCTGCTCGGAGGATAATCGTGTATAACGCTACACTGCATTCGTGGAGTGTATTAATATGAATATTGGGCCTTTATTTTCAGATTCGTGAAGTATTTAACGGTATTATATACACTCACGTCTATGTATGTGTAAATATTTTATGTTTGTTTTGCTATTATCATAGGAAAATGGTTGAGTGACCAAATTTCAAATGAAAGTTGTGTTGAACATTATAAGTTTTACCAATAAATAATAAAATAAGAGTAGAATGAGAATAAATTTCAAGTACATGAGTAGGTATATAAAAAATATCAATATCATATATCAAGTAATGGCGGATATATTTAAGAAGATACAAAAAACATCGTTGCTAGTATGTATCTCTTCTTCTTTTTTGGGAAGTGGAAAAATTTAAGTGTAGCAAAAATGGTTGATAGCCGTTATTTGTACTTTACTTTAAGTTATTTTGTTTCCATATGAAGATTTGTGCAGACGTTGCCAGGATATTGGGTATTATTCTTCAATTTAATTTGAGTGCTAGTATAAACCTATGTATTTAGGTGTTTGTTTCTCATATGTCAATATAGATGGCGCTGTTTACAATAAAACCACTATGCGGTATATTTTTGTACACATAATGTTAGTTATGTAGGCTGTATAGATGCGTTACTAAAGTTTTTTTAAGTTGTGAGGAAAATATGCGTGTTACATTATAAGCATATGTTAGTTAACGATATTTCGACCTGTTATGATAACGACAGGTGGTGTAATGGTTGATGTATAGACTTATGTTCGGACGTCCCGGGTTCGATCCTGCATGGTTCCACAGATGTTGCGCTTTATAGCCAGTATCTTCTAAGAACATGCGATAGTAACATTTGTATTCTCATTTAGACCGTTTCTCTCATAGAAATGGTCTTAGCGGAATATTAATTACATTTATTTTGATAGATGATTGTTTTTTTCTATTATTTTTTTGACTAGCGTATTTATTTTGATTTGTATTACATTTTGTTAAGAATAGTGATATTAAAAATTCTATAAATTAATATGCCGAAAATTTTAAAATATGATTAGGGATTAAATACTGAATTCTTGACTTACAGGTATAAAAAAAATACTTTACTTTCATATAAGTTTATTATTTGAATTGCTTACATCAATTGTTTATTTACATATATTTATATGTTTTTTTTTTATTAAAGTCTTGACATAAACGTCACTGACTCGTACGTTTAATGTTTAAGCAAATTGGAATTGAGCTCGTCATATTGCGCAAGAGTATAAAATCGATTATTTTTCATTAACGCACAGAGTAACGTTTACGTTACGTTTACGTCAATTCCACGTGACTGCGATGTCGCACCTTTATTCATAAAAAGAATTAACTCAAAATTTACGTTTTTATTGATTTTTATTGCAGTTTTTTAATAGAGTGATTCAAAAGGAAGATTTTTATGTATAATACATGTATAATATTGTAGAGAAACACTGTTAATTTAAGATTTTTAACTTATAGGCGGAACGAGGTTCGGTGGGTTAATTATGTAGTTATAATAAATATATTATATTATTTGTATGGCTGTAACTATTACATTTCTAACCAACTTTAAATGTTTTTTTATTAATATGTCTCTACTTCTACATTAATCTGTTGTAATATATATTGAGAACATATTCGAATGTTAAGTGCAAGTGTCGTACCATCTTTAAGGGATGATGTAGGGTGCGTCTTTGTCTTAATCTTACTTACCACACCCTTTAATCCAAGACATCGTGTTGTAGTGTCATTATAAACCAGTAATATGTAGGTCACTTTTATATGAGGCGACCATCTTATTCCTCGAGAACAGCAACGTATCTGTGATTGACTTCAGATCGAATCTCTGCTCTATATCAGGTTGCTTACAGATGTCCATGGGCGGCACTGACCACGTACCGTCAGTTGGACTGCATGCTAGTTGCTACTTGAATCAGATAAAAAAATTATGGCGGTGTCCCGATTGGACAACGAAGAATCCATATTTAACATCTTGGCTATTTTTCTCAAAGTCAAAATGGAAAAACAACAGTAGTTCCGATTTTAGGCTAATTTCAGACGTACTTCCAGACTATTTAGTCTTAGCGTTGGAAGCATAAGGTCAGCGCTCGATCGCTACTTTAATAACATTAAAAAAACGGGCGTCCGAACTGGCGATGCCCGTGCCCAAAGGCAAAGGCGTGAGGCATCTCAGGAATGTTAATCGCAGGCCTCCGCCCGGTGGAGATGTAGGGTTGCCACCTGCATTTTTTGGAAAATTTTGACTTTTTCGACATTTATTGGTTTTTGATATACGAACCGTGCAGGCAGAGTTTCTATATTTTCAAATTGTATTTGATCTTTTATTAAAACTTTTACATGTTTCAAGTTCTATGACAATTCAACGTTCTCAAAGTTTTAAGTTGAAGACTTATATAAGATATTAACTGTATAAATAAGAAATTCTTATATGACTGTGTTTACTTTTTTTCTAACCTGTTTACAATTTTCAAGTCATATCTCCGTATATACTTATACATTAAATATTTAATAAGGTTTAAAAGTATTCTAATTTAATAAATAGTAGTTTCATAATTCTCCCATTTCGGTTTTAAAAATCAAGCATTGTTTTACGTGGAGAAAACCGTTATGGACAACACTTTTCAAGGGATCAATGGAGTGGTTACGGACTCTGAGCGACTAAAAACGTAACCCGTGTGCTTCCGGGTGCCTTTTGATGGGACCCCGTAGTCCCAAAAGGCAACCAGCGTATTCGCCTCCTCCAATCCCGGCGACATAGATCCATCGTGGCCTTGTATTTGGAGCTTCTTCAACCTAGCTTTTTAAGAGGCTCACGAGAATATCGCGTGCGCCATCTCGATTTATAAAAAGTGCCAACCCTACAGCAACACGGTAAAAAACGAACGCTTCGAATTTCGGATACGCTGTTATCTAGTGCCTTTATCCTTTGTTTCAGTTCAATTTCTTTTACAAAAGGATTTTGAATGGAGGATGTTTGGTGCTCGGTTTATGGTACTATAAACAATTCAATAAATTCACAGGTGTGAATTTATTCAATTGTTTATGAATTTATTGAATTGGACTCTTAAAACGTAAAATATTCGATCATAAATAAACATTTTGTATTCCGCAAATTGCGATGATTTTCGATTTTAGTTAAATTAATTCCATTTTTAAAATGTGGTATGTAAAATATTATCTGATATAAATTTTAAGAGTTTTATTGTATGGTATGGTTATGGTATTTTAAGATATATTTATAATAAGGCAAATCCATTTTAATATATAAAACGTGGGTTTTGTCTGAACTCGTTAAACTCTCAGCATATTTAAATAGAAATGGTAGGAGTTTTTTTTTTAAATAGGTAGAGCAAAAATAGAGTAGATGCAATGAATGAGAGATTATATGTATTTTCTTTCGAAAATTTAAAACTACTATAATATACGACTAAGAAGCAGGCATGCATGCCTCAGCATGTCTGAGAAGCATGCTTATTTAATTCGGGCTCATACGCTCATTGTGTTAAGAACACGCCTGACTACTACAACTGAATTTGTATTAAAGTATAAAAATATATTTACAATATATTTAGGTAACAGTTCGTATTTGTTTCGTGATGATTCAAGTAACTATATCAAATATTTTTAAATTGTAAATTATGTTACATTTTTTGCAATCGATGCCGCGGGATTCAGCTAGAAAAATAACCTCTCAAAAATTCTCAAAGCGCAAACATCGAATCGAAGGTTAAGGACTTCAATAAAATGCAATGTATTACGCAACTGATTAGAACATAAAACAAAACTTACGAGATTTCTTTCCTCCGTTTCCAGCAGATAGTCAAAAGAAAAAAAACGTAAAATTAGTTCCGTGGGCCAGTAGGAGGGAGAGGGACGGACTGAGTAGCAAATGATGCTGCGTTGGAACGAGATGGAAGATCGGAGTGAGTCGAAATCTAACCGGTCTGGGGGAGCAGATGCATGTCTTAAAACCCCCACGGCAAACTAGCAGATTTGAACAATAAGAAAATAATAATTAAATGTAAACGTACAGGCAACGGAGGCAGTAAACTTTATGCCAAATGAATTGAAATACAGAAGCCGTTAACAAGTCATGTAATTCTAGCTGTAATTAGTATCTAAAATCGTTAAAATTAACCGTTTGTTAAGAGGTCACTGCTGTTAGACCTACACCAAATATCCTATAGATATAATACTTACCTTTAAATATTAAGTCACGTAAATAAGTCTTATGCCAGCTTCAACAAGCGTTTTAAAAGGAAACGTAGATTCTTATTTTTTTATTAATACTATTAATACAAAAGTTTGTGGGAATGTATGTGTTTATCAATCGTACCGCTCGGATTTCGTCGATATTTTTCACATACATTGTTTATGACATATACCTAACACAAGATACTGGTAGTTGGCAACGAAGCTGGCAAACCTGCAGGAATAACCTAGTCCTAAATATATTTTCCGTCGTTTATGACACCCTTGCTAACAACGATCAGTTTCACCAACATAATCTCTAGTTTTAACAACTTGAAGTAGTGCTTGAATCGACTATAGTTAAGCTAATGCATAGCTCTTTGAGCTTTGAGCGCGGCGACCGAATCAAACATTCCGTAACGAAAAAACCTAACACCCTCCACTCCGCCATGTAGCGCGGCCGAGCGTTCGCTTAACGTATATGTATATGATACGACAGTACGCAGATCGCACGGATCGGGACGAGCTGCTCGGAAATCGAACGAAAGTATATAGTATCAAAGAAAAAAATACTGCATAAATAAATAAATAATTATAATTGCATAAGTTGATAAAAATGCAATAGCTTTACCGCGGCAGTCCCCGAGTGCCGCATGTTTTTTTATACGATTGATATAAGACGTTACCGGATACATGTAACCAATTTCATATTTAAGAGGGGTTCTACCTGACGCCGATCACAGATGCGTTGTTCCTACGAAGTGAGACTATCTTTTCATATCATTCTCACCCCTCTGCTGTAGCGTAGAATGGCTTACCATCAGAAATAGGCGAGTTGGTGGTACCTCAGTCAAGGGTAGAGGTCACTGTCGCCCATGGACATATGCTATCAATTCCATCCAGAACTTGAAGCCGCTCTTAGATATACTAACACTTTTGGGAAAAAATATTGTCGCACACAGAATCAGTGTCAGTCAGATATATAAAAATAGTTGACCCGGCGAACTTCGTTCCGCCTAAAAGCCAAAAATCTGAAATTATCTGCGTTTTACTATATTATACATGTTCATGGTCAAGGTGGTAGAACCATTGTAGTTCGATCGGGATAGGTCCACCGCCACACCTATTTCTAGCGTGAAGTATTTCTTGCGTTTCGATAGAAGGGTGTGGTTGCCGGACACTTTAACTGGCACATCATGGGCGGCAGTGACCACTTACCATCAGGCGGACTGCATGCTCGTTTGCTACTTCGGTCAATAAAAAAAATGTAATACACATGAAAAATCTTCCTCTTGAATCACTTTATCTATTAAAAAAAACATTAAATTCCGTAGTGTAATTTTAAAAATCTAAGCATACATAGGGATAGACAGCGAGAAGCGACTTAGTTTTGTACTATGTAGTAATAAGAACTTTTCCTCTCCTTATATACCTGTATACAGCTTAGGTTTTTCATGTGCTTTTTATCTAGATCGTTTGGTACTCGCCAGTGTTGCCACTTGCCACCGGTCGTTTAAATTCCCAACAAGTCGCCGCGGACGTGAAACTTATTGATTGCAGATGGCTCGCGTTATTTTCTACTTTACTTGAATTTTTACCGCAAAAAAACGTAGTACGCTATTAGCGGTACATACCGCGGCTGGAATGTAGGCAGAGCGCCAAATTACCTGTCCGTCTGTACCAACTCGTTAGCGGACGATGTTATGAATTAAATTACATATTTGGTAGTCGGGAATTGTTTTAAAATGTTGCCCTTCTACTATAGCGGAGGCCAGATGGATCTTATTAAGCGCTTGAAATGGTATGCGAATGGTTTTGCTAGCTGCTTTTTATTATGGCTTAATTATTATTGTTCGTATTGCGGATGGGTACATGGTATTTTATATCCTTAACGTGCAAGTAGGTATGAAGTGGGTAGGTATGAAGGTGGTAGAATCAGTGTAGTTCGACCGGGGAAGTACCACCGCCCCACCTATTTCTAGCGTGAAGCATTTCTTGCGCTTTGATGGAGGGGTGTGGTTGCCGGCACACTTTTATATGAGGCGACCATCATAGTCCTCGGGAGTAGCAACACATCTGTGATTGACTTCAGATGGAACCCATGTTCTGTATGAAGTTTATTATAGATGTCCATGGGCGGCAGTGAACACTTACTATCAGGTGGACTGCAGGCTCGTTTGCTACTTCAGTCAGTTAAAAAAAAAGAAAAAAACATGCGTGCGTACAAAGTACACATGTCAGAAGTGAAACTTCTTTGGCGAACTAATTTATAAATCTTGTTTATATTTATACAAATCTAAAACTTTAAATTTCCAAGATTAAGAGGAAGGGAAAAAGGCGTGATACGACGTTCGCTCTGTCTCACTTTTTCTCTCAATCTTTCTCACTCGCTTGCTCCCTACTCTCACTCCACGGCTAGTTGCTCATGCTACGCTCGCCCTGTCTTACTCTCTCTCAATCGGTCTCGATCACTCTCTCTCTCTTTTCCGACACTTCCGTTGCATACCGGCGTGACGTTTCATCTGTAAAAAATTTACCCTCATGCGCCTAAAGAAGTTTCACTTCAAAAATAAAGAGATTTAATTCCTAAAGTGAGAGGAGCAGACTGCGGAGTGTACGAAAAGTGTGTGACTACGTTAAAGTTCTTGTTCGGTTATAGTTGACTAGTTCAACTCTTTGTATAGGCGCTGTGTAATTTATTCTTTAGATAGACACTATTCACATTAATGCGAGTTTGCTCTATAAGAATTAGCATACTCATCTTGCAAGTAGCGTGCGTCTTTACTCTCCGGCGGAAAAAATAAATAGACATGCACATGTGTGGCTTAGGAATTATGCGGTTAGTTAGCAATAAAAAATGCGAACTATTCCGCGTCTGGAGGCTCGACTCGCGTGAGAAGCTGGCTCGGATCGGGTTCTAGGCGCTGAAAAACTAGGCAACGTGCACGCCGGCTTTTAGGATTGTCGTGAGTGGCCACGCGAACTTATTGCCCATCGCAACATACTCTCATTCAAATCCGCAGGGCGTTGCATCGCAGTTTATTCAATAAGAGATAAACCGTTCGGTCAGTCGGGTACAGGGCGTAGGTACACAGTCGGGCCGGGACGAGATTGCAAATGCGTGTAAAGGAATTCCGGAACAAAAATGCGCGCGTCTACCTGCACAGTCGCACCCGCCGGCGCCCCCCGCGCCCCGCGCATTCCGACTTTAAACCGCGTAAATTGATTACGTGGAAAATCTGAGAAAATCGCGCTCTAACTACACGCGTAGCCGCCGTCGCGCCGCCACATGCGAAATTGTCAACTTTTTTGCATTCCACGCTGGCCGGCCACAGCCGGCTTCCTCCGCCGATGTAGCGATAACGACAATTGTTTATTGCCGTGCAATTAGCCACGTTACGGAGTTCCTCCGGCGGCTCCGACGCGAGAACGTTTCCGATAACGCCGATTCCGAAATAAAAATGTAAATAGAGGGCTGGAATCCGAGATTCGGTGAATGATTCGCGTGCGGAGGACACGGGACGAGGTCACGGGGGTCCGTTACGGCGTCGGGCCTCGGACACCTCGTCGGGCGCGTTTCGTCGAACTTATTACGACAGATGGCCGCGGCCCGGGAGGCGGGAGCGGGCGCGGACGCCGGCCCTTCGGAGAGATCGACCTCCGAAATGCGCCCGAGATTGCATTCTTTCGGCGGCGCGGGCGCATTCCACTGCGCGCCATCCGAGCTCCGCGCGCCCGCCAGTCGACGCGCGCCCTTTTGGGGGTTAAGATGTGTCCGTTGCGGCGGGCGCTCACGATGTGGTCCCAGCCGCCTCCCCCCGAGCCGGAGCTCGAGCCGACCTTCCGCGCGCGCGCAGCCTCCGCCGATGCCCACACTTGGTGCCGGGGTTGCTTCGGGGCCCGCCGGCTGGCCAGGATGGTTCGCAACGAGCCTCGGGAGTATTGCGTTAGAGTGGACCCCTCGTCGGCCACTCCGCCGGGTCTGCGCGTTCGCGAGGAGCCCCAGTACCAGAATTTGGAGGAGATGCGCAAGCGACCGGAGTACGCTAATTTGGACGAAATAAGTCGCGAGTTCGGTTATCGCTTGTGTCCCGAAGGACAGAATTTGGAGGACGAAGCGATCTATGAGAACATTTTGTCAGTGCGTCAGATACGGTCGGCGGAAGTGCGGTTAGTGCCGGTGTCGGAGGTGGCGTACTACGAAGGGCAAGGTTACGTGGCGACCCAGGTGCTGAGCAGGAATGGCACCTTCCCGCAGTGCCCGCCGCATACGTGGAGCCGACTGCAACACAGGATGACGGGGTCCTTGAGGCTTTTTACAGTAAATATCAAAAAAAAAATGCCAATTACATTAAAAATATTTCAACGTTACTGAAAAATCTTCCCAATCGATTAATTGCCAATAAAAAATTCAGTACATTCAGCCAGGCTTGATTTTAAATAATTTTAAATCATGTTAGGTAGGTTGAGATCTTCATTCCCCATTCAGAGCTGAATTTGTACAATGACATCGCGAGTTTCTTTACTGTATTATTACAATTTGATTTCTTCGAGCAAACAGGATACGGTAAGATGTGATGTGGTCGCTTTTTATACGCATTCCATACAAAAAGTTGCCCACTGTAATACTGTATTTATGTGGCTCGCAAAAAATCACCTACGGAATTTTTCTCTAATGACTTGTTAATTTTGGTAGTGACTTGATGAATTTCGTACGTTCTCGTGAAACACGCATTGGTGAATTCGCATAAATATTTAAAATTACCTGTTTTAATGCGTTATGGAAATTTAATTGTTTTTATTGTGATTTTTTTGTCTAGCAATATTAATGTTCTCAAAAATGTAATTAAATTTAGGCTTCTCCGAAATAAGAATTTTAAAATTAAATTTAGAATTTTACAGATCTATGCTTTGAATAAGAAACGATTCATTAATTTCATTAATTCAAAGTTATTTATATTTCATCAACAAATATTCAACTATAAACAATTTGTAATTTAATACAAATTGATTTTTGTTTGAATTTTGGGACATTACAATTTTGTAATCTGTAGAGAATTAGAGTGTATTGTATTAAAAGTTATTACAATTTTATGTTATGTAACATTTTTAACATTTTTATTTAATGCGGTTGAAACCGCTTAGTTAATTAATCACTGTTACTGCAAAAAGCAAATACAGTTTTCTTTACAAATTTACTGTTACTTTAAAATTTGCAACAGCGCTATTGTTATATTTGCAATAATATTTTAAATATTACCAGTGATTTTAATATTGCAGTACTAAGGTACTAAAATCACAATTTGCTATACAAATTGCGAATTCGTGTCACGACTTAGCAGTGGGTTGCAGATATACCTAGTTTAATTTTTAATACCTGACGAAAACGTGCTCAATTTTATTATTTTACATAATATTTAGACTACTAGGTTAGTACCGTGGCTTTGCCTACTTCGGTCACGTATACCATGGTAATAATTAACGGTATTATGTATACTAAGGTCATATACTATGCCTGTGTCATATTTCAGCGAAATCCGAAAGGTAGTTTTTTTTATATAAGATTGAAGTAGCAAACGAGCATGCAGTCCACCTGGTAAGTGGTCACTGCCGCCCATGGACATCTATAAGCAACTTCATATAGAACATGAATTTCTATCTAAGATGCGTTGCTACTCTATAGGACTAAGATGGTCTATCACACAAGACAAGGATGGTCGCCTCAAAAATGTCCCGGCAACCACGCCCTTCCATCGAAATGCAAGAATTCACGCTAGAAATATGTGTGGCGGTAGTACTTCCTCGAACTACACTGGTTCTACCACCTATAACGTATAGTTTTACATGAAAAAGTAACAAACATACATCATTACAAACTTATTCAATATTAATAACACAAGATCTAGACTGAAGAGTATATAAAACACTGTACCAAACGCGTTTAATCACATATTTGTCTTCTAATTTGTACTAGAGGAAGCAATTAGATTAATAACGACTTAAACAAGAAAATAAGGAAACGTGATATTAAATAAAAACGAACCAAATAAATTTCTGTCCAATTTAAGTACCACTTAGGTAATACAATATTGACAATATATTTTCAATATGGTAAACTAGAGATGCGCCGAATATTCGGTTGCTATTCGCTATTCGGCGTATTCGGCATCTTTCTCACTTTTTGTATTCGGTCGAATTATTTGATTTTGGTGCCGAATATATTCGGTTGGAGTTTTTCCTATTCTCTTGGTTATACGTTACGATATAGCACGAAAAGACAAAAAAAATATGTAAGATTTATAAGTCAAAGAAATCCTATGAAGAGTCTGTTGAATAAAGCCAATAATATAAAGCAATTAAATCTTGAAATTATCATTTTTGAAACCTCTATCAATTTCTCATTTTTTAATATCTTACATCAACATTCATTTTTAACCTCAAATAAATTAAATTTTACACACACTTTCGCAGTTGTTTCTTAATAAGAAATGATGAACCGAATAATTCGGCCGAATATCCGGTTCGGTAAAAGTTAAACCGATTAATATTCGGTATTGGGTTATTCGGTGTACCACTATTCGGCGCATCTCTAGTAAAAACAGATACGGCTTGGGAGATACCACCATCACGCTTATTTAGCGTGAAGCCGTTCTTGCTTTGCGGTGGAATGGTATGGTTGGCACTCTTTTATGTATATGACTAGCAGACCCGGCGAACTTCGTTCCGCCTAAAAGTCAAAAATATTAAATTATCAGTGTCTCCCCACTATATTATACATGTATCATAGATAAAAACCTTCGTCTGAAACCACTCTATCTATTAAAAAAAACTGCATTAAAATCCGTAGCGTAGTTTTAAAAATCTAACTATACAGAAATTTTGGACAGACAGAAAGAAGCAACTTTGTTTTATACTATGTAGTGAAGCGACTATCTCTGCCCTCAGGAATTGCAACGCATTTGTAATTGACTTGAACTAAAATCCATGTTTTAAACTCTTATAAGTAAAGTAAGAAATGCTAAATCCTATATGACAAATTCAAGTCAAATTTAAGCGCTAAATATGCGCTAACATAATTTTTTTAATCCAATAGTAATGCCGTTCGTCTGATTACGAAATACAAAATAATTTCTTTTCATATATTGCGTTCCAAATTACATTCATTATATCATAACAAAAAATACATATCATAACAAAAAATACATTTACGAAATAAAATACATGTGAATTATCGTTGTATTTTCCAGCAAATTTCACTTGTTACTTACGAAAATATTTAATATTAATTTTTAAAAATCTTCAGTAAATATTTTTAATTTAAGATTCATGTGATGCTTTTATACGAGTTTAATATTTAAAGCTTGGTATCTGATTTTATGTCCGGCAATTAATATTCAAATGTGGCATTATAAAAAATAATAAAACAGTTGTATTTTTTGTCATACTTACGTAGATGGTAATTGTATTGTTGTAATTTTGCTACGTGGTAAATAAAATTACATAACGATTCTTCTTTAATCCGCTTTCGCTACTGTTTTTTAGTCTAAAAAATTCTAAAAAATACATGTGATTACGACCATTTTTATATGTATTATAGAAATTGTATTTCTGCATTGGAAATTCGTGTTTTTTTTTTATCTGTCTGAAGTAGCAAACGAACATGCAGTCCACCTAATGGTGAGTGGCTACTAGCGCCCATGGACATGTGTAATCAACGTCATACAGAACATGAGTTCCATCTGAAGTCAATCACCGATGCGTTGGTACTGCCGAGGATGGTCGCCTCATGTGAAAGTGTGCCGGCAACCACACCCTTCTACCGAAACGCAAGAAATGCTTCACGTTGGAAATAGGTGTGGCGGTGGTACTTCCCCGGTCGAACTTCACTGGTTCTACCACCTTGTGTTTGTTAGATACTCATTGTTTTATTCTAAATAATTCTAATAATAAAAAATGAGAGGATGGAAATTGCCGTTATTTTTTAAGTAGTATTATGAAATTATGACTTTTTTATTATTGGTTCACTCTATTAATTTCGTAAGACGTAAGAGTGATCGATGGAATTAAAATTCTAAATAGGATTATACGTTTATAGATTTCAACTAGTAGAGTCGACGACCTCTGTTCTATGTATTATATTATTTCTATAGAGATGTACAGTTTTTTGTAGAATATTTTATTTTTAATGTAGTAAGGAATTAATACTTAAAAAAAAACTTTCAGAAATTACTTTTATAATTGATTGTATTAGAAAAAAATATAGGCATAAATTGGAAACACCTTAAGTAGGATTTTTTTTCAGCTATAAATAGAACCCAAAATAATACTTAATTTGACAGTTGACAGACGTAGGAACAAAACGAAAATGCTTATCTTTTAGAATCTATTTTAAATCTTTTTCTCTATCTTTCCAGGCAAAGCGGGAGATGTACGATGTGAAGAAACAGAGGCTGTGTTTGGCCCAGGATGAGTACAAGCACCTTAACAACGCCCTGTCTACCCTCGCCGCGTCTAGAACGAGCTGTAAGTATCTTTATCTATCTATTTGTAACGCTGCAACCGAATCTTATTATCTTTTATATATAAAGTTACAGTGTGTGTCGTTATTTGAAAGGTTGAACCGATTTTGATGGTGTTTTGTATATGTAGGGTTCTTAAACCTTTTAACTTGTTGGATCTTGGTAGCTCTATTGTTGAGATCGTATTTAAAAAAAAATTAAACCGTTTTATTTTGTGTTGTGCGTGTGCGTTTGTGAGTGCGTATTTTTGTTACTTATTCACGTCAAAGAGCGATTTTTATAAAATTTTGTAGGGAGTTAGTTGACACTCTGGATTAACGTATAGGCTACTTTTTACTGTGGGGAAATATCTTATTCCCACGGGACAATCGATACATCGAATTTTTAACGCCGCCGAAGCTGCGGGGTTCAGTTAGTTGATATCTAATAGGCCTATCCAGCAGTGACCTTTAAAAGGCTAAACGATGCAACTTAAAAAGTGTATATAGGTATTTCAGCAGGTAGCAGGTATTGGAGCTAACTTTCATTACCATGTAAAAAAACATGATTGTAATTATATAAAAAAAATAAAAAAAATGGATATAAATAAGAAAAAAGACAAACCCGCTGAGTTTCTTGCCGGATCTTCTCAGTTGAGGTCGTATTCCGATCCGGTGGTAGTGTAAGAAAAAAAATGTAACTGACAATTTGTAAGTGCCCCCGTAGGCCTATACAAAATAAAGACATTTCATTTCATTTCATTTCAAACGGGACTAAAACGTCAAGAAATGTTTACAATCCATACAATTATAACAATTTCAAGGACTTTTAAGATGACCATGACCCGTGTTGACCACTCAAGTGATCGTGTTCACTACTTATTAAAAAATAAACCCTTTAAATAATGTCTGGATAAAGTAGACGCTAAATTCCCCGTCACTGCATATTATGCAAATCCGATCATTTTTGCATACATTATGCGCTAGCACTGGACCGATTACATATATCATCTTATCTCGGGTAAAAAATGAAGAGATTGAGCAAATTATTTAGATCACTGCCCTAGACAAGCACATACTGTGGATATTTGCAATTAAATGTCTTTGCGTTAATTAAAATTTATAAACTTGTCCTGTAGGTCTGAGGTATGGATGTACTAATGGAATAGACTGCTAAAGATACTATTAGTATGGCTGTTTGGGAACTTACAGAGGTATTTTTAAGATTTGCACGTTGATAAGCGTGGACGATTATAAATCTTATTAATATTATAAATGACAAAGTTTGTGAGGATGTGTGTTTGTAACTCGTTAACTCAACATCTATCAGTGGAAATTCGCTCAGCTTTGGCACACATAGTTTATGACCTTGATTGATACATAGGATACTTGTTACCGTGGTAGAGCTAACCAACGCGGGCGAAGCCGCAAGCTTAACTTAGTAGATTACAAATATTGAAAGGCTTTACATGAGATTTATTGAAATTTTACAAATATTTTATTTCAATTACGCCGCAGTTTTATTTATTTCTCACTCTTCTATGATATCAAAGTTATTTTTAATGCACTATTTTGGATTTATGTATTTATTGAAACAAAACGTAAAGGTGCATATTCTTAGGAGTCTAATCTGTTAGTCCATTCCTACCGTACAGTGTACACCATTCAAGATAAATGAATGTTCTATCTCCGCTCGTATTTAAACAACGTCGATTTACATACTAAATACTAATATGGCTTAAGGTCTAGTGCTTATGTTGTGTACATAGGCTTAGTCTGAATTAAAACCTATTGTTTTACGTTTAGATTTAAGCCTTAATTAAGCGAATATTGGTGTATATGATAACTATAAGTGAATTTTTATTGGAATATGCCAATTGAGAAAAATCTGTAGCAACTTTTGTTATAAAGTAAGAAATAATCTTTAAAAAGCGGCTGTGGAGTTCTTTGGAGATAATTTAAAAGATTTGTTATATATTGACGAGGTATTTAACTTATTAATGATGTATTATTTGAATATCTAATATTTCAAATTCAGATTTTTAACGATTTTAAAGGTTATGGTATTGTTAAAATTCATGGCCCTCGAAACTCGTTTGTGAGATTTGGGTTCAAAATTTTTGTCGTTTTAACCGGACCGCACACCTTGTCTTCAGATATAGTAATCCCTAGGCCAACTAACTTAAAAGTGACAAAACCCAATATATAAGAATCTATTTAAACGTCTTGATCATCCGCGAAGTTGTAAATATAATGGTCCGACAATCAGAGTGGTCCCGTTCCATCCGAGGAGAAGTTGATCTTAGGATAATAAATTACATTATTTTTAAGATTAGGACCATCAAACATCACACTTTATTTTACTAAATAATACCTTTGCGTCTAGCAATCAACGAGTGTAAACCACTCAACACTAACAACACACAATACAACTAAAATCACAAACCCCACAGTATGTTCGTCAACGACGTCGATGACGACGACGTCGACGACGTCGCGACACGACCCGGAGTTACTTCGAGCGGAGGTGACGCAGGCGAGAGGTCGCGTCGCGCAGCTGAGGAAGGAGCTGCGGCAGGCGAGGGCTGAGGTGGCCAGCGCGAGACGAGGAGTGGATACTCTTGCTGAGTGAGTTTACCTATCTGTATTCTGGAATGATCTTAGTACAGAGCTAAGCAAATATGATCATACTGTAGACGTTGGTCTTATAAAGGAAGTAGACGAAGAAAGTTATTTTATGACAAGTGCCTTGTAAGAAAATTATATTTTTATGAACAACTTATATCAGTGGACTTCTTCGATTCATATAAACACAATTTTATAAGGTTTATTCCATTAGATGTAAATGTAGTAAGAAAGTATGTAAACATATAGTAGGAAGATTCAGTTAATCATGTAAATCTCTGTCTCTACATAGGTATTTCGTATGCACTTAAATTAAAAGAGGCTTCTCTAATTGCAGAGTGGAACAAAAATTAAACGCACAGCAAGGTTGTTACAACATCACCGAAGCGCAGGCGATTATGACCGAGTTGAAGAACATCCAAAAATCACTCACCTCGGGAGAAAAGGAGAGGGCAGACCTCATGCAGTCGTTAGCTAAGCTGAAGGACGACCTCACGAGGCTGCAACTCGGTGACGCCTCACCCGACCTCTCAACACTCAGTCTTCCTCAAGAGAAACTTAGTACTGCCTCCCAAACCGACCTCTGCGCCGATTTAGTTCCAATCGGGACGAGATTGGCCGAAATGGCGCGGGTTCGCCTACAATACGACGAGGCCAGGAAAAGGATACAGCAAATCCAACAGCAGCTAGCAGACCTGGAGGACAAAGTCCAGCCGGGACAGGCGGAGTCCGACAAGGACCGCCTACTCCTCTTCCAAGAAAAGGAGCAACTGCTACGAGAGCTGAGGAGTATAACTCCGAGGACGCGGTCCAAGCAAGAGATGAGCGACATTCAGTCGGAATGCAAGAGGTTAGAGCAGGACTTGAAGAATGCATTCGAGATGTCGAATAAGTGTATAGCGGATAGATTGAGGCTACATGAGGAGAAGCAGTTGCTTCTACAGCAGTTGAAGGACGCGTTAACGTCGATGACGACGTTGGAAGGTCAACTGAAGACGTTGTCGGCGAGTACGTTGTCGGTTTCGAGCAGTTCGAGCTTAGGGTCCCTTTCGACGGCGAGTAGTAAAGGGTCCCTGAGTTCAGGGATTAGCTTCACGGATATCTACGGCGGTCCGCAGATAGCCAGTTCCTTTCAAGCTGACAAACCTATTGATATGGTGGATCTGCATCGACGAGTTGAAAGGTAAGAATTATTACAGTTTTTTTTTTATTTTTCTAACAGTCCATGAAGATATAAATCGTATTGATGTTTCGTGGCAATAATTTATTTCTTCATAAGAGAGCATACGTTTTTTGTCAAATTGTACATATAAATTAATTATACTTGTAATCCAAGTACAAAAACAATCACCTACATATGATGTTCTCTATAATTAATTATTTCATGTATTAAGTAAATTTTCAATAAGTTTGCGGCAAGAAATTTCTTACATGTTCCAAGATCGTCTATTTTTCTAATCATCTTTACCGAGTTCTACATTTTATTTCCCTTCCAGATTACTCCGCGGTACGAGTTACAACGCGGACAGTGCGACGCCTGGCACCAGTAGCTCTCCGTCTCAACCCTCTTTGTCACCCAGAAGCAGTCTATCATCAGCGAGTCCACCTCCACCCCCACCTTCGTACAATCAGGTACTAGACTGTGGCTGTCCCTACAATTTATATCCAGCTTTACATTTTTAATTACTTTTCCATTTTTCTATTCACCCTGCCTTGCCTGCTTTGCCGTGTAACTTTTGGGATAGTTCTGTTTATTAAAAATAAGTTATATATAAAAATGCTAATTATTTTTTATTTTTAACTGATACCCCTAAAAGAGGTTATCTTTTTGTTGTGTGTCTGTATTTTTATTGTCATCCTTTTGTTCTCGAGTTGTAGACTTAAGTAAGCTACCGTTAATTTAACCCACGGATGTGTCTTTAATATTTCTTCTTTTATGACCCTAATTTCTTGTCTTTTAGCCCAATTTTATTAAGTGAAATCAGTAGACAAGCAAGGATAAATTAAGAATATCATAAATGAAAATGATGACTTAAGAATATCATAATTTAAAATTATTATATTTTGAATTTTGAACTATATAAATGATCTTACTTTCTAGGTGGAAAGACAAAGGCGACAGCAGAGAGAGTTGGAGGAGAAACTAGCAGAAATGAGAATAGGTGTCGCCACGGGACTCAACGAAGTTACAGGACTATCAACAAGTGAGTTGTTTTTTTATTATATTAAACGTACATATCTTATAAATATAATGAAGGCGAAACTTTGTGAGGATGTTTGTATGTTTGTTACTCTTTTATGCAAACATTACTGGTCGGATTTCAATTAAATTTAGCACACATATAGTTTATGACCTAGAATGTGTTATTCCACTTATTAATCTAGATTTAGTAGGACCTAGGTCCTAGATCAACACATCCGATACTCTTTGCCATGTTAGACATGACCGGGCAAGGCTGCGGGAATAACCTCATGAAAAATTTTAAGGAAATTTAATGGAAAGAAAATTTGATCTTATAATTTATTTCATAAATGGATGTTGTGCTACCTTGTAATACAGTCTTAAAGGAATGTTAGCTTAGCTAGCTTTGTCTTTGTCATCTCCTGTGTTTCTCCTTCCCGAGAATATATTTGTTCACAAACAGAAAAAATCGTTAGAAGATACAATTTGTACATGTTTTGATTCTCTTGGGACGTTGAGTATTCTCTAATAAAATCCTCCACATTGATCTACAAAATCTACAGTACCTGACTTTCTGGAAGACAGCTTAATCAGAAAAATCTTACTTGTACAAGGACAAACTAATTAAAATTATTGTTAGAGACATATTTAACATTTTTTGTTGAAATATGAAGTAATATTTGTGTCAATAGCCGTTGTTATCGGTCATTATAATATAAGATTGTGTAATCGATAAACGAATATTTCATTCCACCGATAAGGATTTCTTAATTTAGAATTTTATTGTTTTACATACTCAAGGTGCTTCGATTCATAAAAATATTAGTATGAAGTCATTACCTGTATTTTTACAATTGTGTCTCTTATTAATTTGATTTTTTTCAATGCGTCTTAAGTTATGAAATAGAAAAAACAAAATATGAATACCACAACAAGAAAATCAAAATTTGTATTTTCGGGATTTACGCTCATCAGATTAGAATAGAAGTATTAAAAATTATTAACAGACTGTAATGATGACTTATTATTTAAAAAAAAATAGGCATAATCTTTTTGTGTAACGTATTTAGTTCCAAGAGACGTACTTAATAGGCACATCAGCTTACATACACGTTTGCACTGCTTCGGTGCAAAACTAAGACTAATACATTGCCACAAAACATTGTTATTTGCGCCATCTAGTTAAACCAACGGTTACCAAATAACAGAGCAGCGATAGCCTAATGGTTGACTCTGGCCCTCTCGATCGGGAGGTCCGAGGTTCAAACCCAGGCACGCACCACTATTTTTTCTGAAGTTATGTGCGTATTAGAAATTAATTATCACTGCTTTTCGGTGGAGGAAAACATCGGGAGGGAACCTACACACCCGAGAGTTCTTTATAAAAAAGGTCCCGGAGGTGTGTGAAGTTCACCAATTCGCACTTGGCCAGCGCGATGGACTATGGCCTATAACTCTCTCATTCTGAGAGAAGACCCGTGCCCAGCAGTGGGACAATGAGTTGACTACTACCAAATAACTGGTGAAAGCGCCATCTAGCTGTAGACATCGTCATCAGTGATTACAATTTGTTTCAGTACCAGTCCAATTGCAAGGACCGGGACGGCCCTGCGAGCCGTTATCACCGATATCTGAGACGCCTCCCCCACCGCTCTCGCCTAGAACTCCCTCATCTAGTGGTAAATAATAATAATAAATAAGATATAAGATAAGAAACAATTAAAGTAGATACAATTAATAATGATATTGACAAATTGGTTGCCGGCACGCTTCACATGAGGCGACCATCATAGTCCTCGGGAGCGACAACGCATCTGTGATTGACTTAAGATGGAAGCCACGTTCTGTATGTAGTTGATTACTAATGTCTATGGGCGGCAGTGACCACTTATCATCAGGTGGACTGCCCGCTCGTTTGCTACTTCAGTCAGATAAAAAAGGCAAAAAAAATGTTAGATTACCTATAACGGAGAACTTATTACGTATTAAAAATTCTGTGATGTCTTGCCACTATAAGATCGATGGACGACCAGAAAGAAATTTCAACTTGATAGGGGATGCAATTTTACTGTCTGTGTAAGTATTTCTGCCTAATAACATTTGTGGTAAGCTCTCCTGTGTTCTGAAGTGTCGTATGGCAGGCATACTTATTTGAGGCGTTCTAATTATATCTTTGTCCAAAGCACTTTGACTAACCTTAGTTTAGCTCTGATTTAATCTGGAATTGATTGAGATGTCCATGGGCGTTAATGGTCACTTATCAGGTGAACTTATCGCTTGTAACTTCCGCATCATAAAAGAAACTTAGTCATTCCATGTCAATTACATTAAAATACACCCATTTCCAGGTACAAATACTAGATCAGTATCAGCGGCAGTCAGTGACGAGTCGGTGGCGGGGGATTCAGGTGTGTTCGAGGCTGCGCAGGCGGCTGATGCTAACGCCGGTAAGAACTCAATATTATTAAGTTATATCGATTAAGTTAATAGTTAAAACTAAATTTTGACGAAAATATTAAAGGGGCCCCGCGTGTAAAAGGGCCCCCTTTCACAGGGGCAATATTGGCAATTAATAATTTAGGGGTTTTGTTTATAAAGTTAATTGATTTTTATTAAATCTTAAAAAAATGCTGTCGTCGTCAACCCATTATTGTCTCACTGCTGGGCACGGGTCTTCTCTCGGAATGAGAGAGTTTTAGGTCATAGTCCACCGCGCTGGCCAAGTGCGAATTGGTGGACAATAAAATGCTGTATTTGAACATAATATCAATGAGTGCATATATAATTAAGTCTTTAAAAGTCAAAAATTAAACAATATATTTTTGTTTTTCGTTACAGTGAACAGTGCCCAAATAGAAATCAAACTCCGGTACTGTGTGGACGAGAGCGCGCTAGAAATAGGCATTTTAAGAGCAAGGAACCTACACGCACTCTACATCGACATTGGGACTGAAGTGTGAGTATTATTCGTTCATTTAACAAATAGATATTGTTAATTACTCAATTGGACATCGTTAGATCGTCAAGTTTTTAATAGGTTGCTCAATTTTAATATGATAAAAATATACATGATATTTGTTCTGCCGCCTCATACTCATAAACGTGGGTTACGTTTATGAGTTTATGTTAACATAGGCCTCCCCTAAATGGCGCTACTCCAACCGGGCCTGTGCCCTCTGAATCCAACGATTTTCCGCTGTCTTTTTCAAGTCATCTGGTAGGGGGCGACCTGTACCCCTTTTGCCTAAACATGGTCGCCACTCGATATAATTATTAAAAAAAAAGAAATAATTATTTATTTGTAAAAAAATACTACAACATAATGTGGCATAAAGAACAGTATACATTACTTTTACATTAGACCATTACGTACGTGTGTATATTATAATCTATACTAATATTATAAAGCTGAAGAGTTTGTTTGTTTGTTTGTTTGAACGCGCTAATCTCAGGAAGTACTGGTTCGAATTGAAAAAATCTTTTTATGTTGAATAGACCATTTATCGAGGAAGGCTTTAGGCTATATAACATCACGCTGCAACTATTAGGAGCGAAAAATAATGGAAAATGGAAAATGTGAAAAAAACAAGGAAAATTATTCATCCTCAAGGGCTTCCGTTGCGTGCGCTGCGAAAACGGTTCAAGATACCAAAAATATATGTATGAAAACCATTCCACGCGGACGAAGTCGCCGGCACGCCTAGTTAGATATAATTATGATAATCAAATATATTAGGACACATTGATCGGGGTTTCTAAACAAAATTGTACATCTCCAGCGCCGTCCGTGGCGCGCTAGTGGTGGGCGGCGGCGGCGGCGTGGCGCTCGCGTCCGCGGCGCTCGCGTGGCGCGGCTCCGCGCTCGCCTGGCGCCGCGTGCAGCGCGCCGCGCTCTCGCCGCGCGCGCTGCGGGCCGCCACGCTGCAGCTCAACCTGGTGGCGGGCGCAGAGTGCCTGGTGAGTGCATATACACTTTCAAGGTAGAACCAGTGTAGTTTGACCGAGGAAGTACATACAGCAGTTTCGTGACACTCGTGAGCACGGCGCTGAAGCTCAACCTGGTGGTGGGCGCCGAGTGCCTGGTGAGTGGACTATTAATTTTTATTATATTTATTTATTGCACCTTTATAAAAATAAAAGTAACAAAAGGGTAAATTTAATGCCTGATGGCATTCTCTAACAGTCAACCCTGGGTGATTCGTAATTAGCGGCAGGTGTTAATTACATACATTCTGATATTCTGATGAGTACCATAGTACTGTCAACAGTACGCTAGTGGTGACAGCAGTTTCGTGACACTCATGAGCACGGCGGTGTACACTGTGGGCTATCGTACACTGGTGTGTATAATGTAGTTGTAGTGTGACCAGCACTGGCTGGTTATTGTGCGTTGGTGGTGACAGTGGAGGCGTGACGGTCGGGAGAGCAGCGCTACGTTACGAGCCGCCACGCTGCAGCTCGACCTGGTGGCGGGCGCCGAGTGCCTGGTGAGTACACTCTGATACACTGATGAGTAAACCGTATCACACTAATGTCCGCGGTGCTCTAGTGGTGACGGCAGTTTCGTGACACTCGTGAGCACGGCGCTACAGCTCATCCTGGTGGCGGGCGCCGAGTGCCTGGTGAGTGCATATACACTTTCAAGGTTGTAGAACCAGTGGTGGGTAGTGGTGGGTGGTAGAACCAAGGTGGGCTATCGTACACTGGTGTGTATAATATAGTAGTGGTGTGACCAGCACTGGCTAGTTATTGTGCGTTGGTGGTGATAGTGGAGGCGTGACGGTCCGGACCGCAGCGGTACGTTACGAACCGTGACGTTGCAACTCACCCTGATGGCGGGCGCTGAGTACCTGGTGAGTACACTGTGTCCAGGGTCGGCCGCGACGCGAGTACACTATTAAAAATGTATAATGTACCCCAATACTGTCCGTGGTGCGCTGGTGGTTTCCCATAGTGGTGACGTGGAGCTCGTGAGCGCAGCGCTACAACTCAACCTAGTGACGGGTGTGAAGTGCCTGGTGAGAGGACTTTCATACACATATATGTAGAATGTACCCCGGTGCTGTCCACAGTGCATTAGCGGTGGCGGCACTCGCGTGCGCAGTTCTGCTCACGCACACGGCTGAATGCGATACTACAGTACAACCTGGAGTCTTAGCTGCAAAAATACTTAAGTTTAAAAATATTATTTTAACAAACATTTAGTCCCATAACTGTCTTATATTGCAAAAATAAAATGATGACAACTAGCCAAATTTGAGTATTCGGCTATAGCCTTGAGTGCCATGTGAATATCCATTGGGCGAGAGCGATTACAACTGACTTAACCCTCACAAAATCTACCTTAATTTCATACTATATCACAATATAAAAATATTTGTCTCTCTTCCAGGGATGTGCTCAAGTGAGTTTGGCGGACTTCGATCCGGACACGGTGTCTCAGAAGTGGTACAACGTGCTAAGCTTCAGATGTATGAAACGGGACGAGAGCTCTGACGAGTCTACGGTCATTTCGTCGCAGACTTCCACTCTTACGAGGAATAGAGGTGTGTTTCATTGATAATAGTAAATTTTTAACTCATTTTTTTCCTTATTGTATTTCTTTATTTGTTTAATTTTTTTTTTGGATTATTTTTTGTGCTAGAACAAGTCATATAACATTTTTGTGTTTTTGTGTATAAGTAAGTATAATAAAGTATAAAATGGTAGCGCCTTCTGTTGTACGAAATTTTAGGAATTTTAGGACTTCAAGTCACAAAATGTGAGGGGCCCCTCTTATGCATTAAACTACACAAGACATCTGAAACATATAGACATCTGACTCATAATCATTGTTTATATAGACATTCGATCTAAAATAATTTTAACCCTGGGGCCCCCAAACATTTCGAATTTTAGGGCCCTTATAAAGATTATTTTGATAGTTAAATTAATATTATCATTTCCTTTATTCAAATAAGGTCCAGAGAGTATGACGGGCGCTGAGTGCAACGTGGACTGTGTGGACAACTCCGATTCCGATGACGACGAAACTAGGGAACCACTTAATCAGGTCAGTCATAGCAATCGTGACCGTGCCTTCATCACATTATCACTATAATGGGTATTACAGTGTCCGGTGAAAAGTGACTCCAAAGTTTTTTATTAAAAAAAAACGCTTTCTACACTCATAGCCACACAGTAGGATTTTCTCCTGTGTCGTGTGGGCGCCATGGACACACACAAAGACGAATACACAAATACCCAGACCCAGAACCAGAATCTAAACTCATCATTCAGATACCTGTCTGGCCGGGAATCGAACCCGGAACCCACTGCGCGTTAGACCGGTATGGTAACCGCTGCGCCACGCGGGTCGTTTTATTTGGGTTTATAAAACCGAAAAATGCCCTAAAAGAGCTTAAGTCTAATAAAATAATAAACATATCTTTTTAAATTTTCCCGATATATCATATGCATTAAAAATATACGAAAAATATCATTTAAAGTATCCTTTCGAAACGCTACTAATATTATGATATATCGTCAACCCATTATTGTCCCACTGCTGGGCACGGGTTTTCTCTCAGAATGAGGGAGTTTAGGCCATAGTCCACCGCGCTGGCCAAGTGCGAATTGGTGGACAATATTATTATATCGCATACTTTGTAATAACCCCTAAAGGCTTTTTCTTACTAGTAAAGTGGCGTCACATCAGAATTAAAATGACGACCGCCGTTTTACATTAAAACACATTAACAGTAGATTTATTTTTGTCTGATTTTGTTGTACAACAAAAATGTATTAAATTGTATAAAATCACAGTATACTAAAAATAAAAATAAAATGCAACAAAGAATACTAATTAATTTCTTCTCTCTTTCCACAGATAGTAGAAGAAGATTCCTTCGAAGACTACATCCCCGAAGAGGAATTGGCGTTAGAAGAAGAGTTCCTCCATCCGTCCACAGCTGAGAAGGAAACCAACACCGAGTGTAACTTCTGTCCGGAAGGCGCGAGACAACTGCACAGACGGTAGGCTTTTATATACGTATTTTGAAATTTGATATTATGTTTAAAATAGTATCGTACATAATAAATAGTACGGAGTTAGGGAATAATTGAGTATGGTGTAATAATATTATTATATTAGTATTATTTTCATTAATAGGTTTCAAATGTGGTAATGGAAATATAAAAAAAAAAACGTGCGGCACTCAGAGACTGCCGCGGTAAAGCTATTGCATAGCATTTTTTAATTAAGTTTTCTTTGATACTATAGTAGTTGACCCGCCGAACTTTGTTCCGCCTAAGTGTCAAAAATCTTAAATGAAGCACTGATATGTTTCTCCGCTATATCATGTATGTAATATACATATAAACTTTCCTTTAGAATCACTTAATCTGTTAAAAAAACTGAATTAAAATCCGTAGCGTAGTTATAAAGATCTAAGCATACATAGGGGCAGACAGCGGGAAGCGACTTTGTTTTATACTATGTAGTGGTACATACTCACAAACAGCTGCTTACATATTCGTCCGATTTCCGAGCTGCTCGTCTCGATCCGTGCGAGCTTTGTACTGTCGTACCATATACATGAGAACGCTCGGCAGCGCTACATGGTAGGCGGAGTGGGGTGTTAGGTTTTTTCGTTACGAAATTTCTTGATTCGGTCGCCGCGCTCAAAGCCCGCGATAAAAGCTATGCAATAGCGTATTTATTGTATTTCCATCGCCTATTATATGGCCTAGTATTTAGTTTTTCAAAGTCAGTAGTAAGTCGACATCGCGCTTAATTTGAATTACGCGGAATCAATGCTATTATTTTGCGTTGAAATTTGATTTATTTGTTAAGTTTTTGGAAATAGTATTCATTTACATATTATACTATTTATGATTATGTACAAAGGTATTTGAAAACCTTAACTTACAAATACGATTATAGAGTATTTTACTATGGGATTACATTTTGGTTTTAGTGAAATTTTACTTAGCATTTTGTATATATTGCTGTAAATAGCTAAATTTTTGACTCTGGTGGTGGCTTGTTTAAATTAAAAAAAATATCATTGGCTTTGTATATACGGGTTTACTTCATTTCAAAAAAAATATTATTTCTTTCTTAAACTACGCCTGTTATATTGTGGATTTAAAAATTTTAAATATAAGGTATAATAAAATGTACAGATTTTTAATACTATTTATGTTTTTAATATTTAAAAATAATAATACTTTAATTTTTATTTTATTAGGGTGTTTTAAAATTAGAATACTTATTTTAAGAACGCCAAAACTTGTAATGCTACTTCTAATAAACTTAAAGTTTAGTTTTAAAAGAAGAAAAAAATATTATCATTACGTATAAATCACTTCTAAACTTCCAAAGATTTTGGTACATGCGCATGAACCCATTATTGGGCTGCTGGGCACTTGTCTTCTCCCAGAATGAGAGAGTTTAGGCCATAGCCCACCGCGCTGGCCAAGTGCGAATTTGGTATATAATCAAATTATTTCAAGAGGTGTTGGTTATTTTTAAACTTTTCTCATCAGATACATAAAGCGTTACAAACGCGTGGAGGCAGACGGCCGGCCACAAGCGGAGACGCCTATAGAAAATTAGTTTCATACCGTCCGTTTATCTGTATATAGTCTGCATACCTATAGGTATGTTTGCATTGTGTCCACGTGTTTACAATTGTGGTTTTTGATTAACAGGATATGGACTTTAGTGCTCTTTCGTTTTGTTTTTAGGCTTGAATGGCCTTTTCACTTTAATGGCTCTTTCGATGTGTGTAAAGTTACAGTCATTGCCTTGCATTACTAGAATGTAATGAGTTTGCTGAATTTTAATTGTAATATCTATGTTTAATAGTGATGGTTTTTATCAAATATAAATATTAAAATCCGTTTTTATCAAATTTAATGAAATGACTAAATTTGTCATTAAATTAAATCAATGTTTGAAACACATAAACTTACAATTCCATATGATTCACTACAATTTTAAAGGTTGCCAACGGCTAATAATTCCTAAGTGATATAATATTTTTAACGAGAAGTATTAATATAAAAAACACTAAAGTTTTTATCCTGTTATGTTCAACAGCTTAATAGTTCACGTGTAAAACACTACGTTACTTTCACCGGCTGCAATTTGAAACAAAAATAACTATTTAATACAAAGTGTTCTTTGTGAAGTGTTTTAGCTAAATTTAATAGTATAGCATGATAAATGTTTGCATGGCATGGTATAATGGCACAATGTGGATGTATCTATGATCGTGTAATTTATGTTTTGTGGAATTGTACACATTTTTGTTGGTAATTTGGTTTGTGATTAATAATGCTCTTAATGTTATAATTGTTTCATAATAACCATAATGATCACATAATAAAAAAGTTGGTTAAAATATTTTTATTTGGATGAGCTATTATACAAAATTAAAGGAATGAATGAGCAATGAGAATTTGAAATACCCATTAATGTGTAAAATTGCCTCAATTATATTTGAAGTGCATGTTTATGTGTTAAATTTAAAATGTGAGATTATTTTAAGAATTGACATTATTGGGAGGTTTGCATTATAATTTCGGTATAGCCTAGTAACTATTTTTATTTTAATAGAAGTGTAGTAAGTGTTCATCAGCAAATTATTGTAGTTTATTGGAGCCAAGCAAGATTATTATTATTTTACCTAACTGAAGTAGCAAATGAGCATGCAGTCCACCTGATGGTAAGTGGTCACTGCCGCCCATGGACATCTGTAATCAACTTCATACAGAACATGGGTTCCACCTGAAGTCCATCACAGATGCGTTCCGACTCCCGTGGACTATGATGGTCGCCTCATACTAAAGTGTGCCGGAAACCGCAAACTTCCATCTAAACGCAAGAAATGCTTCACGCTAGAAATAGGTGTGGCGGTACTTCCCCGGTCGAACTACACTGGTTCTATCACCTTCAAAATTGATATTATATACGTGGCTAGTTTGATTAGATAATATAAATATGGATCACATAAGTATAACAGATTATTTATTGGAGTATTTACCATTTTTTGCAGGAAAAGTCAACAAGTAAGCGCCGATACCGAGGAGGCGCCAGCGACCATCAAACGTTCTCAAACTTTCTCGCCGCAACCGCAGAGCACCGTCAAGGGACAATACATATGCAGGTAAAACAATGTTACGCGTATAATTATTTCTTTTAAATATAATAAAGTTTTGAAAATGTATCTTTTACTAAATTGACAAGATTTCGTGTACTAATTTTGACTTTCTATAAATAATATTCTTCTCTTTTATTCAAGTAAAATTGACGCAATGTTATAAAAATATACATCTGTTATACTGGTTAACACCTTGTGCATACGAAAGTACAACGAAATTCAACCTTGAACGTGACTATACAATATAAGTAACTCAAAATACACAGTAAAAATTAACCAATATTGAAGAGAAAGACAATATCTGCAAGGCTCGTTGTAAAAATACTTATTTACACAAAGATATTTTTTTTTCTGATTGAAGTAGCAAACGAGCATGCAGTCCATCTGATGGTAAGTGGTCAGTGCCGAAGGTAAATTTAGAGGATAGGAAGATAGAGGTAAATTTTTAGAAAATATAGCACAAGGAAACACATTGTGTGCGTGTGTGTGTGTGAGTGTGAGTATGTGTGTAAGTATGTAACTACTTATAATTGCATTGTTTTTTTTTATAGTTGAACACATTTCAAAAGATTGTCTATGTCATTATAATCTAGTGATTAAAGCCAAAGTGTTGTGTATTGAAATGTAAATTGTTTGTCCGCAGGCTAAACCGATCGGAGTCCGACTCGTGGATGTCGGTGGGCGCGCGCCGCGCCGCGCCCGCCGGCATCCCCTTCGACCGGACGCTGCGCGAGCGAAGGTCGCTACGGTACGTACACTGTTTTTTATATTTTGAGGGATGCATATACTTTTGAGGGATCTATGTACTTGACTTATGATATATGTAATCCAAGTAACATTTTTAACATAAAAAGGTTTTTTATATATTTTTTTAATTATTTGAAATATCGGCTCAAATTGATTTATTTTCAAGATAAGTTAAAAATAATGAGAGTTATTTGTTTTTTTTTCTTTTTTTATCTGACTGAAGTAACAAAGGCCACAGTCCACCTGATGGTAAATGGTCACTGCCGCCTTGCAACATCTGTACTTAACGACATACAGCACATGGGTTCCTTCTGAAGTCAATCACAGATGCGTTGCTACTCCCGGGGACTGTGATGTTCGCCTCATATAAAAGTGTGCCGGCAACCACACCCTTCTATTGAAACGCAACAAATGCTTCACGTTAGAAATAGGAGACTATATATTTGACTTTTGATATGTGTAATGCAAGTAACATTTTTAACATGAGAAGTTTTTTTTAATAATTGAAATTCCGGCTCAAATTGGTTAATTTTTAAGATAACTTCAAAATAATGAAAGTTGTTTGAAGTTGTTTTTGAAGGATTAAATAACCTTATTTTTGATAGCAAATAATTTGATCGTAGCTATTTCATAACATTTACTTGCGGAACCGTTATTTGTGTATGCTATTACAAAAATAGGTGTAATATATTCATAAATCACTATAGTTCCTTTTTAACAAACCTTTTAACAAGTTTTAATATTTAAAATCTAATGTGCCTTTGAGTAAACTTGTAAATGTGATCTATGTAGATTAATAAATTTTATAAGAAGAATATTATATCTAGAATTTACTTAATAATATTATATATTTTTAGAAATATTTTTGAATTTATTTATATTTGAATATTATATTATATTTTAATTGTATGTCTCTTAAGATGGGGTAAATTAATTAGGCAAAAAAACTGTGGTCGCTGTATAAATATAAGTATGAAGCATATTAATACCTTTATATATTTATTCACCAGATGGGGCAGAGTCCGAGGCGGGGCCGCGTGTCGTCGGGGTGGCTCAACCAAGACTCGAACCGCGCGCACGTCGCTCGACCTCACGCTGGATCTCCGCGCGCAGCACTCCCGCCTCGCGGACCTCAGGCATGAGATAACGCATCTGCAGCAACTGAAGAAACGGTGAGGGAAATATATATAAACACATTTTATGTAAGATACTCGTGGTGTCGTATCTATATATTAATACGCAAAAACTTGTGATTCGTTTTTAAGACGCCGCGGATGGGGGAGTATGAAATTACGCACGGTTATAAGGCACGTAGAGAAGGAGTGCAGAATGTTAATATTTTTTTCAAATAATGCATATAACAGACATAAAATCACATGCGTTTGTCACAAACACACATATAATAAACGAAATAGAACATTAAATCTCTTATTATACATAACGTCAAAATTGATAGATGTCTTTGTCAAAATACCCGGTATTGCTTTTTAATGCAGCTTAGTTAATTAAACCTTAAATTATATGTTGAAAATAACTTGAAAGCCAATTTAATTGAATTTACTCAGTGTTACCGTCCCGCGTAGGACTGGTATGGTAACCGCTCCGCCACACGCGTCGTCCCGCAATGGACGTCCCGGGTTCGATTCCCGGTTGGACAGGTATCTGAATGATGAGTTTAGATTCATGTTCTGGATCTGGGTGTTTGTGTCTTGTGTGTGTCCATGGTACCCACGACACATGAGAAAATCCTAGTGTGGGGCTATGAGTGTAGAAAGCGTATTTTAAAGTATACTTAGGTAAAACATCTCTTAAACAAATTCTTTCTATAATGGTCTTCAATTTTTTTAACACACAGCCTAGAAGAAGCCTGCGCGCGGGGCGACCCGGCCGTAGCGGCCTGGGTGGCAGAAGATGAGACCCTGCGGCGACTGATCTCCACCCCAGTGGAGGCGGGCGGGGACCGCGTGGCCAGGCTGCTCCATCGCACCTGCCGGGAGATCTACCGGCTGAGACGCTCCCGCCAGGGTGGCAGGAAACCCGACCTGGTTACCTTTAAGTGAGTTTTAGTTTGAACTTCAAGGTAGTTAGTGGTAAAATAGCACTTCCACCCTTCTAAATGCTACGCCACTACACGCTAGAAATAGGTGTGGCGGTACTTCCCCAGTCGAACTACACTGGTTCTACCACCTTGTAAACTACTTATTATTAAATACTGTTTGTATCTTTACAGAGAAAAGATGGCGTTCTTCACGCGCACAAAAGCAACCGTGCCGGTACTGTTGGACGAGGACATTCTCTCCGAAGACGACTGGGAGGAGGAATTGGAAGAGCGCAGGACCCCAGACGGGAGGTCCTCTAAAACCTCCTACGAGCTGAAGCGCGAGGCCTCTCAGAACCAAGACAAGAGTGAAGTCATCGAGTGCAAGAACCCGTGTCTAGAACAGAAAGAGTACCAACCGACAGCGGAGGAAGCAAAGACTGAGGATGTGAGGTTCGACTTTGTCGTCGACAGAGTTTTGGGTGTCCAAGTTTGAATGGTTGATTGCTTGTCTTTAGTGTAAGTTTGTACGATTTCTCTATGGCTGATTGACGAATGTCTAGTGTGGTACTTGCTGACGATATTATTATAATCTAAAACAAAATTTATAAATACATATGCGTTTTACAATTTTTTTTAATTTTAACTATTAAAATTTAAGAAATTTTCAAAATGTGCTCATTCAAATATTAAAATGTTACATGTTGATAAAATTTGCATTTTAAAATTTAACTTGGCAATATCAATGCTATATAATATATTTTTGTGTATTGAATTGTTCAATGTTGTAATTATTTGAAAATGAAAATAATTTCAAAATGTGCTCATTCAAATATTCAATTGTCAGATGATGAATTTTAAACATACGATATTTATAAATGATTATTATTTAAATTACCATGAAATTGTAGAGTTCTTGTACCAAGAATTCGTATATCTTATATATTTGCTCAATCAGAAGTCAGCAAGTACATAAGGAAAGTGTGGAAAGCGGCACCATTAAATGATTATATTTTCAAACATTTACTGTGATTACTATTGCCTATTGAGATTTCTGGACTGAAGACTGAAGTGAAACATTTTTAATCATAATATATATTCGTATTGGTATTATATAAAACACCAGAACTCTACTACTTACGTGCAAATAGGGTGCCATAAGAGTTCAGTAAAATCAACTGGTATATTATATACATTTATGTACAAAACCGTGCCTTAAATATTCGGTGCCTTATGTGTTCGGCTGCGTGCCATAGAGCGGAAGCGATAACATCGATAGGTACAAAATAGAGTATGGAGAGTCACAAAATATATGCCAAACATTATAAGTAATAAGAGACTAACAGTGGGACTATTTCATTTGTAAATAAATACGTAATGTCTAATAAGACCCACCGGGATAGTTCTTCTGTATAGAGTAAATATGTGTTGTAAAATGTATAGAAATCCACCGAATATGTAGGACTTGACAGGCCAAAAAGAATGCTTTGTATATAACGGCTTCGGTAGTCGGACTCGTGGGTGATCTGTGCATTTGTAGTACTATGGGTCGCTGTGGACGATACACGTAATGTCCCTGAACAAATTATGAAAAAGTCGTGTGTAAATTGTTTTGACACGGAGTAAGATTTGCATAAAAGAGCTACGCTTCAACACTCTAGGACCATGAAACAGTCGCTTTACGCTCCATTTTTAAAGAATTTTAGAATTTCGTGGCTTCAAAAGAGTTACATTTTTGCTTTTAAAACTCATCGTTGACGCTTGAAGTGAATAGCATGGTCGTTGGGTTATTGTGTCAAAATTTAACTCCAAAAACGATTCAGAGGTACATTTAATAAATATTAAGGATTTAATATTGACCGGCAAATATAAATGCCTACTTTTTTTAGCAAAAGTGACGCAATTTATATACGCTGGCTTTTTGAATTTCCTTTTTGTGGCGTTTGTTGCCTTTTCAAACGTGGCCTTTTCATTGAAACTTATTCATGTGGCTCATTGTACCTGCCCTAAAATTGTTCATTCCTGGAGAATAATAATCGGTATAGTGCGGGCGCTAAACATTTGCAACGTGCAATATTGAACATATATTTGTAGGTGTATATTCCATGGAGATTAGTCTATGTGTCGATACTATGAAAATAGTAATCGACTCTCAGACTAAGAATTGTAATTATTTGATCTGATATTGTACTGATGATTTCTCATATAATCGTCAAATTAAACTTTAAAATAGTTTTAATTAATTATTGTACATTTTGTATATTATTTTCTTGTAAATAATCTGAGATTAATAAGTATCTGCATTCTGATTTTGACTATTTTAATTATTATTAATACTTATTTTTAGTTGATGTTAAGTATTTTTTATAACAAAGCAATAGTCTCGTAGTTGACTTAGTGTGTAATGTTACATTTTTGTAAAAAATGTATATTTTATATAAACATTTACGTGAAGTTTATACATAATTTTTGTAATTGTTATGCAGGTGAATTTGGATTTGCCAAATTAATATAATTTGTTTTAATTCTTCCAATAAAGAAAGGGATTATTATATTTTGTAAAGATGCCAATACTGACGATAGAGGTTGATATAAATAAAAAGTGAAAATAAAAATTATAAATTATAACTTTCTTTGATTTCTTACCCTCGGAACGTACTCGATACCATATTAATACTAGATTAACATTCATTATATTATTAACACTTTCTTAAAAAGAAGTAAAATACTTTTTTTTATCTGACTGAAGTAGCAAACGAGCATGCAATCCACCTGATAGTAAGTGGTCACTGCCACTCATGGACATCTGGAATCAACTTCATACAGAACATGGGTTCTATCTGAAGTCAATCACACATGCGTTGCTACTCCCGAGGACTATGATGGTCGCCTCATATAAAAGTGAATTGATATTTTTTACATTGCTTATCATACTTGAGTTATATACTTAATAAAATGGAAAGATAATTTCGATACGCGCTTTTGGGGCACGGTAATTTGGCGAACCCCAAGATATAGGAGTAAATTTTTCACTACTTTTTGTAAACTGAAAATCGCTCCTTGCATAATGCAAGATTTGGCGACGGTTTCATGCAGAAGTCTTTTCCGGAAAGCGGGACTAAGCCCGTCCCCACGAACATTTAATTTTCATTTAAAAATCGGTTGTCTGGCAACCCTGACAATCAACCTACCATTAAAACTGTTAACACGATATTCCATAGTGTGTGGCAGGAAATACATACTTCCAACCAAGGCGTTCCAACTTAGTCTTCAGGCCTTTTTTTTTGTTTTCGAGGGGGAAACCATCAAAAGGTACCCGACGCCGTGGGAGCGACGCAGGGTTAAGTGGGATTTTTACCGCACTAAAACCCTCTCGGTGGCCGTCCTCGGCGCTATAAAGAGGACTCCGGGTACTCGGTCCGACCGCAACCGGAATCCTCTGAGCGCGTTGCCCCATCGGGCTCCTCCCATATGGGCGGCTGGGCCCACCCCTCCGTCTAGTCTTTACGACGATATGCGACCACACATACCGCCGTCCTTCCCGGGATTGCCTGACCGAACGGTTCGAGCTCCCACTCTAGCCGTCTGTAACCCAGGAAGCCCCTTTTAGTCGCCTCTTACGACAGGCAGAGGATGCCGTAGTCCTATTCTGATCCCGGAACTAAAGGGCGTAGTCTTCAGGCGTAGCAACGTGACTGTGTCTGACCACAGGCAAGACGTTGATCTTATCTGAGACTTTTTTTTAATAAAAAAACTCCACAGACTGATCGTCCGTGCGTTTTTTCACAATAGTTTTTTTTTTACTTTATTAGTCTTTCTCTCTTAGCTCCACGTTAGGCCATCGCGGTCATCACACTGCTGTGTGCGGTGGCAACGTTGTCAAGATGTCCTTTGGCAAGAAGCTACTAACTTTCAGGTGGACTACATTCCAATGTATAACATAAACGCTAATAAAAACATAAAAACGCGTTAAAATGCTTTCAACTAGATAATAAGATATATGTATATGTACTGCACATCCTACAGCCATGATCTTAATATTCGCGAAAGGCAGTCGCGTATCTCAATACCTATCTATCTCTGCTATAAGTCCAAGGTTTACTAACATTCGATTTATTTTATGTAGATAGTGACTACCGGGAGACAAGGTTAGCAAAATGGCGCTTACAGCATATGAGTGGTTCTTTAACCACCTTTATATCTTTGTATTTTTATTTTGGCGATCCGCGTGGTGGGGTGGTTATCATATTTTTCAAGGTAGAACCAGTGTTGTTCGACCGAGGACACACAAAGACGAATACACAAATACCCAGGCCCATTCAGAAATCTAAACTCATCATTTAAATAACTGTCTGGAATCGAACCCTGAACCTACTGCGTGTCAGACCAGGTTTTTTTATCTAACTGAAGTAGCAAATGAGCATGCAGTCCACCTGATGGTAAATGGTCACAGCCACCCATGGACATCTGTAATCAACATCATATAGAACATGGGTTCCATCTGAAGTCAATCACAGATGCGTTGCGATACCCGAGGAATATGATGGTCGTCTCATGTGAAACTGTGCCGGCAACCACACCTTTCCATCAAAACTCAAGAAATGCTTTATGCTAGAAGTGTGGCGTTGGTACTTCCCCGGTCGAACTACACTGGTTCTACCACCTTCTGGATAGATATAATCACCTTACCTGAGGTTAGCTACAGATGTGTTGACACTTGACTAAGTTGACTAAGATGACTAAGTTGGAATGCCTTGGAAGGCAAGGCAAGGCGACCTCTTACCATCAGGTGGACTGCATGTTTATTATTGTACTAAAAAACAAAGTTGTACTGTACTTCTTCTCGTGTATGTAATTATTTCTAAGTAACATTGACAATAATTATTACAAAATTGTGAGGTCAACACTGTGTTACCACAGAGACCTACTCTGTATGTATGTATGTGATATGAGTGTTATGCGTTTCTGTATTTATCAGTATTACTCGTCAACTTGTTCCCAGAGGAGCGGTCACCTTACCGATCTAACTCGCAATGGGTTCCAGGTTCGATCCCTGGCTAGGATGATATGCATGAGAAATTTAAATTTCGGTCTTGGGCTGGGATGTATGTGTATTTTTCTTTAAAGGTATGCGTAGGTACATGGAATCCATAGCACTGGAGAAAATATGGACTGCGTGGAATAAGCTTTAATTATAGAAGATTCCAAGCAATTCTTCGAGAGTGGTAATGTTTTTACGCTAAATTCATATAGTACTAATCATGGGTTGATTATAAATGATGGGTAGCAGTTGCCATTCACCATCGTTGACAGCTATCATTTACACAAAAAATAAGTAACGAAAAGGACGTAAAATCACTTAGTAGTTTTGTTACTTCATATATATCTTACTAGCAGTACCCGCGTTTAAAAATACCTAATTTGATGATGATCTAGTGAATTGAGTTTCTGTATGGGGATGGAGCCAAGGCTATCGCTTACATTACATTTTCGGTCCCCATCGATATAATTATGTTATTTTGTTTTTATTTTATTTCTTTATGAGTCTTTTAACGTTACTGACACATTTTATTTCTTTTTTATTGTCTTAGGGTTAACGGATTTTGTTTTTATTTTTTTTTCGAATATTGTTATTTTTAACCCTAATAACTTATTTCTAGTTAAGATGTATGCGCCTATTCTGTCTTTTTGTCGATGGACCGAAATAAATGTTTTACTTTCTTTCTTTCTTACATGGCTTCTTAAAATGATACATGTATCATTTGATAGCGTGATCCAGAACTTGCAAATGAATTTTACTAACGCCATCTATTAACAACGTCTGGAACTACTAAATATCTAGCATCTAACAAAACTGATATTGTCATGGGAATGAGAGAGCGCGATAAAAATGGCCTACGTCACTCTCCGTCCCATCTCCCAACATATAAACCATATCGCATAATAGCTATATGGCGACGTGGACAAGGAACAAACAAACACACTTTCACATTTATAATATTAGTATGGACAGTATGGATTTGTTGTTAAGTTTTGCCTTTACAAAACGCAAAGGTTCGTTACCAACGCCATGGCGTCGGCAATCAAATTTCTCGGTTATATAACGCGGAGGGCTGCACGCGAGGCGCCAATCTAACAATCTCTGCTCGCATCGCTTAGATTACACCTTCTGAAGGCGTTGGGTAATACCCATGCGAATAACTTGGACGCGTTTTTTATGGAATTAAATGGAACATTGTTTGCAGTTCATTTGATGTTGCGAGACAAAATAGCAAAAGAAGACGCATTAAAAATGATAATTGGCTATTGCCGTTCATGATGTCAATGAGCGGCAATAGCCAGTTATCGACCACAATAAGAATAGACTTGATTGAGGTTGGTCACACATGTACCTCCAAAGGACAGCTGTAACACCTCTGATTAGTAGGTTAATTTTATTTCACCCTTCATCCAAAAATAACGTTATTAAAAACAAATTTAGCTCATTTACGCGTATATAATAATGGGTAACGGAAACGATGTAAAACATATAGATATGTCTATATGCCTTATATTGGATTAATTCCTTTCGGGTACCAGTTGCCATTACCATCCTCTACAGCTAGCTCATTAACGTGTACATAAAAAATAAGTAACGGAAACGTAAAATCAGTAAGGAAGGTGGTACTGTGGTAGAACAAAGTTTCGACCGGGGAGGTACCACCGCCACACCTATTTCCAGCGTGAAGCAGTTCCTGCGTTTCGGTGGAAGAATGTGGATGCCGGGACACTTTTAATATGAGGCGATCATCCTTGTCTTGTGTGATAGACTTCAGAGAGAATCCATGTTCTATATGAAGTTGGTTAACATGTTTATGGGTGGCAGTGACCACTTACCATCAGGTGGACTGCATGCTCGTTTGCTACTTCATACAGACAAAAAAATATATATCTTTTCTCCAGGTTGCACACTTATTCGTCGCATAACCAACATCAATAAGTATACGAGTAGGCCCACACGCCAGGCACGCAGGATATGCTTAAATATGCCGGCCATTGTAAATCCACACTAAGACCGTAGGGTGAGTGCTATATACCGTACTTTATACCGGAATTATCAAACCTTGTTGCAGCGAATTGGGGTCATTAAATTAATTAGCCACTGGACTTTATGTAATGCTGTAATGACACGAATTTTATTGTTTTATTTTTGTGTGAGAGGAAGCAAAGCCCAGCGTAGGTCATTTGTTAAGTGGTTGCATATGTGGACATCAGAAAATCGTTTTTACAAAGCTAATTGTATACCAGATGGTAGAACCAGATTAGTTCAACCGGGGCGGTACATACCACCTCCACTCCTATTTCTAACTTGAAGCATTCCTTGCGTTTAGATGGGTGTGGTTGCCGGCACATTTTTATATGATACGAACATTGCAGTCCTCGGGAGCAGCAACGCATCTGTGATTGACTTCAGATAGAACCTATGTTCCATATGAAGTTGCTTACAGATATCTACGGGCCGCAGAGACCACTTACCATCAGGTGGACTGTATGCTCGTTTGCTATTTCATTATTATAAAAAAAAAAAAACTCTTTTGAGAGTGGGTTAGAATGCCACCAAAAATTAAATATGTCACACCCTAAGACACAGCAGCCCTATACTGTCATGTAACGGTGGGTGTAGATCAAGAATAGATCACTACATAATCTGAATATCATCACTACATAGTATAAAACAAAGTCGCTTCTCTGTCTGTCCCTATATACGCTTTGATCTTTAAAACTACACTACTGCTTTAAACGCAGTTTTTTAAATAGATAGAGTGATGGATTAAGAGGAAGGTTTTTATGTATAATACATGTATAATATAATGGAGAAACACTGCTATTTTAAGATTTTTGACTTTTAGGCGGAATGAAGTTCGCCGGGTTAATTAGTGAATCATAAAACCCAATTTAATTAATAACAAATTTCCAGTGAATTTGGCGTTAAAATAGCAAAACATTAATTTTATCGCTCGTTATTTAATAACTTTCTTATCTCACAAATCAGATTAAGATCGATTCTGGATTAGTCTAGCAATATCGTTCATTACTGTTTATTATGTTTCTCCTTAGCCTTTATTACAAACTATTATTTTCGTTTTACCCCGTTGACCTAGAATAATTCTTTTTTACGTGGGTAGAAATATATAATTTTATAAAGTCCAGTACGAGAAAGGCTTAGTTTTCTTATTAAATTATTCATCTACAATTATCACCAAAACGTATAAATAAATACCAACAGAAGATTCTACATTCTAGGAAAGTTAGAGTGAAGACTTACATAGAGAAGGATTACAGACTTCAGATACTTAGAGAAAGATAGAAAACATTAACACCAGCTCAGCTCTAAGGAAAAGCAACGAATCTGAGACAAACCTCAGGTAGAACTAATCTCATTTGGGGTTGATCGTCGTCAACCCATTATTGTCCCACTGCTGGGCACGGGTCTTCTCTCGGAATGAGAGAGTTATAGGCACATAGTCCACCGCACTAGCCAAGACCGAATTGGTGGACTTCAGACACCTCCGAGAACTTTTTTTTAAGAACTCTCGGGTGTGTAGGTTTCCTCACGATGTTTTTTACACCGAAAAGCAGTGATAATTAGTTTATAATACGCGCATACCTAATCAGTTTGACGACCTGTGTGGCGTTCTTCACCGAAAAGCAGTGATAATTATTTTATATTACGCGCATAATCAGTTCGACGACCCGCGTGGCGCAGTGGTTCCCGTACCGGTCTGACACGCAGTGGGTCCCGGGTTCGATTCCCGGCCAGACAGGTATCTGAATGATAAATTTAGATTCTTGTTCTGGGTCTGGGTTTTTGTGTATTCGTTTTTGTGTGTGTCCATGGCACCCACGACACAAGAGAAAATCCTACTGTAGGGCTATGAGTGTAGAAAGCGTTTTTAAGTGCGCGTGCCTGGGCTTGAACCTCGGACCTCCCGATTGTGAGGGCTTGTTTCAACCATTAGGTTATCACTGCTCATAAACACATTAGGAGTTGATCACACGAGTCTAATTAGAGACAGTGACCACTTAACATCGGGTAGATCATATACATTTGTTATTCCTACATATTATATTAAAACAATGAGTGATTATATTTCCATACTTTGACCACTTCCCATAGTTTCCACTCGTAAAGTAGTTCACGTGAATTAAGGGTAACGTGATTATGGCTACCATTAATGTTCCATATTTACAAAACACACAGCCGACTCCACACAGCCGTTTTTTTTTTTTTTTTTTTTTTAAAAAAAAAAAACGGCTGTGTGGAGTCGGCCTTTTAGAATAGCACCACTCCCTCTCTTCCCGTGGATGTCGTACGAGGCGACTAAGGGATAAAACATCCAGGAGATGGGCAGCAGCATCTCCTGTGTAATTCCAACATTTACTGCGGTCACCAACACGCTTGCCAGGCGCGGTGACTACTGGCAAAACCCCCTTATGACAGGTGCAGAAAAGCCACGGCCCCCAGTCCCCGGCGGCCCCGCTATTCCGGGCTATGGTAGCGGCCAAGGTAACGGCGGGGCAGGGGGTGCTAAGAATCTCCGGAAGAGATCCGGCTACCACAACCGACGACTTCTGCACCTGGCAACATACAACACCAGGACACTGAGGACCGACGAGAAGATACAGGAGCTGGAAGAAGAAATAGACAAGTTAAACTGGAGTGTTTTGGGATTGTCTGAAGTCCGAAGACAGGGGGAGGACACGATAATCCTCAAATCTGGAAACTTGCTCTATCACCGGGAGGGCGATCACCTGTCCCAGGGTGGTGTCGGGTTCCTCGTCCACAAATCCCTCGTGAACAACGTTGTAACAGTCGACAGTGTGTCGTCAAGGGTAGCGTACCTTATACTCAGAATATCTAAACGGTATTCGCTGAAGGTCATACAGGTATATGCGCCGACTTCGACACACCCAGACGATGAGGTTGAGGTTATGTATGAGGACATAAGTAGAGCCATACATACCTCAAAAACCCATTTTACCGCTGTCATGGGGGATTTTAATGCAAGACTAGGCGTGCGAAATGGTGACGAACGGAGGGTGGGGCCCTTTGGAATTGGACAACGGAACCACCGAGGTCACTTGCTTGCCAACTTCTTGGAGAGGGAAGACTTCTTTATGATGAACTCTTTCTTCAAGAAGAAGGCACAGCGAAAGTGGACTTGGATAAGTCCTGATGGTTCCACTAAGAACGAGATAGACTTCATTTTGGCAGACAAACGGCACATATTTAATGATGTCTCTGTGATCAACAGGGTGAAAACCGGAAGTGATCACCGGATGGTAAGAGGCACATTAAATATCAATGTAAAGCTGGAACGGTCACGCCTGATGAAGTCTACGCTCCGACCAACACCTGTCCAAATCCAGGGCTCCGAAGAGTTCCAGCTACAGCTCCGAAACCGTTTCGCGTGTCTCGATTCTTGCGTTTCTGTGGACGAAATTAACACCAAGGTAGTAACAACTGTCCACGACGTGGGGTCTAAGTATTTTAAGACCCACTCCAGTGGTGGCTCTCAGGTTCTCTCAGAGCATACTCTCGGTCTTATGAGGGAGAGGCGAGAACTATGTGTGCAGTCTCCAACCTCAATGTCGAGATACAGACTGCTCAATAAACAGATCTCTCAGAGTAGGCGACGCGATTGGCGTGCTCACAACACCCGACGCGTAAAAGACGCTATTGAGCGAAACCGGGGCTCAAGAGTGTTCGCCAGGGATCTGTGCATTGGGCAGAGCCTGCTGACGAGGTTGAAGACCGAATCGGGCACCGTAGTTTCGTCTCAGCCCGATGTTCTGAGAGAAATTGAGAAATACTACGGACAGTTGTATGCTTCCGCACGAGCTCCCGCCCGTAACAAGGCGGACGACAAACGTGCCAAACTGACCCGACACTATACTGAGGACCTCCCGGACGTCAGCCTGTACGAGATTAGAGAGGCTCTCAAACAGCTGAAAAACCACAAGGCACCGGGCGATGACGGAATCACAACAGAGCTGCTAAAAGCTGGCGGTAAACCCGTACTAGTGGCGCTCCAAAAGTTGTTCGATTCCGTCATTACTAGCGGGACAACCCCGGAAGCGTGGAGCAAAAGCGTAGTGGTGCTGTTCTTCAAAAAGGGCGATAAAACCCTCCTGAAGAACTACAGGCCCATTGCGCTTCTGAGCCACGTGTATAAGTTGTTTTCGAGAGTCCTCACTAACCGTATTGCACGCAGGCTTGACGACTTCCAGCCTCCCGAACAAGCCGGATTCCGAAAAGGCTACAGCACCATGGACCACATACACACGCTTCGGCAGATTATACAGAAGACCGAGGAGTATAATCTGCCGTTATGTGTTGCTTATGTGGACTATGAGAAAGCCTTCGATTCTATCGAGCACTGGGCGGTGCTGGAGTCCCTTCAGCGATGCCAGATCGACTATAGGTACATCGAGGTGTTGAAGTGTGTATACACAGCCGCCACCATGTCAGTCCGAGTACATGACCAAAGCACGAACCCCATCCAATTGCAGCGGGGAGTCAGGCAAGGCGATGTCATATCGCCGAAACTGTTCACCGCTGCGTTGGAAGATGTGTTCAAGCTGATGGAGTGGAAAGGTCTTGGCATCAACATCAATGGCGAACACGTCACACACCTTCGATTTGCCGACGATATAGTCATCTTGGCAGGTTCGCTGACGGACCTCAGCACAATGCTAGGCGACCTCAACAGTGCCTCACAACGGGTGGGTCTTAAGATGAACATGGACAAGACGAAAATCATGTCTAATGTCCATGTCACACCCGTACCGGTAGTTGTTGACGGCACTCCTCTCGAAGTTGTCGACGAGTACATTTACCTGGGACAAACGATCCGGATGGGTAAGTCCAACTTTGAGAGGGAGGTCACTCGAAGAATCCAACTCGGCTGGGCTGCGTTCGGGAAATTTCGTAGTATCTTTTCGTCCACAATTCCTCAGTGCCTGAAGTCGAAATTGTTCGAGCAATGTGTGTTGCCAGTGATGACCTATGGCGCCGAAACGTGGTCCTTCACTAAAGGCCTCATTCGAAGGCTCAGAGTCGCTCAGCGTGCTATGGAGAGGGCTATGCTCGGAATTTCGCTACGAGACATGATTCGTAACGATGAAATCCGTAGACGAACGAAGGTTACCGACATAGCTCTCAAAATCAGCAAGCTGAAGTGGCAGTGGGCCGGCCATATCGCTCGAAGGACGGATAACCGATGGGGACGAAAGGTCCTCGAGTGGCGACCACGTTTAGGCAAAAGGAGTACAGGTCGCCCCCCTACCAGGTGGACCGATGACCTGAAGAAGACAGCGGGAAACCGTTGGATTCAGAGGGCACAGGACCGGTTGGAGTGGCGCCATTTAGGGGAGGCCTATGTCCAGCAGTGGACATCAAAGGGCTGATGGATGGATGGATTTACAAAACATGAATTAACTTTTTAGGTCGATCATTACTCATATAATAATAACACTGTTGCATTATTTATGAGGTGTTATTTTAGGGGAATACATTAGTTTGAAATCAAGGAAAATATGAGTTAATGTTTCTTCTACTAAAAATGATTGTAATCGTAATTAATTTATCAGGTGGTAGAAGCAGTGTTTCGACGGGTGAAGTACCACCACCACACCTATTTCTAGCGTGAAGCATTTCTTGCGTTTCGATGGAAAGGTGTGGTTGCCGGTACACTTTTATATGAGGCGACCATCATAGTCCTCGAGAGTAGCAACGCATCTGCGATTGACTTCAGATGGAACCCATGTTCTGTTTGAAGTTGATTACAGATGTCCATGGGCGACAGTGACCATTTACCATTAAGTGGACTGCGTGCTCGTTTGCTACTTCAATCAGATAAAAAAAAACATTTTCAATCTTGTAAAAAATCTTTCGTTACACGTATTCATGCGTACAAACCGTCATCGTTGTCATATCAAAATTGTAGATTTCTGTTTATTCCGCGTTGACACCATTCAACTACACCATATAATACGCCACAACTAACAAGCATGTATCTAGATCCCAAACCTTTTTTTTTTGTTTTTTTTTTTGTTTTCGAGGGTGAAACTTTCAAAAAGTACCCGACGTCGTGGGAGCGACGCGGGTTATGTGGGATTCTTACCGCACTAAAACCCCCCCGGTGGCCGACCTCGACGCTGCGAAGAGGACTCCGGGAACTCCAGTTGACCGCCGCCGGTGTCCTCAGCGTGTGCCCCATCGGGCTCTTCTCTGGTGGGCGTGAACTGCTCACCGCACCTTCTGGTTTTTAGACCTAGTGCCTTAACGCATCAATACATTTATTTATTTATTTAATTGGAACACCAACTTAAGATACAGCTTAACAATCAAAAATAATATGAAACTTACATGATACTATTTAACTGTTCCTACAATTACAATTGATCACATCATGCCTGATGATGTACTATGTAGTTTAAAAACAATGCAAACTAATATAGATAAATCTAAATGAAGTTATATTAACATTATTTTAGATTATTCAAACTGAGTTATATATTACATTGAGAGTTTATCTCTCCTTAAAAAAGAAGAGTGAAGTATAACTATCTGTCCTTGATTATATGAATAACTATCTGTCAAGTAATTTTAATTGAAATGTATATTGTTAAAGTATATGATTAATATAATTTTGTATCGTATTCTATATTTATATATTATTATATTTTTATATATATACTTTTTCATGTTTTCGACTATTTTTATAAGTGTACATATGTATTTATTTGTTTGTAAAGTGCGCGCACTACTTACCTTGTGTTAACCTATATCCAGTCCAGCTTCCTCCTGAGTATTCCCGGAGCGCTATGACATGGGGTTCTTCAAGAAAGGTGCGAAAAGAGCTCTCCTTCAAAGTCGGCGATGCATTGGCGACTCCTCTGGTGTTGCGAATGTCCACAGGCGACGGTGACTACTTTCCATCAGGTAGCCCGGCTGCCTTATCGTTAGGTTAAAGTATAAAAAAAAAGTCTCAGGTCTGCTGGAAGAGATTTCATTAGAAATAAGCAGTACCTTTGCACTTAATGTTAATTTTAAGTTCTCGTTGTATTTGATTTCTATGTGTGTGCATAAACAAAAAAAAAACAAAAAAATAATTAAAATAGAAAAGAGATATATCACCAGATAACGTAAAATGTTCCACAAAAGTTCCAGCACAATTTTATACTGCACATTGAATACTCGTATACTAGGCATATCGTGGTAGAGATCTTAGTTTAGCCCATTTCCTGCACCTACCTATATTTGTAGCGGGTCAGTAGGCAAGCCGGAACACGGCTGATATTGATCCAGGCTGCAAGTCGCTGACCTATAGCTTGTATATATTTGGAAATACTCCATTCAATAAAATTGGCATTTAACTCCACGATTTTAAGGAACATTGACGGTTCCTGTGGTGTTGCTAAAGTTTTTTGTTATTGACGTATTAATCGAGAATGCAGTTCACCTGATGATAAGTGGTCACCTGCCATGGATTTGTAAGCAACTTCATATACGCAGTTTGCAGCGTTACAGCGTACAGTGAGCGCAAACTAGCAAACTTTGGACACTTCAATTCAAATATATGTCAGGGCGTACTAAACCGATGTGCATAAAAATATTTAATAAGCTTCCAAAGGAAATTCAAGCTATAGATTCTCTTCCGACATTTACTAATAAATTAAAATCATATTTAATATCACAATGTTATTACTCTCTCAAAGAATATTTTAATTAACATAAATAATTTAGACTGAAATTTGAATACGGCGCCTAATCTAATATATTCTTATTTAATTTAATACAATACAATTCAATTTATTAATTTATAAAAATGTTTATCCTGTTTTGACTCTATTCTATCGATTATTATTTATAGACATTTATTTGACCTTATATATCTATTAATACTTATTAACTTGACATTGATTTAAGCAATTTTGACATTATATTCTTTAAATCATCATGTTAAAATGTAAAATTGTAATTGTTATTTAATTTATGTAATTATATTTGTTTGTTACAAAGGCTAATTGAAAATTTTGAGAAAAATAATTTATTGTTGCTATAGTTTAAATGTATAATTATTTTAACTTGCTACACCCTTACAGGGTTTCATGCCACTGTATCAAAATTTGTAACACCTTTAATGTGATAACCGCATGACGCAATAAAGATTATGATTATGATTATGATGATTACGTCGCAAATTCAGTCGGCCGCGAACAGTTTACCTACTGACACAACCTGAGTCCTCGAAACGCAAAAATTGCTTTACGTTAAAAATAATTGTTGCGCTGGTAATTGTCTTGTCCATATTCGTTGTAACAGCTTGCTAGATTGTTATAAAGAAGAGAATTTGAAAGTAATAACCCCCCGGTCACGCACCACAGCCGCTGGAAATGGGGCCTGCGTGCGCTACAGGCTCTAAATTAGTGATGTGATGATTATTTGACATTCGCGTATGCGAATGCGAATGCGAATATTTCATTTGCATTCGCGAATGTTGGTTTTTTTAGTGCTCGGTGTAAGGTAACGGAGGATAAAAATTTTGGTAAACTTTTTTTGGAGTTCGAATTAAATTTAGCGACTCTTTGCAAAGTACTGCAATTTAATATTCGCAAAACATTCGCTCAATTCTTTTTTTATTTGACTGAAGTAGCAAATAAGCATGCAGTCCACCTGATGGTAAGCGGTCACTGACGCCCATGGACATCTGTGATCAACTTCATACAAAATTTGGGTTCCATGTGAAGTCAATCACAGATGCGTTGCTACTCCCGAGGACTGTGATGGTCGCCTCATGTGAAAGTGTGCCGGCAACCACACCCTTTTATCGAAATGCAGGAAATGCTTCACGCTAGAATTAGGTGTGGCGGTGGTACTTCTCCGGTCGAAATGCGAATGCGGACATTCGTCACATCACTATTCTTCATTCGCTGAGGCTGCTATTGTTGGTAATTTTGTTCCATTTTGGTAGAAAATCGTTTCGGTAGAGTTCACTGTGAGTCATCAGAAATTGATAAAGCTAATTTAAATTTTAAAATTACTCGTAATAAAAGATTGTTACGATTATGAAATCTTCTTTAATTTCCTTTTTAAAATAGATTATTTCATAACCATTTCATTAACCAAATTATTTTTTAAGGTACATGATATGTATAAATTAGCTGAAGATGTGTTTTTAAATGTATGTATGACTTTTCGACATAAAATTTAATTGTAGAACAGAAGGTAAACACAAATTAAATTAGAGTCTATGTGATTTAATACATGATGAAAAAATCGTATTGAATATTTAATCCGAAAACAAACAAAATTCTCAATACTTCACGTTTCATTGCGACCCGCGTGGCGGAGTGCTTACCATACCGGTCTGACGCGCAATGGGTCCCGTGTTCGATTCCCGCCCAGACATGTTTCTGAATGATGAGTTTAGATTCATGTTCTGGGTCTGAGTGTTTGTGTATTCGTCTTGTGTGTGTCCGTGGTACCCACGACACAGGAGAAAATTAGGATTTTCTCCTGTGTCGTGGGTACCATGGTGTGGGGCTATGAGTGAAGAAAGCGTGTTTTTACCGTGTTTCTTAACATTGAACTAAGTCTGTCGATTTTCAAATACAAAATGTAACCTAAATTCAGATTAAACCATAAAACGAAAGTAAAACCATTGAATATTCCCTTTCCTGTACAACAATGGTCCAGTGGCACAAAGGCATGTCAGCGATGACAGCCCTTGCATATTGACGGTAAGGTTCTAGTTGTACACGCGGACCCCGAGCGAGGTAACCATAGCAACCGAACCGACAACAATAATAACCTAATTCTCTTTGTTGTGTAAAAGTCGATTTAGAATGCAGTATATTTGATATTGACTGGTCATTGTTGCATGTAGACATCGTTTTTAACATAGAAGTAATATACGAGTATGTAGTTCATGGGATGATAAGTGACTTCTACCCCAGAGAACATGATTTAGTCTTCAAATGTCCACACCCTTTTAGTCGCCTCTTACGATAGGTAGGGGATGCCATAGCCCTTTTCTGATCCCGAAACTACCGGGATGTCGTAAGAGGTTTCCGGGGTTGCGAGCGGCTATGCGGCACCGCGTTTAGAGGGCTCCGGTTGCATTCCTTTGGAGATCGTGGAGTCCTCTTTGTAGCGCTGAGGAAGACCACCGGGGGGGTTTTAATGCGGTAAAAATCCCATATAACCCTGCGTCGCTCCCATGGCGTGGCACGGGCACCTTTTGAAGGTTAACCCCTTGAGAAAAAAGGGGATGCTGTAGCCCTATACTGATCCCGGAATTACTGGGACGAAATACATTTCTATCTAAGGACTAAGTTAGACCACCTCGGATAAGATTGCCTAATCACCCTTCAAGTCAGAACACACTCAAAAATCGTGGTTGCAAACTCTCTTTTAGATGAATTAAAGAATTAGGGATAAGCAATGTGTATGTAATTTACATTACAATAAAGATAAAGGTGGTAAAACATTTTAAAGGTGGTAGAACCAGTGTACTTCTCCCTGGAAGTGCCACCGCCACACCTATTTCTAGCGTTAAGAATTCCTTGCGTTTTGATAGAAGGATGTGGTTACCGGCACACTTTCACATGAGGCGACCATCATAGTCCTCGGGAGTAGCAACGCATCTGTGATTGACTTCAGATGGAACCCATGTTCTGTATGTAGTTGATTACAGATATCCATGGGCGGCAGTAACCACTTACCATCAGGTGGACTGCAAGCTAAACTAGCTTGCAGGCCAGCTAATTCAGTCAGATAAAAAAAAATGATAAGTGACTCGACTGCATAAAAACATACAACTAAATGGGATGGCAATCAATCTTTATATCCAGACGGGTATTTTGTTTAATACTTTAACAATCGCCGACAACCCATTATTGTCCCACTGCTGGGCACGGGTCTTCTCTCGGAATGAGAAAGTTATAGACCATAGTCCACCGCGCTGGCCAAGTGCGAATTGGTCGACTTTTACAATACTACTTGTCATATTATTCCTATTTTTAGACATTGTTGACACTATTTTTTTATGACTATCTTTAAATTTATAGTTCGGGTTTTAGTCTGACCTGTGCCTATCTTTAGTACGAAACGTACAAACATAATTCTCATGCTAGTCTTCGCGCTAACGAATACCGATTGGCTTTTATTGATGATTTCTTTCTATTGTATGCTTATTGTGCGCCGTAGCCTTAGCTTTACCAACTACGCTTTGTTTTATATCTTCAAACTCTGTACGAGGAAACTACATAACTTATTTTGATCTTCAAAATCATTTACATCATTCGACCGTTATTACAGAGTGTTACCAACTACACAATAACGGATATGGCATATTATATATAGTTTATCTTTACTTTCTAATGACCTAATTGATTATTACTATAATTATTATTGATTATTACTAAAATCATTAATTTACATTCCTAGCTTTATAACGATTCAGTATTTCACTGTCACTTATTATCTTTAGGGAGGAGGGCGGGTCCGAAAAACAGTACTGCATGGTGTCATGACCCCATGTCAAATTATGCTGAGACACGTCCTTTTGCCCACAATTCTAATGCATTTAAGGTTTTCTTTTTTGTGTATTTTTTTTTATTTTGTTGTTTCTTTTTTATTGTCCTTATAAATTTTGCTTTTTTTTATATTTATTTGTGTATTATTTGTTGTGTGGCAATAAATGAAGTTTATTATTATTATTATTATTTCGAATGTAATTAGTCACTATTTGACTCAACCATGAAACAATATAAAATAGCAGATATTAAAAGGGCACTCAAAATACAACCATCAAGCAGGACGTTACTCTGTCCGTTAAATATACCAAGTGTGTGAAAATCATTCTCGGCGTTTCATTTCGCAAGACCCACGACTTTAACAAGAGTTTCTTAAAATACAGTTAGTTTTTGTACTAGGTTATTCAAACGGCTCTACCCACTTTAAGCATGATTATTCTATATGTTAATCCAGGTCATTCATTAACTATCTGTGTGTAAAATTTCAGCGAAATGCCATCTGCACTTTTTTACATTCAGTAAAAAACATACACAATAATTCGCACTTATAATATTAGACTGTGTCCCCAGTAGACAAACTGTTAGACAGAGTGAGCCGCAATTTTTTTTTATCCGACTGAAGTAGCAAACGAGCATACAATCCACCTGGTGATAAGTGGTCACTGCCGCCTATGGACATCTGTAATCAACATCACACAGAACATGACTTCCACCTGAAATCAATCACAGATGCGTTGCTACTCCCGAGGACTATGATGGTCGCCTCATGTGAAAGTGTACTGGCAACTACACCCGTCCAACGAAACGCAAGAACTGCTTCGCGCTAGAAATAGGTGTGGCGAACTGAAATTAGAGTAAGCTGAAATCTCAGATCAATTTTTGTGCGTTGCAAGCTAAATGCTATGAGTTAGCCGCTTATTTAGGGCGACTGAATGAATTTTCACTTTACTATTGTTGTACGAAAGTTGTCCACCAATTCGCACTTGGCCAGCGCGGTGGATTATGACCTAATACCCTCTCATTCTGAGAGAAGACCCGTGACCAGCAGTGGAACACTAATGAAATGAAATGAAATGAAATTAATTTATTGCAAGGATGTAGTACAAAGATGGTTACAGTAAGAAAGATCGTACATTCTACCATGACAATGGTGTGCAATCATGTCGATTGTGAAATTATAGTTATTAAATAAATTGTTATTATAATTGGCATAAAAATATTTAAATTACATCTTAATTAATTATTACATGCATGTCATTCTTAGTCTATATATTGAAAATATTCATTAATGTCATAAAAGCGTTGCATAGTGTTGCATAAGCCATTCTGTAATTCTACGTTTGAAAATATTTAATGGGTTGACGAGTACGAAAGGAGTTGTTGTATAGGTCAATACGGATATTTTTAAAATAATAAATAAAATAATCATAATGATTACTTCATTTATTGTTAGGATATAGTTAATAGATCATAATTATATTATTAAGGAAGTCGGTTAAAAAGGTCTTGAGTATTTTTGCTAAATAATTTTAATTCTGGTAAAGCTGTGAGTGGCTATCAGTACTCAAAAAAGCTGACGCGCAAACAGGAGGGACCTAATATTTTTAGTCTTGACTACTTCCGCGACTAAAGAAATTCTTAGCCATAAACACAAGGAAATGGTCACATTTTAATTGCCGAATACTAAAAACGCGAAAGCGCAATAGCGTGAATAAAGAGCTTTTCCTGCATTGTTTTACTTTAACTATAAAAGGTTAGGTAGAATTAGAAGCGGTACTTCCTGTTAATTTCCTTTTTATAATGTCTTCTAGTAATTTTAACACTGAAACCATTGTAAATGACTCAAATTAATTCAATCTGTGTGTCTGCCGACACCATTGAACGGCCTCGCCTTTGTAATGAAGTAATTTACTAAGCAATTGTTCAAAGATTAACAGTGATTTGCTGAAATATTACAATAGATCCTTAGTTTGAATATTTTGTAATATATTAGGCAGCGTTGGCGCTCTATGCGTTCAATAAGGTTTAACGATTGACTTCGTAATTTTAGGGATAAACGGTAAAAACGGAACCCTTTTACTAAGATTCCGCTGTTCGTCTGTCTTTTACCAGGCATCGCTGCTGTTTAACGAATAAATAAAAAATGTAAAGTATAATATTCTGTTGAGAGTAATTCTTTCAATTGATATTTCTTTATCTGATTGAAAAAGCAAACGAGCTTGCCTGATGGTAATTGGTCACTGCCACCCATCCATCAGCCTTTTGATGTCCACTGCTGAACATAGGCCTCCCCTAAATGGCGCCACTCCAACCGGTCCTGTGCCCTCTGAATCCAACGGTTTCCCGCTGTCTTCTTCAGGTCATCGGTCCACCTGGTAGGGGGGCGACCTGTACTCCTTTTGCCTAAACGTGGTCGCCACTCGAGGACCTTCCTTCCCCATCGGTTATCGGTCCTGCGAGCGATGTGGCCGGCCCATTGCCACTTCAGCCTACTAATTTTGAGAGCTATGTCGGTAAGCTTCGTTCGTCTACGGATTTCATCGTTGCGAATCATGTCTCGTAGCGAAATTCCGAGCATAACCCTCTCCATAGCACGCTGAGCGACCCTGAGTCTCCGAATGAGGCCTACAGTGAAGGACCACGTTTCGGCGCCGTAGGTCATCACTGGCAACACACATTGCTCGAATAGTTTCGACTTCAGGCACTGAGGAATTGTGGACGAGAAGATACTACGAAATTTCCCGAACGCAGCCCAGCCGAGTTGGATTCTTCGAGTGACCTCCCTCTCAAAGTTGGACTTACCCATCCGGATCGTTTGTCCCAGGTAAATGTACTCGTCGACAACTTCGAGAGGAGTGCCGTCAACAACTACCGGTACGGGTGTGACATGGACGTTAGACATGATTTTCGTCTTGTCCATGTTCATCTTAAGACCCACCCGTTGTGAGGCACTGTTGAGGTCGCCTAGCATTGTGTTGAGGTCCGTCAGCGAATCTGCCAAGATGACTATATCATCGGCAAATCGAAGGTGCGTGATGTGTTCGCCATTGATGTTAATGCCAAGACCTTTCCACTCCATCAGCTTGAACAAATCTTCCAACGCAGCGGTGAACAGTTTCGGCGATATAACATCACCTTGTCTGACTCCCCGCTGCAGTTGGATTGGATTTGTGCTTCTGTCGTGTACTCGGACTGACATGGTGGCGGCAGTGTATACACACTTCAGCACCTCGATGTACCTATAGTCGATCTGGCATCGCTGAAGGGACTCCAGCACCGCCCAGGTCTCGATAGAATCGAAGGCTTTCTCATAGTCCACATAAGCAACACATAACGGCAGATTATACTCCTCGGTCTTCTGTATAATCTGCCGCAGCGTGTGAATGTGGTCTATGGTGCTGTAGCCTTTTCGGAAACCGGCTTGTTCGGGAGGCTGGAAGTCGTCTAGCCTGCGTGCAATGCGGTTAGAGAGGACTCTCGAAAACAGCTTATACACGTGGCTCAGAAGCGCAATGGGCCTGTAGTTCTTCAAAAGAGTTTTGTCGCCCTTTTTGAAGAACAGCACCACTACGCTTCTGCTCCACGCTTCCGGGGTTGTCCCGCTAGTAATGACGGAATCGAACAACTTTTGGAGCGCCACTAGTACGGGTTTACCGCCAGCTTTTAGCAGCTCTGTTGTGATTCCGTCATCGCCCGGTGCCTTGTTGTTTTTCAGCTGTTTGAGAGCCTCTCTAATCTCGTACAGGCTGACGTCCGGGAGGTCCTCAGTATAGTGTCGGGTCAGTTTGGCACGTTTGTCGCCCGCCTTGTTACGGGCGGGAGCTCGTGCGGAAGCATACAACTGTCCGTAGTATTTCTCAATTTCCCTCAGAACATCGGAGTTAGACGAAACCATGGTGCCCGATTCGGTCTTCAACCTCGTCAGCAGGCTCTGCCCAACGCACAGATCCCTGGCGAACACTCTCGAGCCCTGGTTTCGCTCAATAGTGTCTTTTACGCGATGGGTATTATGAGCACGCCAATCGCGTCGCCTACTCTGAGAGATCTGTTTATTGAGCAGTCTGTATTTCGACATTGAGGCTGGAGACTGCACACATCAGAACTGAAAAATCAGTTACAATGTTTTTCTTACACTACCAACGGATAGGAACACTGCCACCCATGGACAGTAAACAACTTCATATGAAACAAAGGCTCTAACTGAAGTCAATCACAGATGCGTTGCTACTCCCGAACACTAAGATGGTCGCCTCATATAAACGTGTGCCGGCAACCACACCCTTCCAACAAAATGGAAGAAATTCTTCACGCCAGGAAAAAGTGCGGCGGTGGTACCTTCGTGGTTGAACTATACTAGTTCTACTACCTTGTACTCAATACTCAATACTTTATTGCATACATACACAGTGAATGTTATAATTAGGTGGTAAATATTATTTAGAGTCACACATAGTATGAACCCTGTTAGGGTATAGCAATTTAGTAGGAGCACACCGATCTTTTTTATACATAGTTAATTGATTTATTTTTCGAAGTACTCCTTTAAATCGTAGATATGTCAAAGGTATCACGTTTTTTACACTCATAGCCCCACACTAGGACTATTTTCTGTGTAGTGCGTACCATGGACACACACAAGACGAATATACAAACACCCAGACCCAGAACATCAATCTAAACTCATCATTCAGATAACTGTCTGGCCGGGAATCGAACCCGGGACTCATTGTGCGGCAGACCGGTGTGGTAACCGCTCCGTCATGCGGGTCGTCAAAGATATCATGATATCGGGCAGAGAAATAAAATGAAATGTTTATAATTTGTATGGCCCTTGGGGGGATTCACAACGAAAAATCAGTTACAATGTTTTTCTTACACTACCAACGGATAGGAACACTAATCAAACTTAAAATATTTAACGGCAATCAATTTATCGGATGAGTTTTTTTACATATTATTAGGTTTTATCCGTTTTAAGGAACCATCTTTAACACGGAACATAAAATATAGCTTCATTATCTAGCTCCTAGCTCCTCTACCTTCGTCCCAGTAGCCTCGGGGTCAGAATAGGGCTACGGTATCCCCTGCCTGTCGTAAGAGGCGACTAAAAGGGGCTTCCGGGGTTGCAGACGGCTAGAGTGGGAGCTCGAACCGTTCGATCAGGCAATCCCGGGAAGGACGGCGGTCGACTCCGGTTCAACGGCGACTCCGGTTGAAGTCGTTTCGAGATCCCGGAGTCCTCCTTTTCAGCGCCGAGGACGGCCACCGGGGGGGTTTTAGTGCGGTAAAAATCCCACATAACCCTGCGTCGCTCCCACGGCGTCGGGTACCTTTGGAAGGTTTCCCCCTCGAAAACAAAAAAAAAAAAAAGCTCCTCTACCTTACATTTGACTAAACAAGAGGCTGGTTGGGAAAAATACGCTATAATTTGACAATTAAGTGAATAACTACGGAGATATGGATGATTGCTCATTCGTAAGGTTTGTCTTCTATGTAATCAAAAATATCATAATCCTATAAGGCAAAATTTGTGTTAATCAATGTTTTGAACTTATTAATTGACTAATTTCTGATTTCAATAGGAAGTTTATAATAAAAACGTACATTGTCCCATAAAATAATGATTAATTTTGTGCGTCTGCACAACACATGTGTGAGTTACATGTACAGACAGATTGTTCAATGCAAGGCAAGATACTGGAGCTAACTTTCATTACCATGTAAAAAAAACATGATTGTAATAATATTAAAAAAAATGAATATAAATAAGAAAAAAAGACAAACCCGCTGAGTTTCTTGCCGGATCTTCTCAGTTGAGGTCGTATTCCGATCCGGTGATAGTGTAAGAAAAAAATGTAACTGACAATTTGTAAGTGCCCCCGTAGGCCTATACAAAATAAAGACATTTCATTTCATTTCATTTCATTTCAATGGACACAAGCCAACTAGAATAGTGTTGGAATACTTGCACAGCAGATGCGCTACCACCTGTCGAGGCACGTGCGCCTAGATCATTACCATTACGGTGGTAGAAATGGTAACCATTTTATTTGCGGCACCTGACCTTGATAATAAAAATGGGGGAGCATCTTTTTTTTCGCTAAATAATTTATTTATTTATTTAGTAACATCTAATTACATAACCTTATTACATTAATGACGAAACATATTACACAATAAACATTAAAGGCATAAATTAAATTAAAATACAATAATGATAATGACAGAAACAAATACAGATAAGAGAACAAACAATATAATATAATAATATTACAATAAATGTCTAGATGAAAAAATAAAATCAAATAACAATTAAATGAAAGTATAACATGTCAAAGTAATTCAATGCAATGAACTTATAATAATACTAGCTGTCCCGACAAACGTTGTTTTGCCATATAAAAAATTTTAAAAAATGTTAAGGGTGGACAACCCTTAAGGGGTATGAAAAATAGATGTTAGCCGATTCTCAGACCTACCCAATATGCTTACCAAATTTCAGAGGAATCGGTCAAGCCGTTTCGGAGGAGTATGGAGACTAACATTGTGACACAAGAATTTTATATACAAGAAGATAAAAATGCGTTGCACCTAAAAGTCAAAAATCTAAAGTTATCAGTGTTTCTCTACATATATATTATACATAAAAACCTTCCTTTTGAATCACTGTATCTGTTAAAAAAATGCATTAAAATCCGTAGCGTAGTTATAAAGGTCTAAGCATACATAGGGACAGACAGCGAGAAGCGACTTTGTTTTATACTATGTGGTGATTATAATGCGTTTGTCAGGATGTCTGCTTGTGTGTTTGCAACTCTTTCACGCAAAAACGATCGGTTTGATTCCGCTGATATTTTTGGTAGACACAGTTTTTGATCTTAATTTTTGTGATGAACACATAGGATTTTCATTAGCGTGGTAGACGTAACCTAAACGGGTGAAGTCAAGAAATAGCCTAGTGTTATAATAATTTACATAGAATACATTTATCGACTATGTTTGGTAACATATTGTGTTATTAACCATAATATGTTACCAAACATGGCCCTCATCAGAATGTCGAAAGTATCATACAATAGATGCATTACTACAGTTACGGTGTAATACATAAAAACTTACAAAATACACGTCGTTGCATATGTTCCGGTCATAATATAAATCTGGTATTTTGTGTAGTGTCTAACATACAGTGTGTGTGTTGGCACACAAAGAAGTTCACACATACGTACACATCAAATCAAATCAGATATTTATAGCGTTTGACAACGTGGATATCTACCTTTTTTATTATTCTTTAAATCTCCCTCTCAATCGGAAGGTCTGAGGTTCAAATCCATTTTAAGACGACTTTATCAGAATGTCTGTAGTATTGTGAAATGAATGCGTGATGTATGCCTAAGTAATTAATTGTAATATGAAATATAATTCATTGTAATTATTTAATTTATCTTTATTATATTATAATAATTAGTATAATTGGTTGTCAGTCGATCGTGTTAATCGTAAATAAATAAATAATAAATCTAGGCACGCACCACTGATTTATGTGCGTATTAGAAATTAATTGTCCCTGCTTTTCGGTGAAAAAAAACGTCGTGAGGAAACCTACCCACCCGACAGTTCTTTAAAAAGAGTTCTCGGAGGTGTGTGAAGTCCACCAATTCGCACTTGGCAAGCGCGGTGGATTATAGCCTAAAACTCTTCATTCTGAGAGAAGAGCCGTGCCCAGCAGTAGGACAATATTGGGTTGTACCCAAAGTAGACGACAAGTATGCAGTCCTGGTGGTAAGTGGTCATTGCCGCCCATGGACATCTGTAACCAACTTCATTTAGAAAAGGAGTTCTTTGTAAAATTAATGCGTTCTTATTTTTCTAGGACTAAGATGGGCGACTCCATTTAGGTGAGTCGCTAACAACACCCTCCCACAGAAATGCAAGAACAATTGTGGCGATGGTACCTCACGGTAAACTCCCTTTTATCCCAAAATTTTACACAGAACTATACGTGCTATAGCCCACTTGGTCGGTAATTGCGATACCTTTAAGACATTTGAAAAGCATTTATAATAATAATATATATTTTTTAATTTTTTTATAATTCTTCACGATATTTTCCTTCACTGTCAGAGCGTGTGGTACTTATTTGTTTACATACATATGTACATAATTACATATGTATGTATGCATAAATATGAACATATGTAAGGTGAATACGAGGTAAAAAATTTATCACTTGAAATTGAACACAGGAAATCACACCATTGTTTTAGAAATATATCAACAATCTGTTTTTGACCAAATTCTGGGCACAGGTCTTCACTCAGAAAGAGATCCTGCCTAAATTAGCAAATATATTCTAAAACTGATTTCTTCCACTCCCAGCAGCATGTACATGGCACAGCCAAATGACGCTCTCGTTATATGCTCTGTCGGTCCGTTTGTGCCTCCGCAGCCATGCGTGGCGTCTCTATTGCCCAACTATGTGATATGCATCTTTACTAGTTCTTACTGTATACGATTTGATATTACGTTTTTATGGTAAGATTTAGGCAAATGAGCACCTAGTCCACTTGATGGTAAATGGTCACGTCCTTCAATGTACGTAAGCAACTTATTCATAGGTTTTTTGTTCATAAACTCTTCAGTTCACTTTTATTCACAGGTGCGTTGTCCTCCGTTCCTGTAGTTCCGGGATCAGAATAGGGCTACGTCATCCCCGGCTTGTCGTAAGAGGCGACTAAAAGGGGTTCCGAGTTTGCGGGCGGCAAGAGTGGGAGCTTGAACCGCCCAGCCGTCATACCGTCGTAAAGACTAGACAGAGTGCTGGGCCCAGCAGCTCACCTGGGATAGCCTGATGGGGCAACGTGCGTAGAGTATTCCGGTTGCGTTCCTTTGGAGATCCTGGAGTCCTCTTTATAGCGCCGAGGACGGCCATCAGGGGGATTTCAGTGCGGTTCGCAAATATACGATTTAGATATCTAGTCCTAAAAAAAACAACTTACGTATCAACGAGTAGTTTTATATGGTACTTAGTAGTAATAAAAGCGCAATTTTTAAGGCATGTTGAAAAAACTCGCATCCTTTTACCGACTTGCAACTTGACTATCTATTTATTAATTAGTGCTTGAAGACTTTAATTGTAAATCAAAAGACTAAATACTTAAATCTTTTTAATTTTAAAGGATTAAGTTTATTTCATAATTAAGTAAAATTTCTATTACAAATAGAGTTGCTTAAAGATGTTCATTGTTGGCCACTAATCATAAGTTTGTTTACAAGCTCATTTGTTCACATAAGAAGTTCATATTTTAGTACTTGTAATTTAAAAAAGCAAATATTTCTATTTTATGGCATCCATGACCGAATGATTATCACAACCATAAAATGGGTTCCCGAATAAAGTACTACTGAACAACTACATTACATTTCACGTGCATTCGGTAATAAAAACTGTAATTCCAGTCGACGGCGGATAATAATTCGGGCTGTGGCATAATTCGCCCCTTTCTTGGGTTCTGTACATCAAAATAGAACCATCGATGGTCGTCCGTCAGAATGAGTCAATACTTATTGGTTATTATTTTATCTAAAATCTTTGAATTTAACTCAAATCCTGTAATGTAAACATTATATCTCTAAAATTACAACTTAATCAAAATAATACTTCCTACTAATAAGAACCACATATTCCGATTACTTAGAACGTGAAGAGTGCCACAGACACTTGCAATAGTAAGTACTTAATAAAAAAAATAATGGATTATGTACATCCACAAAAGAAACCAAATTTACAATAACAATCTGATTAGAATTTCTAAATTAACTTTAATCGAAATCAATGCAGTCCTTTTTTACACGTACCTACCTAAAACCTAAGTTTCGGTGGAAGTGTGCGGTTACCGGCTCACTTTTATGTAAAGCGACCATCTTAGTCCTCAGTAGCAACATATCTGTCATTGACTTAAGATAGAACCCTTATTCTATATTTAGTTGCTTAAAAAGCCTACAGCCTGCAGTGACCACTCACCATCGGGTGAACTGCGTGATAGTTTGTACTTGTCTTATAATATTATAAAAAAATCTTGAATGCTTTCTGCATAACAAGCTGGCTTACAATCTGTTGGGCATATACACTGTTAAATGAAAACATATGTCTTTTAACGTGATACGTAACCTTTATAATAATTAAACCGATCACACTTGACCGTTTCCTACAATATCACCTACGAGCGCTATTGCGTGTTGGTTTCCGTGCATTTATTATTTTTGAAGGCATTTTAACCATAACTCGGCGCGAGCATAAATTTCTACAAGTTTTGCACGCAAGCCTTCAAATTTTTTGAATGAAATCCACGGTAGAATAGTTTTTCTACTGGGTGTACTTAATTCTTAAAACTTTTTCGGTTTTCGGACGACAATTTAGAGTAAGTCAGTCATCAACCCATTATTGTCCCACTGCTGGGCAGGAGTCTTCTCCCAGAATGAGAGAGTTATAGGCCGTAGTCTACCGCGCTGGCCAATTGCGAATTGATGGACAAGTAAGTAGGGTTGGTAAATTAGAGTAAGTAGGGTTCGCTTATTTTTTGATCCACCCCGGGCGGCATACCTCCACGCTACGCTGCTTGCGGCCCGGGATCACTCGGCTGAAACATTTTTGTTGGCCCTATAAAAAAAATTTTTGACAAAAAAATATCCACCGACTTCCATGCCACAAAAAAGTTAAAAATAATTTTAATATATTTTAGTTTAAAACATACTCAGTACTTAGGACATAGTCCTGAAGTCGGTGCTCGACATATTTCGCTGGACGACGGTAACTATGTCCTATATGAGCACCGACTTCAGAACTATGTCCTAAGTACTGAGTATGTTTTAAACTAAAATATATTTAAATTATTTTTAACTTTTTTGTGGCATGGAAGTCGGTGGATATTTTTTTGTCAAAAATTTTTTATTTCATGCTTTTTAGTGACGATATTCATCTATTTGTATTAAAATAAAATCGCTAAGTTTGCTTTGTGCATACACATATGCAAACATTAAATAAACATCAACATAAAATAACAAATTAAACATAAGCTTAGACACAACATACAACACTATCAATTCATACGAACTGAACGCACCCGCTTGCAGGGCGCTACCGCGCCCTGCTCGCTTAGTTTTTATGTTTTCTTTTATGTTCCAACCTAACCTAACCCACAATACATTTAAATTTAAAGCTAAATCTTAGTCATAACATGACAAATTTTCCATCTAATATGTTTGCTCAGTAATCTTATAATATACACGTAAGCACCAGGTGGCCAACTTGTATGGCTTAGGCATGCAGTACCCTGCATCATCAGGGCTGAGGAGTTGAAGGTCAAAACTTTCATCTTGTGTCTTTGCTTAGTAATTTTAATACATACCCGTAAGCACCAAATAGCCAACTCCTATGGTTTAGGCTTGCAGTATTCTGCATCATCAGAATTGAGGAGTTGAAGGTCAAATTTTTCATCTTATATTTCTGCTCAGTAATCTTATAACATATACGTAAGCACCAAATGGCTTACTCTTGTGGTTTTGGCTTGAAGTACCCCTGCATCATCAGGGTTGAGGAGTTGAAGGTCAAATTTTTGTCCCATGAATTTGCTTATCAATTCCATTATATATTCGTAAACATCAAATGACCAACTTTTATAGTTCAGGCTAGCAGTACCCCTGCATCATCAGGATTGAAGAGTTGAAGGTCAAATTTTTCATAGTAAATACCTACTTAGTAATTTTATTCTATATTTTACTCAATTGGACTTCTGCAGCTAAGGTTCGGCCGACTATCACTAATTTTATTATTTTGCTCCAAAAAGTTTAAGATCCTATGATTAGAACCTTATCAAACTCTTATCAGACTACCCCTGAAGTACATCCTTTCTAATAAAAAAAGAATCATCAAAATCGGTTGGCGGGATATTGAGTTATTCATACATTTATCGGGCACATTGAAAATGCAAATTTAAGACTTATGCGTTTTTCTTATAGATGCCCTTGTCAAAAAAATACTAAAAAAAAATGGGACCCTATGACACGCACTACCTTTCAAATAAAAAAAAAATCATCTAAATCGGTTCACCCAGTCCGGAGAAATCAGGTAACAAATATAAAAAAATAAAATAAAAATACAGACGAATTGATAACCTCCTCCTTTTTGGAAGTCGGTTAATAAAAGGTTTAGTACCTCTGGCCTGTAACCTTCTCACCTTCAGAGGTGCCCGGCAGTGAGACAATAATGGGTTAACGACGAAATATTAATTTCTACTCTTATTTTATGAGCATTAATAAATGAAGTCCCATTTGAAACTGAATTAGAAAAGTGTTATTATTGTCGCCCGTTCACTAGATCTTTAAGTAGAAACTTGCAACAATATGTCCATTCAAAGAAAGTGGATAACCGCACATTAAGTGTTCGACTTTCTTTCAATGCTTCCATTTTGTATCATTATCAATTTTCCTTATAAAGCACGTCTTTAGGAGATTACCCTGGTTTTTATTTACGACGGTCTTTCGCTCGGTTACATACGTTTTCCAGTTTTACAGCATAACCCTAATTATTTTGTGCCTTTTAAAACCGAAAAAAACTTAATTGTTTTCAGTACAACCATGAAATACAAATGAGAATACTTTTAGTTATATGTATGAAATATTTTCTTCTCCTTGTCTTAAGAATGAAGATGTTGAAAAAAAAAATAAGATATGATATTTGGCAGCGACGGTTATTAAGATGTACCTACAACAATTTATACCAAATAAGGGTGACAATACTGCGTTCCGAATCCGAAATATAATCAAACAGATCATTCAGCCCCCTAGAAGGCGATAAAATATTTGCAATAATAATATAGTGCAAGATTTAAAAAAATGTAATGGGGTCAAGATAAACAAAACCAAATATAATATTATTTTGAAACCTAAATGTTACCTATATAAAAAAAAATATCTTGTGGTAGGTATCACATGACAGAATAGGACTACGGTACCCTCTGCCTGTCCTAAGAGGCGACTAAAAGGGGCTTTCGTGGTTGCGGGCGGGTAAAGTGGGAGCTCGAACTGTTCAGCCAAGCAACCCCGGGAAGGACGGCAGCATGTGTGGTCGTATGCCGCTCGGTTGACTCCGGTTGTATTCCGTTGAAGATCCCGGAGTCCTTCACCCTGCGCTGAGGACGGCCACCAGGGACGAGATTTTAGTGCGGTAAGAATCCCACATAAACCGCGTCTCTCCTACGGCGTCGGGTACCTTTTAAAGTTTTCCCACTCATAAACAAAAAAAGGTATCTTATGAAAAAAAACTACCAAATGCAATGACACTGATGATGACATCACTCAACGATGATTCCATGACATAAATAAATAATTATTATTGTTGTTTCTTCCAATAATAACTACCAACTCGATCAGCGTGTTCAACATTCACCGAAGTGTCAAAATTGACAGCTGTCAAAAGTATCCAATCACTGACAGTCTTGACGTTTATTTGACATGTCCATTTATAACGTAATGACCTATTCAAGTCATGTTGTGGAACTAATTGGGCGTAGCACGGTAGCCAGGTTTATTTTTATGTATATCTCAAAATAATACTGTTCAAGGCTTGCAACTCCTACCGCGTTTGGGTTTTAAAAAATAATGAAAAAAAATATTTCTGTAGTTCAATCGTTGAAATACCATGCCAACACTTGTTTCTAGAGTGAGGCAGTTCTTGCGTTTCAAGGGTGTGGTTGCCAACTTTTATACGAGGCGACCATCATAGTACTCGGGAGTAACAACGTATCAATGATTGACTTCAGATAGAACCCATGTTCTATGTGAAGTTTCTTGGGCGGCAATGACCACTTACCATCAGGTGTACTGAATGATCTTTGGCTACTTCAATGTTATAAAAAAGGTAAGACCAGTATGCATGAATGCATTTGATGGTGATGGGTTGCTGTTTGTGGACATCTGTAACGGACTCAAGATAGTGTAGTCACCAACGTACTACTAGATAGCGTAGTAAGTCGATCACAGCTGCATCGGCACTGTTCAGGACTAGAATAGTTACCGTATATGTTTGTAAGCTGACATCCACTCCCTTCTACGAGTATATCGAAGCAAAAGCTATTTGACACTAAAACTTAATGGAGTGGCAGTACCACCATTAAAATAAGGACACAACTCCTTTTAGTACCAATTTGACAGACCTATTCTTTACTTATATATAATTTGTAGACCTGCGTGGCGGAGCGGTTACCATACCGGTCTGACGCGCAATGGGTCCCGACTTCGATTCGCTATAGGTATCTGAATGATGAGTTTAGATTCATGTTCTGGGTCTGGGTGTTTGTGTATTCGTCTTGTGTGTGTCCATGGCACCCACGACACAGAAGAACATCCTAGTGTGGAGCCATTACTGTAAACATGACCGAAGCAAGCGAATTCGCGGAAATAGCCTAGTAATTTATATTCTTATATTCTTATGATATAATTTTCAACATGCCCACATTCCTACATTAATTTGTTCAAAAAATAAGCCCATTGCAATAATTTTCTGGTATGCAACAATAGTTTAACAAGCCTACTCTCCAACTGGTTTATGTAAACTGTTCACTAGCTTCGCAATGTTAAACGTATTCGATTAAATCGCATAACACAGTTTATTGTATGCATCGGCCATTCATCACTCGCGAACAGAAGTTTGTCTGTACGTCCGTTGCTTATCAAGTGACTAATCTTCATCTGAATATTTTGCTTATACCAGTGCTGTTCAATCTTGACCCCCTTAGTGTGAAAACATCTTGTGCGACCCCTTGCGATTCATGGTAGAAGTGACTTGCGTGGCAAGAACTTGTCACAAGATGAACTCTATGCTCCTATGTTGCTTCTATATTAAAAATGAATACAAATCTGTAACAAACTAAAATAATTTATTTCATATTTATTTAAGTAATTAGGTTGTCTTAAAATTACAGATCAGATCATTTATCAGATGTATACAAACATATACCAATTGCATTACGGAACGCGTTGAATTAAAATTTTTGTTTGTACAAATCTTGACGTTTATATCGTTTTGTTTTAATTTTTAAGTTTTGCACCTCCCACAAGTCCCCAGGATGTCTGTTTCAATACTTTGAAAAACACTGGCGGATACTATAAAACAGCATTGATTTAATTTTTTATTTGTACAAATTTTGTCGTTTATTTTAACGTTTATTTTATAAAATTTTGTCGTTTATTTTATTGTTTTATTTTAACGTTTAAGTTTCGCACCTCCTGCGAGTCCCCAGTCCCCTGTTTCAATACTTTGAAAATCACTGTCGTATACAATAAAACAGCATGCGACTTTAATCTCTAATAAACTTGACGTAGAGCAGACACTTGTTATTGTCGAAAAAACTATTTTTTACGCTATAAAACCGGTTTTTGATTAATAGACTTACATCAGTGATACAAAGAAGGTTATAACATATAGTTTTATGTTCCACATTACAGCTTGTATTAATTAAGTACTAAACAAAACTAGTTAGTCTAACGTCCAACAAAGTATTATTTTATGCGTCCGATGAAATTAATTGAAATATAAATTAAATGGTAGCGGTATCTTAAGACTAACGATTGTTAGTGTAGATATTGTGTTAGTCCAAGACGCAAGCCTTTGTTTTAATCTTATTAGTATTGTAAATATGAAAACTTTTGAGGACATATGTTTGTCTGCTAGTTTATAACCTTGTTTAATACATAGAGTACTCATTATCATGTGTTACCAACTACACAATAGCCCATAACGGATATGGCATATTATAGTTTATCTTTACTTTATAATGACCTAATTGATTATTACTAAAATTATTGTATTATTATTATTATATAATTATTATATATTCTTGCGAGCTTTTATCGTGGGCTTTGAGCGCGACGCGACGCTTTCTCATTCTAAGAGAAGACCCGTGCCCAGCAGTGGGCCAATAAAAGGGTTGATGAGAGAGTATTTGTTTAAGATTTCGAAACACTTAACTTTAGTAATACGCACGCACAAAAATACCCAAACCCAGAACATGAATTTAAGCTCATCATTCAGATACCTGTCTGACCGGGAATCGAACCCGGGACCCATTGTACGTCAGACCGGTATGGTACTGCCACGCGGGTCGTCAAAGAATGTAAGTAATGGACACAACATTGGTCCAACTCACGGTATAGTGAGTATTAGCTTAGTTTCGGCGTAGGTTGACACTATGAATCTAATCAGATTATCTCTTTAGCTTCAGCTTTGCCGAGCTTAAAGGTGAACGGCCCTATTCGAGTTCTTTGAAAACGTTAGTATGATCTGACTCACTCGATTCATTGTCCATACCCACGCATCTGTACTTCAAAATATAATCCAGTGTCTGCTTGTACTTCTAACTTTGTACATTTTTATAAGTAGCAAAAGAGCGTAGTCCAATTTTTTTATACCTTAACTTTACGAAAAGCCGGGTTTAGTGGTCTCCGTCACCTATGGACATTTGCAACACCAGATAAAGGAAAGCTTGTTTTGTTTTGAAGAATCTCATCTTATAGCGCACCGGGAATACCTTCGGGAATACCGGGAATACCTGGCAGTCATCTTTTTTTATAAATTAACCTTCGATCACCTATAGGTACTAATGGTCGAAGAATTTTACCAAGCGACAAGGTAGACGGGCTACCTGATGGAAAGTAGTCACCGTCGCCTATGGACATTCGCAACACCAGAGGAGTCGCCAATGCATCGCCGGCTTTGAAAGAGAGCTCTTTTCGCACCTTTCGTGAAGAATCCCCTGTCATAGCGCTCCGGGAATACCTCAGGAGGAAGCTCATTCCACATCTTGCGCGTCCGCGGCAGGAACGAGCGTATATGGTATATCTGTGTATGTACATAGATATGTTTTTTTTTTTTTGTTTTCGAGGGGGAAACCTTCCAAAGGTACCCGACGCCGTGGGAGCGACGCAGGGTTATGTGGGATTTCTTTTTTATTTTTGATTTTAATATAAAATCAAAAATAAAAAGGATCATCGTAAGATCGTAATTTCTGTCCCTGTAGTTCCGGGATCAGAATATGGCTACGGCATCCCCTGCGAGGCGACTAAAAGGGGCTTCCGGGGTTGTGGGCGGCTAGAGTGGGAGCTCGAACTGTTTGACAGATGACCCTGGGAGGGACAGTGGTATGCATGGCCGCATACTGTCGTAAAGACCAGACGGAGCGGTGAACCCAGCTGCTCATCTGGGAGGACCCTGATGGCGTTGACCCCCCGTTTAAAGGATACGGTTGCGTTCCTTTGGAGATGCCGGAGTCCTCTTTGTAGCGCTGAGGCCGGACATCGAAGTTATTGCGGTAGAAATCCCATATAACCCTGCGTCCCACGGAGTCTGCTACCTTTTAAAGGTTTCCCCCTCGAGACCAAAAAAAGAACGTAATTTAGCATTACCGCATCATAAATCCCGCATAACCAACCACGCGAGCAACACTAGTTCAGAATTAGTGTTCTAATGTTAATGAGTCTTTGTTCATCCTTTTCATTGTAACAATTAAAACAGCTCGTAAAAACAAACAAAGGTATGTTAAACGTCATCGCTTGTAATTTTATTCATACCAATTTTATAACGGCATTCAATTATGAGATTCTATAAAAATCAACTAGTTTGTTCACACGGCTTTGCCCTCTTCGATAACATTTGCTACGAATGAGTTCCCATGTGTTGATCCAGGTCAAAAAGTACTTCTATGCCTAATTTCTGTGCGTGTAGTTTTAGCGTAAAAGAGTAACTTAAACAATGCTCACATTTAAAATATTATTAGTTGACCCGGCGAATTTCGTTTCGCCTAAAAGTAAAAAATCTAAAATTATCAGTGTTTCTCCACTATATTGTACATGTATTATACTTCAAAACCTGTCTCTTAAATCGCTCTATCTATTAATAAATACTGCATTAAAATCCGTAGCGTATTTTCAAAGATTACATATATACATATGGACAGACAGCGGGAAGCAATTTGTTTGATAAGACTAATAAGAGGTATTAAACCTTCTTCATATAAAAAAAACTAAATTATATTATTTTAGAATGATGTACATTATAACGAAGAAAACAAATTAAAGTGTTATAAGGTTTATTATAAGTTTTTTTCAGAAAATGTTAAAAAGTAATAAACCAAATTGATTTAATGAGATGGTAGAAGCAGTGTAGTACGATTGGAGAGTACCACACAGCTCCTTCCACACACATTTATTTCTAGCGTGAAGCAATTCTTGCGTATCGTTGGAAGGGTGTGGTTGCACTTTTGTATGTGGTGATTGTCGTACTCTTTGGGAAAGCATCTGTGATTGACTTCATAGAAACCTTGTTCAATATGAAGTTGCATACAGATGTCAATGTGCGGCGCCGTCAGGTGGACATGCTCGTTTGCCACTGCAACCTGGTAATCTGATAAAAATTAAAAATATAGGGCTTTCTATCACTATTACAATAATTAAATTACCACATATACCTAGTTCACTTCTGGTATTACTATATATTCTTACAATAAATTTTTGATTAGTGAAACAAGTAGCTATATTAATAGCCTAAGGGTAAGGGTAGCCTAAGGTGCCTACAAAATATATATTAAAAAAACCTTACTTTGCATTTGTAGTCCAATAAGACAAATAGGCAACATCGCGTCTAATAAGACTACAGTTCTATACATAGAAAAGTCTTTAAGTAGTAATAGTAAAAAACAAGCTACTACAACGTACTATAGTAGTGTTAAGTGGCACACACCGGCGTAATATACAACAAATACAGAAGTTCTAAAAGCTGTCAGCACCATAAGCGACGAGCTACTATGGATTTAGTATTTGCTATTGTTTTTACCTGTCGGTTGACAGGTGCGTTAGTTTACGCCAGTCTCGGCCCGACCTGCGCGGGAGTCGGTTGCGCGCGCGTTTTTCATACAAACGTTACGAAATTATTGATATTTTGTGTCTTTACGTGTTGTTTTGAAGTTGTAGTAGTGGATTTGTAACTAAAAGTGTGGTGCAGTGAACAATTGTGTTTTAGTGGTTTAAAAAGGAGTTTTTTGGCCTTTCCTACTACGCGTTCCGGGGCTTTTTGGGATTATTTTCGGTGAGTTTTTTCGTTTCTATGTAGTTATGATTTAGGCGTGCATTATTGTTATGGGTTGACGGTCACGATGTAAGGCCGTGCGCACACTGATAGTATCTAGCTTATTGAAAATATGGAAGGTTATAACGAAATAAAAGGTTGAAGGTGTCTAGAAGTTTGTTTAAAATATCTTCGTGTAAATTAAAAACTTTATGTACAAAATTATGTAAGATTGCATTATCTTAGTTTAGTTACGATATCATATGTTTCGACAGACGTAAAAAAAACAAAACTTTAAGTTTAAAACAGTATAATGTAACATAGAATCCTTGGTTTTATAAATATTACTAATTAAGTGTATAAAAAAAATACCTAATCAAGAATACTTACATTTTTAACTCGTTTTTGTCAAACCTACACTACGTTTAACAAAAATAACCTAACTTTATTGTTTTTGTTCTCAAACGAGTAAAAACATAAAAATCGTAAATAGTAATTAACCGTAGTAAGAAAATGTAATTATGAATTTTGATTTACGACGTATACGAAACCTTAATACCCCGTCTATTATGTTACTTTTACGTCAAAACTATGTTTTAACTACACTATTATTATAGCCAGTGGTAATTAACTGTTCTTTTGATATAAGTCTAAAAATAATTAATGCAGGTATTCTAAATTACCTAGTACAGCACATTTGATTTTTCCTCTTTATCCTCAGAAATAATAAAAAATATATGACAAAACAAACATATCCAGATACGAAGTACTTTTAGGTTGTAAATGTCTCATTACTTGATGAATTTATTCTCTTGGTAATTGGTAAGGGCCCACAATCAACAAGGTCAATTTTGATAGCCAAATTGTGATTAGTGTACTAAAAAAAACTTTTACCAAAAAAATATTCACATACTTCCATGCCACAAAAAGTAAAGAAAATAATTTAAATATATGTTGGTTTAGAACATACTCAGGACTTCCAACTTGGACCTCAGGAAAAGTTAATACTGAACAATTAAGTTCATCTTAAGTGTGATAATTTTAATTAAAATTTAATTTGAATTTTTGCAATGTTGTACGAAATCATGAAATAATTGGTATCATATAAAAAATATATCTAATAGAGTACTACTTTATTTCCATTGACTTTGACATTAAAAAATAATAATAAAGTGAATGTGAATCATGTGAATAATCTTATTAATCTACCCTACTAAGTAATTAAAGCAAGGAATAAAAATTACAAATACCTTAAAAAGCTTTCTACACTCATAGCCCTACGGTAAGATTATTTCCTGTGTCGTTAGTGACATGAACACACACAAAAACGAATACACAAACAACCAGACCCAGAACAAGAATCAAACTCATCATTCAGCTACCTGTTTGACCGGGAATCGATCCCGGGACACACAGCGTGTCTGAGTAGTGTGGTAATCGCACCACCACGCAGGTTGTAAAAATCCAAATCCAGCATTTTGTTTATGCTTTAAAAGGCTTGGTTTTCTTAGCTATATATTTTCAAAGGTACAACATTGTAGTTCGACCGGGGAGGTACCACCGCCACACCTATTTCTAACGTGAAGCATTCCTTGCGTTTCGATGGAAGGGTGTGGTACACTTTTATATGAGGCGACCATTTTAGTCCTCGGGAGTAGCAATATGTCTGTGATTGACTTACTTCAGATAGAACCCATGTTCTATTTTAAGTGACTTACAGGTGTCCATGGCTGGCAGTGACCACTTACCAAAAAGTGGACTGCATGCTCGTTTGCTACTTCATTATTATAAAAAAAATATATACATAAAATAAATAACTGTTCAAATGAATCCTACGCCTAATGATACATAACGGCCTTGTTTATTTCTAGAGAAACATTTAATTATACATACAGATTAGTAGTTAGCACTAAACGTGCCGCGACGAAGCGTTTCGGATAACTACAGGTAACTATAGTTAAACACGGACGGACAGCACTTGGGTATATCAATATTATAATTATACTTAGGAATATCTAGTTCACTTTGGAAATTATATAGCAATATATTGGTCTATGTGAAGATGCATGAGTTTCCATACCTATTTTTTATTTTTTTACATAACTGGAAAGCCAAACGAGCATGCAAGCTAATTGATGGTAAGTGGTCACTTCCACTCATGGACACTTGTAAGTAACTCCATATGGATCAGGGATGTTTCTCGACGTCAATTACAGATACGTTGCTACTCCGAGGACTAAGATGGTCGTCTCCTATGAAACAGAGTCGGTGGACCTTAAGTTCTGATAACCACCAATTTAAAATCATCCAGTTTTCTACACTTACGTATTAAGTAGTCTTCACACACCTTCGAACACTTTTTTATAGAACCCAGTCATACATTTCCTCACGATGTTTCCTTTACCGCTAAGTCAAGTGATAATTAACTTCTAATACGCACATTACTTTGCCTGGAAGTGAAACCATCAAGAATGTGAAGTAGATTTTAAAATCACTTGGCTATCAATGTAAGTATGTATTACATAAGATTGCATATACCTTTTTTTTTTGTTTTCGGGGAGGAAACTTTCAAAAAGTACCCGACGTCGTGGGAGCGACGCGGGTTATGTGGGATTCTTACCGCACTAAAACCACCCCGGTGGCCGACCTCGACGCTGCGAAGAGGACTCCGGGAACTCCAGTTGACCGCCGCCGGTGTCCTCAGTGTGTGCCCCATCGGGCTCTTCTCTGGTGGGCGTGAACTGCTCACCGCACCTTCTGGTTTTTACGGCAACATGCAACCACACATGCCGCCGTCCTTCCCGGGGTCACTTGACCGGACGGTTCGAGCTCCCACTCTTCCCGCCCGCAACCCCGGAAGCCTCTTTTAGTCGCCTTTTACGACAGGCAGAGGGTACCGTAGTCCTATTCTGGTCCCGGAACTACAGGGACAAAGATTGCATATACCTACAGCTGCATTGCTTCCAACATTCATTCAATAATCAGTCATTGATTTAGGTAAATTGAAAATATTAATCTTTATTTGGTGAAAGACTTTTAAGGACAAAGGGGAACCCCTTCGTCCTTTAAAGTTTTATAGCTTCGGGATCTCCGAAATGTAACCGGAATCCTCAAAGGGTCTCTGTGAGGCACCGCTCAGGAGAACAACTAAGTTCATCTTTGAGTGCTTCGTAAGTACGAAGTGGCCAAGTGGCCACACATATAATTGTACTAGTCGCGTTAAGTGGCTTGAGCTTGCATTCTTGCCGCATAGTCGTTAGTCCTTATAACGTATTTTAGCCAACTTCAGATGACACTCCAAGCTACCTTGTGTTTTTTGTACAGATATCCATGATCGGCAGCCAACTTGCCATCGGGCTGACTGTAGGCTTGCTTGCTTTTCACACTACGTTGTCAACGCCAGTTATTACTATCTCACAGCAGGATATTTCTTCAGAATAAGAGATATTAAGGCCAGAATCTACTGCACTGGTCAAATGCGCACTGGATAAACCAATTCACACACCTATGAAAACTTTGAAAATCTCGTAAGTGTGTAAGTTTTTTCAAGATGTATTTCTGCATCGTAAAGCAGAGATAATCATTTTCTAAATGTCTTCGTCAACCCATTATTTCCCACTGCTAGGCACGGATCTTCTCTCAGAATGAGAGAGTCTTAGGCCATGGTCCACCGCTCTGGCATATTCTAATACTTATCATTTTACAAAACTCACTGGTAGATTCGAACATTGGACTTCAAGGACAGGCTTACTGTGTACTATACTTACTATGCATTATATATTTACGCGTATTTATACGTGTGTATCACACGTAATTAATAAATACTTAGTGCTAATATTAATTTAATTACTATTATTAATAACACGACTTAGTCGTTTTGTTTAGAACAGAAATTAATCATTAACAAGTGCTAGTTAATAACAGTAATCGTAGACCTATCCGGCAATTCAGAGTTTCTCAAAGTAGGGGCTACGTATCCGGTGGCGCCACTGAGTCTCACGGAGTACGATAAATATTGTATGTAAACTTGATTTTTTTATAACATTGAAGTTGTAAACGAGCATGCAGTCGCGGCAGGGAGAGTTACTCTCGGTCTGAGATGGTAGCTTGATATTAAAGTGAACCGGCAATGACACCCTTCTACAGATACGCAAAAATTGCTTTAAGCTACACATAAGTGTGGTGGTTGTACCTCCCCGGTCGAACTACATTGATTTTACCACCTGGAAAACCTGCTTACGGGAATTCATCTTCTTCTTGTGCCACTCCAGTTATTGAATGTTGAGAGTTAGCTCAGCAAACGCCTTCCTATCTCTCGCGACGCTATATAATTTGCAGGTACTCGTGATTCCTGTCCACTCACGAATGTAGGGTCCATTACTATCCATCCTAGATTTTTCCCATTAATATCGTTTGGAAAAGTCCATATTGGTTGTTGCGCATGACATGTGTGTGATATTCTATGCATACGGGACACTAAATTTGAATTAAGGTTTAAGTTAAGCAAATCTTTAAATCCAAGACAATTTACAAGAATCAAAATGAAAAAAAATGAAAAATTTAAAAAGTTTCATGAATAATTGCTTCTGAAGGGGTCTGCCGTTTTCTGGAAACTGTTATAGAGGTCCCCATAATAATAAATAGAACCTAGTAAAGGTTTGAGAACCACTGCCGCAATTGAATGCAAATATCCTGTGTACCATCTGCAAAACTAGACAAGTATCAATCATTATTTGCACACGCAGATAAAATTGTATGTGTTACTTTGTTGATGAGCTCAAAGGCTAAGTGGTGCAGGTGTAGTGTTTTTATACTGTAGCCCGATGGTTCAAATGTTGATTTAAATTCCCTAGGTGAAGGTTTGATCAGGGGATGTGTAATTTTTTGAACTCATGTAAGTATAAGACGGATGTATGTATGTGACTTCGCTTGCGATCTTGTACGGAACGTAAAAGCAAAATCCAGCAATATTTTTGTGGTCGCCGCCTCAGTTTTATATCAGGCGACCATCATAGTCCTCATGAGCAACGCATTTGTTGTGATTTGACTATAGATAAACCCCTATTCTACGTGTAAAAAAAACGTGCGGCACTTGGGGACTACCGCGGTAAAGCAGCTATTGCATAGTATTTTTTTAATAATTAATACAATTATAATTATTTATTTATGCAGTATTTTTTTCTTTGATACTATATACTTTCTCAGTAACAACTGCTTTCATATTCATCCGAATTTCGAGCAACCCGTTTCCATCCATGAGAGCTTCGTACTGTCGACTCTTTTATCATAAGTTTATATAAATTTACCGAGTGAGATACTACAATGTTTTTGAAAATATGCAAATCGAAAATACCTTGCCATCGGCATTTTTGCAGTGTGCAATTATATTTTTTACAAAATAATCACACCGTCGGTCGGATATGACAAATGTTTTTATTATTTCATATTTAAGAAAATACCTAGTTATTTGCCAACCGTAGATACATGTCTTGCTGTGAGGCACATTTAAAGATAATATTGCAAAAATGTACATTTCTACTCACTTGTATGCGTATACAGGATGATTGCAAAGGAAATATAGTGAACACAAGTTAAAAGCATATACACCTAATATAGGTCCATGGAGGTCAGAAGCACGACTGCTCCGAAAAGACTATCGTCGCGTCTGGTTGACGCTTCAGGAGACCCAAGGGCTGGTGTGTATTTTGATCAAAGAATCAGTTTAGCCACACAAAGAGGCAGCGCCGCCAGCATTCTTGGGACATGCCCAAGAGGCATATGGACTCTTTGTTTTATTTATATATTTTTTTATTTATACTTTCCTAATACATAATATTCATATAAATAATTCAATTGAAATAATGTTGATTAAGTTTGTGGATGATCAAATATTTGTCAAAATATTACGGTAAGATACCAAGAATTATGAATTTCAATCCTTTAAATTAATTCGATAAGTTTTGGTTTGATGCGCTGTAAACACATTTTCAGGCTAAAAGTGTTGAAATTATAGAATTTTCTGTTATTACGTATTTTTAATCCTTCAAACGAATTTTTCGCAAATATATGCTATACAAAGGCACGCGGTTATTTTTATATATATCAAACGATTAATGTAAAATAGTGTAAAATGGAGATATTGTATATTTTTAATAGTCTCAATTTGTGCGTGTGGATTGTGCCCAATGCAATTCCAAAAAATACCTTTTGTAGGATTTATTATAAATATGACCCCAAATTTAAATTAAAACAATGTTCGTTTCACATTTCTTGAGCGTCATTTTTTGAGCTTTTCCTTATTGATTTGTAATACAGTAATTTAGTATAATTTTTGATCTTTTTTGGGTATTATTCATTTGTTGTAATTTTAAGGTAATACTTAAAATACATAATTGAATAAAATTTTGTCTTTTTTTAAAGAACTCTCGAGTGTGTAGGTTTCTTCACGATGTTTTCCTTCACCATAAAGCAGTGATAATTAATTTCTAATACGCACATAAATCAGTGGTGCGTGCCTGGGTTTGAACCTTGGACTTCCCGATTGAGAGAGCAAATTTCAACCATTAGGCTATCACTGCTCTCGATTCAGATAGAGTCAGTGCCGAAACGTAATAAAATTATTATCGACTACATCACATCCGGTTAATTGCATAAAAATACAAAGTACCAAATAGTTACACCATACAGCCATTTCCTACGGGACACCCTGTACATTATTACGTATATTTAATTTTCACCGTAAAGTGGAAACGCAATAACCAAACACGACACGGCATCGGCCAATTAGGGTAATGATTCTTGGAATTTAAAACCACCGGCTTTTCAGGGTTCCGTAATCAAGAGTAAAAACGGGGCTTTGTTACTGAGACTTCGCTGTTCGTCTGTCCGACTGGCCATGTGTCCGTCTAGCCGTGTGTCCATCTGGCCGTCTGTCCGTCTGTCAGTCTGTCTGTCTGACCATCAGTCCGTCTGTCCGTCTGTCCTTCTATCCGTCTGGCCGTCTGGCCGTCTGTCCGTCTGGCCTTCTATCCGTCTATCAGTCTGGTCGTCTGTCCGTCTGGCCGTCTGTCCGTTTATCTGTCTGTCCGTCTATCTGTCTGTCCGTCTATCCGTTTGTCTGCCACCAATCCATATTTTCTGAACCGTGATAGCTTCTCTTGAAATTTTCACAGATAAACAACTTATCTTGCCGCTATAACAACAAATAGTAAAAATAAAATATTTAGGGGGCTTACAACGAACGTGATTTTGTTCGCCATTATTATAAATAATGGTACGGAACCCTTCGTTCGCGAGTCCGATTCTCACTTGGCTGGATTATTGTAAAAGCCAGCTACTAAAGCTTAAAAAAATATTCGTTGTCGATTCTCTTATGAACAATGAAGACCTCAAGCCTGTGTAATGTCTCACAGTAGGCTTAGCTGGGGCGTCTATTAAAAGTTCATCTTCCTTTACTACACTCTTAAAACCAGAACAAAATCGAGCCTTACATTGTTATGATTAGATTATGACCTGGATTAACAAATAGTAAAAATAAAATATTTAAGGCAGGCTTACAACGAGCGTGATTTTGTTTGCCATTATTATAAATAACTAGCTGTCCCGACAAACGTTGTTTTGCCATATAAAAAATAATAAAAAATGTTAAGGGTGGACAACCCTTAAGGGGCGTGAAAAATAGATGTTGGCTGATTACTGAATAAGCATATAAAATTTGGTAAAAGTCGGTCAAGCCGTTTCGGAGGAGTATGGCAACAAAAACTATGACACGAGGATTTTATATATTAGATGGTACGGAACCCTTCGTTCGCGAGTCAGATTCGCACTTGGCTGGATTATTGTAAAAGCCAGCGACTAAAGGTTACTTTCGGCTTTCATCCTTTGAGCTAGGAAGCTGACTATTATTTTAATTGGCCGCAGATTAGTAAATTGTTTTGAGTCTGATATTTAATGATTGTTTAAAGACTGTATAATCGAGTGGAGACGCGTTTATTGCTTGTTTGTGTATGTGTGTGCGTGTGTGCGTTCATTTGTGTGTGTGTATGTATGTATTTTCGACTGTTTTGTAGCTTTCTTCTGTCTTCTAAGTTTTTAAGACGATAACATCCGTATTATTTCGTGTAGACATGTTTGAAAGGTGGTAGAATCAGTGTAGTTCACCCGGGGAGGTACCACCGCCAACTACCTACAACCTACATAAATATGTATAGCGTGCGTTTCGATGAATTCGTGTGGTTGCCAGCACACTTTTATATGAGGCGACTATCTTAGTCCTCGGGAGTAGCAACGCATCTATGATTGACTTCAGAAAAAACCTATGTTCTTTATGAACTTGCTTATATGGGTGGCAGTTACCATTTATCATCAGGTGAAAAAGGTGGTGAATAAACTGAATTTACAATCTTAAAGTGCATAGTACGAAGTCACCTATTCCATCAATTTATCACAACATAGTATAAAACAAAGTCGCTTCCTGTTCCCTGTCCCTATGTGTGCTTAGATCTTTAAAACTACGCTACGGATTTTATTGCAGTTTTTTTAATAGATAGAGTGATTTAAGAAAGGTAGTATGTATAATACATGTATAATATAGTGGAGAAATACTGAAACTTTTAGATTTTTGACTTTTAGGCGAAACGAAGTTCGCCGAGTCATATATGTATATATGTTTGTTTGGATTTCGCATAAAATTGGCACACATTTATGACCTAGCTAACGCCTAGGATATTAATTCCGGTATTACGTGACTGTAGACATGACCGAAACGGGCGAAACTGCGGGTAAAAATGTAATTCAAATTATAGAGTAAATTCAAGGAAGATTTTTGGAATACACTTTTTACTCCAAGTTATTATTGAATTGCTCGGAATTTCGCTGTAGACGAACAAAGCTTACCGACAGCTCTCAAAATTAGCAAGCTGAAGTGGCAAGGGCCCGGCCACATCGCTCGTAGGACCGATAACCGTTGAGGAAGGTAGGTCCTCAAGTGACGACCATGTTTAAGCAGACGGAGCATAGGTTGCCTCCCACCAGGTGGACCGATGACTTGAAGAAGACAGCGGGAAACCGTTGGATTCAGAAGGCACAGGACCGGTTGGAGTGCCGTCATTTAGGAGGCCTATGTCCAGCAGTTGACCTCAAAGGGCTGATGGATGGATGGATAGATGAATTATTGACTTGTAGTAAAATTATTATTATTTTACCCTTATCTAGGGTATTAAATAAAGTAACGGCGCCGGTGGGCAGTAGTATCCATAATTGCATTAATCTTATTAATTAGAACTAGTCCACACTTAATAAGACTGGCTACCGGATGATCTGGCCTCAGGCTATACCATACTCCGTTATTAAAAATTGATTTTTGCTTTTTATGCAACTAGTATTGGCTCATGACTCCATCTGGTAGTATTTTTATGATTTTTTTTATCTGACTGAAGTAGCAAAGGAACATGCAGTCCACCTGATGGTGAGTGGTCACTGCTGCTCTGCGACATCTGTAATCAAGTTCTTACAGAACATGGGTTCCATCTGAAGTCAATCACAGATGCATAGCTACTCCCAGGACTATGATGGTCGCCTCATGTGAAAGTGTGCCGGCAACCACACCCTTCCATCGAAACGCAAGAGATGTTTCACGCTAGAAATAGATTTGGCTGTGGTACTTCCCCGGTAGAACTACACTGGTTCTACTACCTTGGTAAGTACTGGTCACAACTAGTACATAATATTACCAGTGTAACACTACTTTTTATACAGGTGGAAATCCGTTATAGTTAACACTTACCGCAGGGGTAAAAACCTCTTGCTTTTTCTCTGGACTCATTTTGTAGAGACTGTAATAATCTGAAGTCCAAGCGTAGACCAACGGAACTCTTATTTTCCTTTGAAGGTAAGAAATATTACTTGCGCCATCTCATCTCATCACACTTTTATATGAGGCGAACATCATAGTCCTCGGTAGTAGCAACGTATCTGTGATTGACTTCAAATATTATCCATGTTCTATAGGAAGTTGATTACAGATGTCTATGAGCGGCAGTGACCACTTACCAACAGGTTGACTGCATGCTCGTTTGCTACTTCAATCAGATGAGAAAAAAATGTCGAGGCCTTCTTCATCGAAGCTGGCCCACCCGTGTCCTTTTTAAGATCTTATGAGGTGAGCTTCAATAATCAAAAAAAAAGTTTGAAATAAATTGGTGATTTCTTGATAAAATTATCCTCAAAATAAATCTAATTTCAAAAAAGATTTATTTCGAAAAATCAGAGATGCCTTATTTGACTTTGAACCGAATCCACTAGTGACGAATGAAATTCGTATCTCTGATTAGCTAACGTCTGTCTCTGAAGATCATAAAAAACATGTCAAGCCCCCATATAATGTTTGTTCATGTTCTAAAAAGTGAAATGTCAATTAATTTTGATACGGTTTTTATGTCGCTTCAATTTTATTTACTTGACATGAACGAATTAATATTACTATAATACAGTTATTTATAATGTTACTATGTTCAGTACCATTATGTACCTACTATAATTTCTATTTTGATAATCCTGAAGATTGTAGTTACTATTAGTATTTTTCTTGTTTTTGGTGTAAGCGGTCAGTTTTTTTATTTATGCTTATGTGTTGTAGTTGTTTTATCGTGTGTATTATATTTACGAGTACAAAGATGGTAGAAGGCTTTGGTGGGTCGACATGGCAACACTATTTTTGCTTAACAAGAAGAAGTGTTGGGCGCTGCTTTGTATTGTTATATTTCGACTACAGACGTTCATGAGTGACAGTGACTTCTATCATCAGGTGAACTACATGCTCGTCTGCTACTTAATTCTTGTAAAAACACATTAACTATTTTAGTAACATATTGTGTGAATGTTCACACTTTGTATCAAATATTCAATGAACAAACACATTTGCTATATATTTTGAATATACAGTGAAAGGGATCGGTGGTGTGGGATTTATAAATGTCTGCCGACACGTGATTATTTTTGCATTGATCTCGTAAAGGCAAGTGCGTTATATTAATAATCAGTTGAACGAGGAAAAACCAGGGTAATTACTTTTATTAATGCATTTTATGTGAGTACCGTTTGCAGTCAATATAATATTGAAGCAGCTTAGGTATTTTTAACACATATTTAGTTATTTGCTTAGCTTTCTGTTTTTTTAATATTCTGTTGTGGTGTAAATTATGCATGTATGTTTGTATGTTTGATGACCTGCGTGGCGGAGCGGTTACCATACCGGTCTGAAGTGCAATGGGTCCCGGGATCGATTCCCGGCCAAACAGGTATCTGAACGATGAGTTGAGATTCATGATATGGGTCTGAGTGTTTGTGTATTCGTCTTGTGTGTGTCCATGGTACCCACGACACAGGAGAAAATCCTAGTGTGGGGCTATGCGCGTAGAAAACGTGTTTTCAAAAAAAAAAAACAATATGTATAATGTAAGTATGTACGTATATATATATGTAACGTATATATGTATCGGAGACATTACTTATCTGAAGCATTACTACGTAGTCCATAAGCACAGCAAGCTTTAAACTAAAAAGGTTCGACAAAATCAGTTTGCATTTCAATAAGAAAAAAATGCGTTTGTACAAAAAGTCGAAAATATTTACACAATATATGCATTAATCCTATTTGGTTCTTTTATTATATGTCTTTGATCGCTTACCCTTGAATGTCCGCAATATATACTAGACAAAATAATCCACATCTGTCTGTATGTTTAAAGAGCTATTTTAATTCCAGAGGTGAAACCCACCACAGTTCTGTTTCGGTAGCATCACTGCCACTATTATTTCTAACACCATTTAACCATTACCTTTATGACACTATTTAAGCGCTACTATTTCGAGGTGGTAGGATCAGTAGTCCGACCGGGGAAGTACCACCGCCACACCTATTTCTAGCGCGAAGCATTTCTTGCGTTTCGTTGGAAGGGTGTGGTTGCCGGCGCACTTTTACATGAGGTGACCATTACAATCCTCCAGAGTAGCAGCGCATCTGTGATTGACTTCAGATTGAACCCGTGTTCTATATGAATTGTATTGCAGATGTCCACGAGCGGCAGTAACCACTTACCATCATGTGGACTGCATGGTCGTTTGCTATTTCTGTCAGTTAAAAAAAAACTATTTTAATTAAAATTTTATGGTAAATGGGCCTCAGTTATTCATTATTCAATTCAAGTCTTAGGGATACGGATAGCAAAGCATTTGTGTTTCACCTTATTAAGAAGATGAGAGGCATTACAGTTTACTATTCTTATATAGTATAAAAAGTCTAATTTGCATGTTTGTTTGGTATTCAAATTAAAAAAATAAGCTTATTGAATCCTATAACAATCATAAGGACATTAATTTCAGTAATATTAGGATTTTTAATCTTGAAAACGTTTGAGAAATTACTGGATCAATTTTAATGGAATTACATTTTTTTTTATCTAACTTAAGTAGCATACAAGCATGCAGTTCACGTGATGGTAAGTGGTCACTGCCGCTCATGGACGTCTGTAATCAACTTCTTACAGAATATGGAACTGCAATCAATCACAGATGTGTTGCCACTCCCGAGGACTATGATGGTCGCCTCATGTAAAAGTGTGCCGGCAACCACACCCTTCTATCGAAACGCAAGAAATGCTTCACGCTAGAAATAGGCGTGGCGGTGGTACTTCCTCGGTCGAACTACACTGGTTCTACCATCTTCATATATTAAATAGGAGTAAAATTAGAATATTATTTTCACAAAAAAAATGTTCAATCCGCAAACGTTGTTTTATAGTTATTGCAAACGGTTCCACGCGATGGATGGTATGATATAATAAGAAAAAATAATCAAAGTGTCTGTTGACTTTTGAGTAAAAAAGTGGAATTCACGTTGTACTGGGTCACATCTTGTTAGCATAATAATTTATCATACTCGCGTTGATAAATCGTTTTTTTTACTACCGCGTTGACGCTTTAAGGATATATTTGTGTTTATTTCGATGTCCCATTCGTTTTGTTGAATTTTTTGACATTTTATGGTAGCAGACATCGACCTGGTGCAATGTCACATTTAGAATTAATTCGGAAAAAAGAATTGGTAGATGTTTATGTGAGGTTTCTTGGGAACAAAATAGTTATTACTTTTTTGGTGTCATCATTAAACATTAGGTTTACGTGAATAAAGAAAACTACTTAACTATAGCCGTATGTATGTCTAAGCACTTCATTTTGAAACATTTCGGTATTATATTCAAAGTAAGAGAGTCATAGGTTATGTTGAAAACTATGTTTTTTTTTTATTTGACTGAAGTAGCAAACGAGCATGCAGTCCACCTGCTGATAAGTGGTCACTGCCACCCATGGACATCTGTAATTAACTTTATACAGAATATGAGTTCTATCCAAAGTCAATCACAGATGCGTTGCTACTCCCGAGGACTATGATGGTCGCCTCATATAAAAGTGTGCCGGCAACCACACCCTTCCATCGAAACGCAAGAAATGCTTCACGGTAGAAATAGGTGTGGCGGTGGTACTTCCCCGGTCGAACAACACTGGTTCTACCACCTTTAAATATTCCTAGGTTATTCACATGGCTTTGCCGACTTTGGTTACGTCTGCCATGGTTATGAGTCACTACTACTATGTATGCTTCGATCTTTAAAACTACGCTACAGATTTTAATGCAGTTTTTTAATAGATAGAGTGATTCAAGAGGAAGGTTTTTATGTGTAATACATGCATAATATAGTGGAGGAACATTAATTATTTTAATCACATTAACGAAGTTCGCCGGATCAGCTAGTAACTTATATGATAATCTATATCATAATTATGTGTGTTCCAAATGTCTGCGAAAATAAACTCGAGGATTTTGCGTGAAATTGTCACCTACACATATACATCACAAAACTTTCGCATTTGTAATATTACTATAAGAAATATGATAAGATTTTGTTGATTTATTTCGTTAATTAATTAATTCGTGTAACATATTATTAAAGTAAAAATCTTTAAACCATCGAAACAATTAATAACTAAGTAATTAAAAGTATGTGTACTTTATTCACAGTTATAAGTATTTTAAAAATATAAGTTAGACATATATATTTTTTAAATTTTAAACTAACTTTATAGACGCTTATTTTCATATAATGATTTCATTCGATTGTGTATCAAACTGTCAGTAATTTTAGAAGATAATTTAAAATAACAATTTCGATTCTCATTTACGCAACCGTAGCTCGGTCTATATACGATGGTTGAAATCCACTAGATTACAACTCGGCATTGTGTGGCAACATAATAATAGATGATAATAATGCCCGCTTTGATCGTAATAAAGAGCCAAGTTCGCATTAAATAGTTCGCGCAGTAAAATTGACGTAAAACTTAGGTACACTTTCTTTCTTTGAATTATTATTAAGTATTGTAATATTGTCGATTTTATTGACTAAGAAAAAATATATCTATTTTACTGTGGAAGTGATAAGATTTAAGTGACAAATGACCACTGTTATTACAAAGTAATGGAATTGGCGACTAAGGTTTAGTCTAATGTACTGTATTGGTTCGCAAATAGATTAATTTCTAGTTCCGATTGATGTACATAGTTGCTGATAGATATTTTATAAACTTGTCCTCAAGCTCTGGATGTGCGATCCTTACTAAATAATAAAGTGTATGCTATTGTTTTAATAAGACACGAGAACTTGGACCTTTCACTGCCGTGCTCCTTCATAACAATGCAATTTATGGTAAATGGGAAATTACGATGAACGTTGCACAATATGGAAAAACTAAAACAGGAAATGTCTTCAATACAGTACGAATAAATAGGAAAGCAGTTAGTTAAATTCAATTAGTAATCAATTAATGCAACTATATGTAAGGTGCAGTGTTTCATATTTCGCAGTTCATCCGGCAAAATAAATATTGCAGTATTTGTTTAATATTTGTTTAATATAAAGCCGTGATAGCCTAATGGTTGAAACTTGCCCTCTCAATCGGTGGGTCCGAGGTTCAAACCCAGGCACGCACCACTGATTTATATGCGTATTAGAAATTAATTATCACTGCTTTTCGGTGAAGGAAAACATCGTGAGGAAACCTACATACCTAAGTGTTCTTTGATAAAAAATCTCGGAGGTGGGTGAAGTCCACCAATTCGCAGCTCGGTGGACTATGGCCTAAAACTCTCTCATTCCGAGAGAAGACCCGTGCCCAGCAGTGGGACAATAATGGGTTGACGACATTAATTAATCACTACATGTTCAATCACAACTTATTTGCAAATATGCAATGAACACGCGAAACTTTCATCTCTATTTTATGGATCTTAAACGACATTCATGTACTGTTTACAGCCAAATCAAATTGAAGTTGATAGGCGTATAAATGTCCAATAGAAAGTTTTATAGTGGACGGAGTATTGTAACTAAATGTACCTTGTACCTTCATTATTATTTATAACCATAAACGTATGTGTTATGCGTCCGGGCGAAGGTACATTGTACCTTCTTCGACTTGTATCGATGAGATGATAGTACATTATAGTGATGTAACGAAAATTCTCATTCGCATTCGCAGAGATTCGCAGTGCGAATATTTTTGACAATATAGAACTGCAGTTTGACGACGAAAGGTAGTCATAACAACTATATTCTACTGCCCCTATACTACCTCTATGGACCCCGATGGGGCAACGCGCTCAGAGGATGCCGGTTGTAGCGCCGAGGACGGTCACCGGGGGGTTTTGGTGAGGTAAAAATCCTACATAACCCTGCGTCGCTCCCACGGCGTTGGGTACCTTTTGAAGGTTTCCCCCTCAAGAAAAAAATACTTCCTCTATATTTTATACTAGCTGTGCCCGCGACTTCGTCCGCGTGGAATAGTTATTTTGGGTATAATTTATTTTTGCAAACAACCTCCTCAGCTTTATAAATTATAGCTGTTACCCACGACTTTGTCCGTTTCATTTTCTATTATTATTTTAGACAATTTAGTTTTGAAAAGAACATAATTATTTTAGAGTACTTCTGCGTAAATTATATTTTTAGTTTTATTTTCACCCCTCTCTCCGCGTCCCTCGCAAGCAACGCCCCTCCTCCCTGCAGCGTCATGTTTTGCACATCATGCGGCGTGGCTGAATTCTATATTGGTGTTATTTTAAAATTGTCATATCTTCTAAGATGTTCATTGAAGTTAAGTCATGTCGAAGACTATTTTGTTCACAATTAAATACTCTTAATCAACAACACATTTATTTAGACAAAGATTAATATTATTACGTTGATACAACTCTTAACTAATTTCGATCGAATTTGATTACCATGAAAACGGTTCTAGTGTGTTAATCTTATAAGATAGACATATACTGTCGCGGACATTTTTTTAGATCATTTCAAGAGAAATAATTCTTTCATACATATATTTTTGGTATCTTGTGCCGTTTTTGCAGCGCACGCAACGGAAGCCCTCAAGGATGAATAATTTTCCCCGTTTTTTTCACATTTTCCATTATTTCTTCGCTCCTAATAGTTGCAGCGTGATGTTATATAGCCTATAGCCTTCCTCGATAAATGGTCTATTCAATACAAAAAGAATTTTTAAATTCGAATCAGTAGTTCCTGAGATTAGCGCGTTCAAACAAACAAACAAACAAACTTTTCAGCTTTATATATTAGTATAGAATAGGTTCATAGTATGTCCTTGAAGGTGGAAAAACCAGCGTAGTTTGACCGCGGAAGTGCCACCGCCACACCTATTTCTAGCGTGAAGCATTCTTGCGTTTCGATGGAAGGGTGTGGTTGCCGGCACACTTTTACATGAGGCTACCATCCTAGACCTCGGGAGCAGCAACGCATCTGTGATTGACTTCAGATAGAATCCATGTTCTATTTGAAGTTGCTTACAAATATCCATGGCCGTGACCACTTACCATTAGGTGGACTGCATCAGATGAAACGAAAAAAAAACCTGAAAATAAACCCTACGGCACCCATGTTGGCGTCAAAATTGCGAATGTCCATAGGAGATATTCGCATTCGCATTCGCGAATGTTCAGATAACCGTCGTTACATCACTAGTACATTATATTTGCATGTCAGTGCATAGAAGTCGATGGTCAAGATACTTCATATAACTAATCGTGACGTATGAATCGCTTGACGTAGAATGACTTGGAGTTTTATGGTTGGTCAATAATATGTTGTTGATGATAATAGATTTATATTACGTGGATTTAGTTACTTAAATATAAATATCTTATTACATAATAATTATGAACTATATGATTTTAGACTAGTATTATCGCGGAATTGATACATTATAATACTTAACGGGTACGGTAACGGTACTCACTATATGCGGTTTATGAATTCTTATAGAATTCTTTTTGCCGATATTTCGACCCAGTTGCATGGATCGTGGTCACGGCCAAACTGCGGTAGCGGGGAGAAACCGTTGAAAAGCACTAGTGGTAAATTAACCTATCTACTTTACGTCTTTCTTTGTAGGTTCCATATCACGACACACAACACTAACTGTATCCTTACGCACCACATTTTGCACTATTTCCGATTTACATAAACTAACCACCGGATTCCACGCTTGTGCAAGTTTAAAACCATCTTCTCTGTTAAAATTCTTAGGATGTTTTTAGATCTCTATAGCTTCTCTTACTAAACGTGGGAAGTAATGAGGCTCAGCGGAGATCGCCTGAGGTTTATGCAGTTCGATCCAGTGGTTAGAGTCGGAATTAAGGATGTTCAGCTACCGCAGATTTCTTCGGGTCATTCTTTTTGACTGCGCTGATATGTTCTTTAATTCGTTGGGATATGGCTCGTTTAGTCTGTCCAATGTAGGAGTTGAGAGAGAGACATAAATAAAAAGTTTAACATTTTCACTTACACTATTAATAAACACATACTGCAGGCAATTACACAAATTTTTCCACCTATTTTTGCACCGCCTTTAATTTTTTCTGTACGTCCTTAAGATTGACTGGGAGAAATTGCTATTAAGCATTAAGTCCGTCTTTTGTCCATTGTTTTTTTTATGGTCAATAAAGATTAAATAAATTGATAAATGTTAGGGTAAAATATGGAAAATTAGATATAATAGTTTTAGCTCAAAATTCCATATGCATCAAATGCATACAACGGATGCAACTTTTAATATTTCATTTGATCTTGAGTCCTATGCCTGTTAATCCGGAAACAGATTATTATTTTTTTGTACTTTAACCAAACGATAAGGCAGACGGACGACGATAATATTGGTACTCAGATCTTAAATAAATCGAGAACCATAATTTCGATTGTAACATTAATCTTATTATTTAATCAATGTGTATTCATTCATTGATTGTTATCTCGTTGATGTCTTTTCTTACCAAAAAATCAATATTACTCAAATATTATATCATAATACGTTGGCTTTCATTATTGCTAGCTTATGACTGTTAGTCTATTGCGAATTTAGTGGGTTTCCTTTTTCCATTTTAATTCTTGAATATATGATCAGCTTCACAGTTGGTTACAATTGTCCTTGGGGACAGTGACCGTTTAATAATTATAATATACTTATTTTTTATTTAAAGTTACAAAGACTCATTTACCACCTAATGGACCTTTTTTTTTATTTGACTGAAGTAGCAAACGAGCATGCAGTCCACCTGATAGTAAGTGGTCACCGCCGCCCATGAACATCTGTAATCAACTTCATATAGATCATGGGTTCCATCTGAAGTCAATCACAGATGCGTTGCTACTCCCGAGGACTAGGATGGTCGCCTCCTGTGGAAGTGTGCCGGCAACCACACCCTTCTATCGAAACGCAAAAAATGCTTCACGCTAGAAAAAGGTGTGTAGAACTACATGACTTTTCTACTCCAGTGTTATTAATGAAAATATTTTCGTCTCATTTTTAAACCAGAGGACTATCTTAGTCCTCGTGTACATGACTATGCTTAAAGAAGTACATGGGCAGCAGTGAGACTTGGCACCGAGTGAACTCCATGCTCGTATGCCACTTACAATCTCATAAAATTACCCTAAATTTCCTTCCCTTTAAGTTTTTTCATCTTCATCTTTTGAATGAAAATTCAAACAGTAACGTTATACTTTCATGTCAATTTTTCATTATTCAAATTAATTCAAATAACAGCTTCAAGCCTAATTCTAATTAACATCAGTTGCACTTTACATTTTAAAAAATACTCACGCCTTCTATGTCTGATTTTAAAATGCCTAGTTGGTAACAGGCACAAACAATGCCCGGTATTTAAAAGTTACGCACTGACAGATTGAACAAACTTTAACTTATGTATACTTACGCTCTGTTCACATTATTCGCCATTACAGGTTGTGTGCTTTCTGAGGGTTTTCAGGGGTTTTAGTGCGGTAAAAATTCCATATAACCCTTCGTCGCTCCCACGGCGTCGGGGACCTTTTGAAGGCTTCCCCCTCGAGAAAAAAAAACCTACGCCTGTGAAATATTTTTGTTACATTACTGAATCACACTTGGAATTAAAAATTGGAGTTGTGATAGCTGATGGACGAATTGTTATCTTTCAGAGGACGGCTCGTTTCAGTTTCTCTAATTACCGCTTTTGAATTTTTCAAATTTGGCTTGGATATAAGCAGCAGAGTGCATTCCAATAATTGGTATCGACATGTAGAAATACGTTGTACGTATGTTGCTTGTTTTTAAGAAGTTAAGCTGGTTTCTGGTAGAATATGTTAGAAATTTGTCTCATAAAATTGTATTGTATTTCTTTGCTTTAATGGTCGTTTTTCATGAACACATTTCCATCAATATTTTGAGGGATATGATTGGTGATGTGATGTTTATGACGTTTGTATTTTGTATTTTCATACGGAAATACAGTATAAAAATAGATAGAGACGTGATTTATTGTGTAATAGATTTATCAATTTGTACACATGGTTAAGTTACATCATACGTGCCTTCACATTTTTATTTATTTTAAATACCTTTTCCCGCCACATTATCTACTAGATGTGTTACATTTTTAATATTTTCATATTAATAAATCACTAATTGTGAAACATTGGATTGGAATTAAGGACGACCCGCGTGGCGCAGCGGTTACCGTACCGGTCTGACACGCAGTGGGTCCCGGGTTCGATTCCCGGCCAGACGGGTGTCTGAATGATGAGTTTAGATTCTTGTTCTGGGTCTGGGTGTTTGTGTATTTGTCTTGTGTGTGTCCATGGCACCCACGACACAGGAGAAAATCCTAGTTTGGGGCTATGAGTGTAGAAAGCGTTTTTAATATTTTAAAGACACATTAGATCGGTAATGAATCTCACAATGCTCACACCCGGCGCAGGGGAACGCCGCGCGACTCGCATACTAATTCCCCGTCATTCAGCTATGAGGGACATGACTGGTAACATGTGATGTTTATGACGCTTGTTTCGTGCTTGTATTGCGCTTGTATTTTGTATTTTCATACGGAAATACAGAAATAGAGAGAGATGTGACTTATTATAAAATAATATTGGCATTACATGGCATGCAAAGGCATTAGTGTGAAATTTAAGGTTCTTAATTTTTAAAGGTGGTAGAATGAGTTCAATTCAACTGGGGAGGTACTACCGCCACACCTATTTCTAACGTAAAGCATTCCGGCACACTTTCACGTAAGGCGACCATCCTAGTCCTCGGGAATAGCAACGCATCTGTGATTGACTTCAGATAGAACCTATGTCCTATATGAAGTTGCTTACAGATGGCGTGATGGTTACTTCCATGGGCGGCATTGACCACTTACGATCAGGAATGCATGCTCGTTTGCTACTTCATTATTATAAAAAAAAATGATGACCTACGTGACGTAGGTATTTGAAATGTGTGGCAAGGATGGTAGATGATAGTTACTTGCCACATATTTTTAATACTTTAAAGATGCTAAAACTTTTGGTACGTCCCTGGAGGCAACATCGCTACACCGATTATTGCCAAATAATAGTAGTGTAATGCACTCCTGTGCTTAGGTGTGAGGGTGTGATTCAACATTACACAAGAGCCTAAAGCACTACACACAAAAGTAACTTTTAAATTAAATGTTCTAGTAGTATCTTCTCTTGTAGATATTGAATTTATGACTAAAAACTATAATATCTAATCTATAAAACCATTTTTACATTCCTGTGTTTGATTTTATGTACCTATATATATTTAGATTCATATTTTTTCGACGATAAGTTCGCTCTCTCGCGTCGATATTTAAATTCTCGTCAACCCATTATTGTCCCACTGCTGGGCAAGGGTCTTCTCTCAGTATGAGAGAGTTTTAGGCCATAGTCCACCGCGCTGGCACGGTGCGAATTGGAGGACATTGTAATAGTTATTTTAACAAAATTAACCGTTCATAATTGTCCACCAATTCGCACTTGGCCAGCGCGGTGGACTATGGCCTTAACTCTCTCATTCCGAGAGAAGACCCGTGCCCAGCAGTGGGACAATAATGGGTTGACGACGAACCGTTCATAAAGTTACATATGAAGAGTTTGTTTAAAAAATTGAGCTATACCTTCACTGGAGTGACGCCGAGATGCGCGTGCGCCGCATACTAATTCACTGTCATTCAACAGATCTATAAGTGCCATAGTGTCATGTAGTGTCATGTAGGATCAGTTATTCGTCTTGGCCTCTTATGTATTGAAGATTCAAAAGTACCTTATAAAATGTGTCAAGTGCATGTGGTCTGGTTTTAAGGTTTTTGTTTATAATGAGTAGCTTGCAGTCCACCTGCTGATGAGTATTGGTAATGGGTTAAGGGACTCTTCGTGGGTTGACTTTAGTGGCACTACCGCTACACACCACACCTACACTACCACACCTTTTTTTATCTGACTGAAGTAGCAAACTAGCATGCAGTTCACCTGTAAGTAAGTGGTCACTGCCGCCCATGGACATCTATAATCAACTGTATACAGAACATGGGTTCCATTTGAAGTCAATCACAGATGCGTTGCTACTTCCGAGAACACTGATTAGGCATAAATGAGAGTGATGGTGGTGCCCATGGAATTGAACCACGTCGGGTTCTGCATAAGACACTTCCATATCTTTAAATGGTAATCTTAGTACGAAATTTATTATGTGTCTTCAAAACAATCTTTGTTTACTTAAAAACAAAACACGCTTTTTACACTCATAGCCTCACACTACGATTTTTTCCTGTGTCGTGGGTACCATGGACAGACACAAGACGAATACACAAACACCCAGACCCAGAACATGAATCTAAACTCATTATTCAGATACCCGTCTGGCCGGGAATCCAACCCGGGACCCATTGCGCGTCATGGTAACCGCATCATCGGATCGTCACTTAGCGTACGTAACTTACGTTTATTGCAGAACCGTGTGTAATTTACTCTTTAATCGAGATTTAATTAAACAATCCAATGACTAACCGACGAAGACTAAGATAGAATGCGTCATGTAACTTACGGACTTGCTCATAAAAACTTAGTAAAGTTTATTAACATTGATTATTTTTCCAACAACAGTTTGTGGAACTTGAAGTAAGCAAGGGGTAATAATATCTATAATATACATAGCTTTTTAAATTTTGTCTGTGTGTTTGAAATTTCATCAAACTAAAACTAATAAATTTATTTTAAAGGAATGATTAGATATTCCTAGTCCATGTGCCAGGGCAAGAGTATTCCTTCAAAAGGTATATTTATTTAAACGTGTAAAACCACAGGGCACACCTAATACATCATATTTTAAAAATTATAATCCTAAAACTGTAAGCAACGTTAACCAATTATTGAAAAACGTATTCATTATTTCCTTTTGATAAATTTTTCAATATATTCATAACTGAATAGAATTTTGAATTAAAATTAGCAATTCGCATTATTTATTGAGATAATGCGACTTCAATTACTGGCATTAAAACATTACGAAAAACTTGTTTGTTTAAACCCAGTTGCTGCCGACATTCAATAGATAACCATGGGATTTTCATTACTAACTAGTAGCTCGATTAACATCTCCGTTAACCGTTAACTCGGGAAGTGAGGTTGTAAAAAATCAACACCCGTTCGTTTTATGAAAGATACATCTAATATATGATACATTGTTAATTGTTACAATGCTATGCTAGAATTAAAAAAATATATTAGATACTCATTATAACGAGCTTTGTGTAATAAATAAAAGAAAAAAAGATTGAAACACTTTTTTCTGGATATATAGTGAAAGCTTAGGATATAAAAGAAATGAACAAAAAAAGGCTATAATATTTGCAATACACCTGGAAAAGGCATTTGTAAAAAATATTAATAAATAGTAAAATAAAAATTTAGGTAATAGGTATATTACACGAAGAAAAGAGACTAACCCGCTGGGCTTTTTAGCCAGAAATTCTTAGTTGAGGTCGTGTTCAGATCTGTGTAAAAAATGTAACTGACAATTTGTAAGTGTCCCTGTATTCGCCTATACATTTAGTTTTATTTCTTTGCACCTGATCTTGTTTAAATCTATAGCCTTATTAAGATCTAAATAAGCTAAAGAATCGATTTTAATACTCGTATATTCATAACTCGTATGTTTGTAATTATGAAATACGTAGGAGAACGACAATTACCGACATAACTCTCAGAATTAGTAGGCTGAAGTGGCAATGAGCAGACTACATCGTTCGTAAGACAAACAACCGATGGGTAGGTGAGCCCCCGAATGGAGACCACGTCTGGGCAAAAGGATGACCTGAAGGAGACGGCGGGTAACCGCTGGATTCAGATGGCCCAGGACCGGTCGAAGTGGCTCAAATTAGGGGAAACCTATGTCCCGCAGTAGACTTTCAAAGGCTGATAGATATATAGATAGATGTTCATAAATAAAAAAGTTAACATTAATTAACCTAATGATGATGGTCAGGTCATGTACAAGTAATCCCTCTCCAGTAGTATTGTTTTGCTCTATTAATTCTTATTGACCTTTATATCTTAGCGATCTAATTTCAAAGTCATGCAATCGCCTTGTAGTTAACGCAACCGGAACCTGTGCTAGTGATGAAATAGAAAAGTAGTCGGGTGGCATCAAGGCCAGATTTTAGGGAAGGTAAGGCTTAGGGGGGGTGATAGCCTAATGGTTGAAACTTGTCCTCTCAATCGGAATGTCCGAAGTTCAGACCCAGGCACGCACCACTGATTTATGTGCGTATTAGATATTAATTATCACTGCTTTTCGGTGAACGAAAACATCATGAGGAAACCCGAGAGTTCCTTAAAAAAAATCTCGGAGGTGTGTGAAGTCCACCAATTCGCAATTAGCCGCGCGCGGTGGACTATTGCCCAAAAACCTTCTCATACTGAGATAAAACCCATGCCCAGCAATAATGGGATGTACCCCCAACGGGGGCTTAGCCCCATGGACTCCATAAAAGAGAGACCTCCACACTAGCGACATCAGAAACTCTTTCAAAAAATAAAAATGTACTCAAAATTTAATAAACGAGGTTGTTACAATACAGTCGATAAAGCTATCGCCCCTAATCCTTGAAAGTAATTTACTTAGAGAATTAGATTTCAGATAAATCACAACGATTTTTCAGCAAAAAAACTAGGAAGTTTCCGTTCATCAACACTAAAATTTGATATCAAATAATTCTTGTGTTTCATTATATTTCTTACGAGAATATGTTCTAAAAGTTTGTCTAGTTCTCGCTGCAACCTCGAACTTGTAGAAATAAAATTTAGTACCTTATAAACAAACCTGTTGTAGTGAAATTGGACGAAATAAATATTTTTCAATTTTTCTTTCTTTCTAAAATAGGTTGGTACTAAAATAATCAATAGATTTCACAATAAATTACTGGCGAAAATTGTTAATTTTGTTTAGAAATAATTTGAACGGGAGGTGTCTTCAAACCTTTGTGTCTACGAGGCCTTCATACCTCTAAATCCGTCCCTGGGTGGTATGGAGACGGACGGGTCCTAGTGGCATAGTCTCACGTGCTTCCGTGTTGCAGATGGCACGTTTAGCGTCGGTCACGGTTGTTGTAATGGGTAGCAGTCGTGATGGCTTTTTAGCTGTTACCCCATATTTTAACTATTGAAAGAATACGATGAAGTATATTTAAGCAGCAGTGATAGCCTAATGGTCGAAACTTGCCCTCTCGATCGGGAGGTTCGAGGTTCAAACCCAGGCACGCACCACTGATTTATGTGCGTATTAGAAATTAATTATCACTGCTTTTCGGTGAAGGAAAACATCGTGAGGAAACCTACAGACCCTCGGAGGTGTGTGAAGTCCACCAATAACCAGCAGTGGGACAATAATGGGTTGACGATATTTAAGCAATTTCTGTATCGTTACTTTTATTGCATGCCGTAAGGTTTTCATTAAAAAGTCGCTGTTTAGCGATAAGGCTGCCTTTTGTGTAGTACTTTAAATTTGTTTGTTTCTTGTCTTTGAGTCTTAAAATGACTTAATCACAGACCAATTGCAAAACATGTCAATTAAAGTCAATCAAAATGTGCTTATATATAAGATAATTGGTAAATTAAGGTTAAGTAGCGAGAATCTTTGATATTTTTATTTAGCCTTTTTCCTTTCACTACATTATTCACATACACATAAAATAAAAATTATATAATAACATAAAAACTATACTTAAGAACCATCTTCAATCAAAATGAAAAAAATGTGTGCGTGTACTAGCGTACACTCGTAAGAAGTGAAACTTCTTTATGACGTTATTTTTCAAAAAATAAAGTTAAATTAGATAAAGTTTAATAAAAGGCTTTTATTAAACTTTATCTAATAATCTAATCTATAATAATCTATCTAATATCACGCGTGGTAGGGATAAGAAAAAGATGGCGCGTAACGGACAAAAAAAGATGGCGCGTAACGGAAAAAATAAGATGACGCGTAACAGAAAAAGATGGCGCGTAACGAAAAAATGTTACACTCAATTTTTTCCAACCCGGATAAAGAAGTTTCACTTCAAAAATAACATATTTTATATGATGGCGGGACACCGCGTATTTACGAAAAACATGTTGCCGAAAATAATTATTTTAGTTTGTTTAAAGATCGAAAATTGTTTGTTTATTACATTTGCAATATTTTGTAATTTTTAAAGATGGTAATTTAGTATAACCTCTATAACTTATAACTGTATTGTCACCTCACCTAACTTTCTTATAAAAGGGCTAGCGCCGGCCGGTATAGAAAAGATTCTTGTTCAACCGTCGAGGCGATCGGACCTCCACAACTTTGAATAAATCGAAGAAGAATAACTCCTGCGTTTTACTTGAAGTCTACAAGAATGGGTAGTAATGAAGACTCTTCTGACGTCACGCTATCTTCGTCTCATACTCTACTATTCGGTATAGTTAAAGTAGGATTTCTTTAAACAACTAAAAACACCGTTTTATCCTAATATCATCCATTTAACATCCTATGTTACTGACATTTATTATTCATTACCTATCAGTAAATACATAGTATCATGTAGAATGTCAAAAGATGACGAGAGGCAGCCAACCAACGTACTAAGAACAAAGCGCTCAAATTCTCTTCATAGCTAGGCTTTTAAGGAGATCTGACCTCCAAGCGACAGGTGCTATCGATACTTGATCACTGTATTTTTTACATTTCCCGTTAAACACGCTTACATTTTGTAGTTAGTCTTTTTTGCTAGACTTTGACCGCGGCGCCGCCTGCGTTTTTTGCGTGGATATATCGTATTAGTTCGTTGTACAAGATTCCACGTGGCTTTACGTCGGTCTAATTATTATTGTTTGTTTTTATCTTTAATTTGCCGCAGAAGTATTTTTGCTGTACGTATAGTACGTGTTTCTGTACTTTAATGATGTTTTGCGTTTAACTAGAATGAGTGTGGTTCTATCGTATCATCACCTATTTCTATCGTGATCTTATTGCCTTATGGTGGTATCTTAAGGTGTCTTTTATATGAGGCGATCATCTTAATCCTTAAGACATAATGCATATGTGATCGACTTTAGATTAAACGCAGTGCATAGTCTGCAATGTTAATTCACCATCAAGTGGACTGTACTGCTCGTTTGTTATTAAAATGAGCAAAAAAAAAAAAAAACGAGCGGCATTCGGGGACCGCCGCGGTAAAGCTATTGCATAGATTTTTTTTATTAACTTAAGCTATTTATTATAATTATCTATTTATTTATGCACTATTTTTTTCTTTATACTACATACTTTCTCACTAACAGCTGCTTACATATTCGTCCGATTTCCGAGCAGCTCATCTCGACCCGTGCAAGCTTTGTACTGTCGTAAAATATACATTCACGTTAAGCGACCGCTCGGTCGCGCTGCATGGTAGACGGAGTGGAGGATGTTAGGTTTTTCGTTAAGGAATTTCTTGATTCGGTCGCCGCGCTCGAAGTCCGCGATAAAAGCTATAATAGCTTAAAAATAAGCCGTGTTTCGCTTTGTTTAGCCTACTAAAGGCCCAAGCTATGTCACAAAAATTGATGAAAATATCTACTATATTCACTAAAATAAAAAAATCAAACACAATTCCTGGAATTTTTCGTTGACTTTTTTTTTATCTGACTGAAGTAGCAAACGAGCATGCAGTCCACCTGATGGTAAGTGAACATGGGTTCCATCTGAAGTCAATCACAGATGTGTTGCTACTCTTGAGGACTATGATGGTCGCCTCATGTGAATGTGAAAGTGACTTTAAGTTCTTTAATTTTTAAGTTTAGTTTCAAAACATATGTTTAGTCGATACCGCACATCCGATTACCGTGTCCCACAAAAACCGAACCCAGTAATTTAGAATCAAAAAACCTTGATCTTTATAGATATCAGAGAAGGTTCACGCTCCACTCGGGGCAAAGTTCTACTAAATTATTTCATTGGTATACTAGTTATCGCCCGTGGCTATATACGTGGTCTTATTGTGTCTGTGTTTTGGCTAGTATTGACTCATACTATGATAACTACGATTTTCTTACTAGAGATATACATATTTTTGAATACGGTTATTTAAATGTCAGCGCGTTTACTTGTTACGATATTTTAATATTTAATTTGATGACAAATTAGGCTGGTTTTCTTATTTTTATTACAATTAATGTATTGTTAAAGAAACGAGTATTTTAAGCAATCTATCTCATATGTTTTTAAATATTTTTAATTGCGAATGCGATAATGTCTGTGGAAGGCAATATCATCCATGTGTTTAAAAATTGAATGAAAAATTTGAAATTGAATGAAATTTAATGAAAATCCTATTTAATGAAATTCCTAATTTAAATAATTAGATTTATTTGTAATATTTTTTGTATTTTTTTATAATGAGGTATCGGTTAATTTATTAATTTACAGTTATAGGTTGTTCATACATAAAATACTTTAAAGTATAGGTGACCAGGATCCATCAAAACAATAGAAATATAAATCAATGGGCTGCTAGAAACCTAAATTAATTTAGGTTAGGAATAGCCTAGAGCAGCGATCGGCAGGCGTTACAACGTGGGCCACATATTGCTACCTGAGGTAGATGTACAGCAAAAAATCGATTGTTCTTTGGCGAAAAAACAATGATTGTCTAAAAAATTGACAGAGAACAAAAAACAATTCTAGGAAGGCTAGAAGTTCTAGTAAGACCCGCCTCAAGAAGTGGTGGCCCCCGTGGGTTGACGACCGCTGGTTTAAAGTCTAGACTCTAAAAACCTTCCCGACAAGTGACTATACGCAGGATACACGGGCTAGAAGTTCTAGTAAGACCCACGAGCCTCAAGAAGCGAGTGATGGCCCTCGTGGGTTGACGACCCCTGGTTTAGTCTAGACTCTAAAAAGTCTTGCCGACAGGTGACTGTACGCAGGATACACGGGCTAGAAGTTCTAGTAAGATCCGCGGTCCTCAAGACGCGAGTGGTGGCCCCCGTGGGTTGACGACCGCTGGTTTAGTCTAGACTCTAAAAAGCCTTGCCGACAGGTGACTATACGCAGACCATATAAAACAAATATTTAAAGTAGAAGACATGTCAATTAACTGATATGTTAATAATATTCAATCCATGAAGATATGAACCATTTTACTTAGTGATGTGCCAACTCGGGATAAACTCGAGTTAAAATCACGAATCTCGAGTTGAACTCGATTTAGGTTTAAAGATCGTTATTCTCAAATAAGACATTACAAGTCACTTCTATGAGAACATTTCTAGCTTAAATTAATTTAATATTCATATTCATGCGCCTTACTACATAAGTGGATATAAAGTGTATTCATGACAAATGTTGCATGGGGCAACACAATCAATGAAATAAATGTGCATTTGTTATATAGTCAGCTAGCTTAGTTTTAAATGTGTTGGATGAGTGTACATTTTTTATACTTGGCGGTATTTTATTATAAAGTTGTGCTCCCTCATATGTAACCATTTTTTTTCCAAAATTTGTTCTTACTTTAGGAAGAACAAGAAAACTAGCTCTACGGTGTCTCCGTTTACTGTTTTGTTGTTGTGCTCTACGGTTCTGCTTTTGTAAAACTTATGCTGGTTTGGATGTTTTTATTAAGGCATTTTCTGACAAATATGCAGGTGTTATAGACATACATTTGTTTTATATTTTGAATTTTAGTTTCTTTAATTAACTGAATGAATCTGAGTATAATTATCATTTGATTTGTTTCACTCAGTTTTGTAATAATATAAAATAAATGTATAACAGATTTATCAACAAAAATATTTGTTGGGTCAGTCATAATTAATTATATTAGGTAGAATTTAAACAAAAATTGGGGTACAACCCATTATTGTCCCACTGCTGGGACCCCTGGGCCTTCTCTCAGAATCAGAAGAGAGTTTTAGGCATAGCCCACCGCGCTGGCCAAGTGTGAATTGGTGGACTTCACACACCTCTGAGAACTAATATTTTTTTTAAAAAACTCACGGGTGTATAAGTTTCCTCATGATGTTTTCCTTCGCCGAAAAGCAGTGACAATTAATTTCTAATACGCACATAATTCAGTGGCGCGTGCCTGGGTTTGAACCTCGGACCCCCCGATTGAGAGGGCAAGTTTCAACCATTAGGCTATGACTGCTCTTACAACCAAAAATTATTTATCGCAAAATATTTGTATCACATAAATTTTCATTAATTATAATCACATAAATTTCAACGTATCAATCTGCACAAAAATTCAAACCTGAGTTAGAAGGAATTCAACTCGAGTTAACTCGAGTTATTAACCCGATTTGACCATCACTATTTCTACATATTCGGAGATTACGTAGGCGGGATGAATCATGGGATGTCGAGGTGAAAGCTCCGAGCTTTCCGAAGCTCAGTGCAATTACAAGTTAGTAGCGAGCTTTTGAGATTAACGAGGTGTTTTGTTTGTCAAGGCTTGGTTGTTTTGTTTTGTTTGTTAGACTGGTTATTCATGTTACATAAGTTCTATGGTATTATTAATTAGTTTATAATTGATAAAGGTTAGGTCGGTTTTTACGTTTTGTAATACAGTGGTAATTAGTTTGTAATTAACATATTGCTTTAATTAATTTATTTGTATTAGTTTAGTACGACTAAGGCGTAAGTGTTGGATAGATTTTTCTAAATTAGCTTCTTAGCACAGCCGGTACTCCAATCTTGTTGTGGTCTGAAAATATTGTAGGTGTAAATATATGTGTCTCCATAGACCTATTAAAATATAATTAAAACATTTTAGTAAATAAACTTACGATATTAAGATTATTTTAAGAGAAAAATCCTCCATAATTCAAAAAAGGAAGTCCCCCATCAACCCATTATTGGCCCACTGCTGGGCACGGGTCTTCTCTCGGAATGAGAGAGTTAGGCCATAGTCCACCGCGCTGGCCAAGTGCGAGTTGGTGGAAAAAAGGAAGTCATTAACATATAATATGTTTGGGTATCGTAATATATATGGGTTATTCACCTTCGCTAATGAGGTTTTTCATTAATCTGTATTTTCAGTGGCAGTGTTATTTATAACATCTGTAAATGACAACCACTACGGTTACTATCTGTAGGTGTTTATGTTGCATAGGAATACACAGTTGCCCATCTCCAAGGTTTTATCCCTGTCGCCAACTATGGCAGCCACGGAAAGATAGGAAATAGTGCTATTTAAGACAGATAGCATACGGCTCTGCATATCTATACTAATATATAAAGCTGAAGAGTTTGTTTGTTTGAACGCGCTAATCTCAGGAACTACTGGTTCGAATTTAAGAATTATTTTTGTATTCAATAGACCATTTATCGAGGAAGGCTTTAGGCTATATAACATCACGCTGCAACTATTAGGAGCGAAGAAATAATGGAAAATGTGAAAAAAACGGGGAAAATTATTCATCCTTGAGGGCTTTCGTTGCGTGCGCTGCGAAAACGGTACAAGATACCAAAAATATGTGTATGAAAGAATTATTTCTTTTGAAATGATCTAAAAAAATGTCCGGTAACAATGTATGTCTATCTTTTAAGATTAACTCACTAGAACCGTTTTCATGGTAATCAAATTCGGTCGAAATTAGTTAAGAGTTGTGTATCAACGTAATAATATTAATCTTTGTCTAGATAAATGTGTTGTTGATTAAGAGTATTTAATTGTGAACAAAATTGTCTTTGACATCACTTAATTTCAATGAACATCTTAGAAGATATGACAATTTAAAAATAACCCATCAACCCATTATTGTCCCACTGCTGGGCACGGGTCTTCTCTCAGAATGAGAGAGTTTAGGCCATAGTCCACCGCGCTGGCCAAGTGCGAATTGGTGGACTTAAAAATAACACCGATATAAAATTCAGCCGCGCCGCATGATGTGTAAAACATGACGCTGTAAGGAGGAGGGGTGAAAATAAAACTAAATATATAATTTACGCAGAAGTACTCTAAAATAATTATGTTCTTTTCAAAACTATTATTATTTTAGACAATTTGTCTAAAATAATAATAGAAAATGAAACGGACAAAGTCGTGGGTAACAGCTATAATTTATAACGCTGAGGAGGTTGTTTGCAAAAATAAATTATGCCCAAAATAACTATTCCACGCGGACGAAGTCGCGGGCACAGCTAGTTATTATATATATGACGAAGTGGCAAGTCAAGATATCACGAAGGTCATTATCTTCATTACTATCCATTCTTGAAGATTTCAAGTAAAACGCAGGAGTTATTCTTCTTGGATTTATTCAAAGTTGAGAAGGTCCGATCGTTCGACGGTTGAACAAGAATCTTTTTGTACCGGCAGGCGCTCGCCCTTTTATGACAAAGTTGGGTGAGGTGACAACAACACTTTTATGGAGGGTATACTAAATTAACATCTTTAGAAATAACTAAATATTGCAAATTTAAAAAACAAACAATTTTCGATCTTTAAACTAACTAAAATAATTATTTTCGGCAACGTGTTTTTCAAAAAATGCGGTGTCCCGCCGACATATATATTCGAGGTATTCCTCACTTCTGCTAAGTTGCTATACAAGTAAGCGTAGCGTAAGTAGTGTACGAACCCAGTTTCAATGTCCATTCTCAAAATGTTTTAAATTATAACATAGATATTTTATCTATTGGTTCTGGGAATTTGTTCTCAATGTATAATACGAAGAAACAACATATTTATTTAGAAACAAAGAAATTCTTAACGATCAGCACAGTATTAATATAAAGAGGAACACGAGATGATAACTCTCATGTATATTCATTAATTATTATACAAAAATAGATGCATTTACAACTATCATAAATATTATCCAAGTATAACTATTATACAAAAAAGCCGAGGCAATAAAACTATAGTTCCATAGATTAGCGCTACTGGTAATATAGTCCACTTAGAAATGCAAATTTATGTTAATTTAAAACACTATTCCATAATCATTTTGATACAGACCCACAAATTAATATATATCGATAAGTAATTAATTCGCTATAAAAATTATACGGAATCACGAATAGATGCGATTAACAAAATCGATTACTATCGATCAATATTAAATGGTGAAGATGAATGAACTCTGACTTGACCTGTCCTACTCAAAATAACACGTATAGTACGTACCAAGTTAACTGTCGGTAAGTTTGTCCATCAATTTGCAGTTGGCCAGCGCGGTGGCCTATGGCCTAAAACTCTCTCATTCGGAGAGAACACCCGTGCCCAGCAGTGGGCAGAATAATGGGTTATATTATCATAAATTATAAAAATTGTGAAAAAATAAGAAAATCGATAAATAAATAAGCGAACTTGGGGCAAGTTTTCTTATTTATCAATTTTCTTATTTTTTTTTATATTGACGAGCTAATGTTATAAAAATGGAAATATGCAAATTCACAGTTTTTTTGTATTGTTGACGTTTAAGCAAAATCCAAATCAGCGAAATTTAGTTTTCTACAATGATTTTACCAGCTGGTAGAATGCGTTTGGAGCATGAAGCAATAGGTAGTTGCGTTTTAGTGGAAAGGTATCTTTACCGGCTCACTAATATATGATCCGACCATCTTAAATCTCGGAAGTAGCAACTCATCTGTGATTGGAACCCATGTTCTGTATGAATTTGATTACAGATGTCCATGGGCGGCAGTGACCACTTACATCTAGTGGACTGCTCGTTTGCTACTTCAGTCAGATAAAAAAAGATTAAAAGCAATCATTTTCATTTCATCTTTTGTTGCTTTGTAGAATAGCCAGAAAAGTGTTTTATTTACTTTTTTTGTCGCTCTACGTCACAAAAAACTAGTTTGACTCTAAACTCAGTTGTAGGCTGGCAAATAAATGAAACATAATTATGAATTGAATGATATTAATACTTGAAGTCCGATAACATGACAGGTTGGTCTGATAAGGTTAAATATTTTTTGCTTGAAAAGTTAATGAACTATGATTATTTACAGTTTTCTAGCTGTTTGTGGTTAAAGACTCGTTTTTAAGTACCTACAGATTAAATGTAAGTGTATTCTATACGTTTTTGTGCCATACAATTTACAGATGTTTCTAAGAATTTAACAATGCGCTAAATGGTTACTCAAAAAGTAGGCACATGAAATTTCTTTTTAGTTTAATTTGTGGTTTATCGTTTAAGGATCTATTAGAGAAAATTTGCTCAATTGAACGATGAGAAGTAATTGTAGTTTAATTTTAGGTCAATTTATAGATGTCTTAAAGGAAACTGTAGTTAGTTCCACAATTTTTTTTTATAAGTAAACGTAACGATAAGGCTACGGCTACGGGCTACCTGAAAGTACTCACCGTCACCGTCGTCTATGGACATTCGCAACACCAGAGGAGTCACCAATGCATCGCCGGCTTTGAAGGAGAGCTCTTTTCGCACCTTTTTTGAAGAGCCCTATGTCATAACGCCCCGGGAATACCTCAGGAGGAAGGTCGTTCCACATCTTGTACGTCCGTGGCAGAAATAAGCGTGCAAACCGAACTGTGGAGGGCCGCCACGGGTCCAGTTGATGTGGATGGAACTTTCATGACTAAATAAGATTAGTCGTACCTGAGGTCAGCTACAGATGCGTTGCTACCACCGAGGACTAAATTACAAGGCGTTTGATAAGTTCATCTTTTCAACAGAAATAATTTTTTTTATAAAGAAGAAAACGTGCGAATATGCGTTATTGAGAAATTGGTGTGACGATGGTGCTGGAGACCAATGACTAATAGTGCCGCCACCTTCAAAATAACTTTATAGTTAAACTAGTCGACCCGGCGAGCTTCGTTCCGCCTAAATGTCAAAAATTTAAAATAATCAGTGTATCTCTATTATATTATATACGTATTATACATAAAAACCTTTCCTTTGAATCACTCTATCTACAAATAAATGCATTGAAATCCGTAGCGTAGTTTTAAAGATCTCAGCATACATAGGGACAGACAGCGAAAGGCGACTTTGTTATATACTGTGTAGTGATACTACCATTATTTGATCTACAATCTTAAAACTTAGTATAATTATATAGTAGTTTAGTGTATATATTCAACACGAAGTTTTTTATGCTTATTTTATGACCACTTATTACCTCATAATCTCGCGAGGGAAGTCACTGACGGTAGCTGGGATGATAAAAATACCTCATTAAGAAAATAAGAAATTGCTAATTACTTCATTACATCTAAGAACTTGTCTTAGATGTAAAAAGTTTTACGAGTCATTAGTTTTATGCACATACATGCGTAAATGCGATTACCATAAAGCGATGTTTCTCAAACTTTCGGCTCGTACCCCTGTTAAGGTTTCCAAGTGACAACGAACCCCCTTATATTAATAATAATAATAATTTATTTTAGATAAAGATCCATAATTCATACGTTACAAAGATTGTTGAACTATACATTTATTAGTTAGTAATATACATTTTCTTAATAAAAAAAATTTATTACCCCAATTTAATTTACCCCAGGACGATTTCCACCATGCGGCTTTGAATGGGACAGTTCGCCTAACTTTACTAATTAAATCCCTCCTTCCCCCGAAAGAAAGTAATAAAATTGACCGATGAAGAAAATAACGTTTTTATTTCAATAAAAGGTGACAATAAAGTGCCAATGGAAATGATTTTATACTGCTATTAATTGATCGGTGTGCTTTTTTGTTGTCACAAATGGAATCAATTTTAGTAATAATTTCATATTTTTATTTCGGAAATCAAGTCGCGAACCCTCTGCTTTCAAATGGCGAACCCCTAGCATACCCCACTTTGCGAAACCCTTCCATGAAGTGAGGAATGGGGTGGTAAACTTAATTGTACCCGGGTACAACCCCTTATTGTCCCACTGTTGGGCACGGGTCTTCTCTCAGAATGAGAGACTTTTAGACCATAGTCCATCGCGCTGGCCAAGTGCGAATTGGTGGACTTCACAAACCTCCGAGAACTTTTTTTTTAAAGAACTCTCGAGTGTGTGGTAGTTTACACATTCAGCGACTGATCAAGAATTCTGACGCGGTGTGTTACAGTCGACCTAAAAGTATTAACTACAACTTGTCGAGCAAAAAAAAGATCCCCAAATCTACATCCTCCGCTGTGTTCGTGTTTTGTCCCGGTCTAGTTGAAATATTTAGGGTAGATGCAATGATGCTTGATTAATAGTGCATGCGAAAACACGATAGCCTAAGGGTTAATCAGGCCCTGAACAGTGCACACATTATTTGAGTTTTTTGTTTTCAATTTCTCAGATGTATAGGTTACCTCAAGGTGTTTTCCTTCATCATAAAGCAGTGATGATTAATTTGTAATATGCATATAATTCGTGTCATCAAATTTCATGAACAACTGGACTAATAGATCAACCGCTTGAAGAAGAAAAATGAATAAAGTCTGTCAATCTATCTTGTCTGATGTGAGTGTGTGAAGTTTATCAATCTCCACTGTCCAACGTGGACTATGGTCTATAAAAAACATGGTATATATAAAACCAATTTCGCGAGCTATTCGCGCCCATTGGGACAAAATGGTATTGAGAATTACGTAGATAACATGCGTTAGTTACTGGCTACTACATGTTATCCAAAGACGATATATTATGTATGTAGTATATACGGTCAACAATTAGCTTAGAATTTTTCCTCGTCCGTAAATCAAGTTTTATGTATCGTCGTATCGTATTTTGTGAATCAAATATGGAGAGATTTATGGTCAAAGTGATCAAGAGAGCCGTAACCTCGAGCCATGGGGTCTTCCATCAAAATCGTGAAAGTGGTCATAAATTTTTCGATGCAACCCAAAAAATCTGTGAATTGGCTCGGAGCGAAACGTGCACGAGCGGAACCAAAAATGAAGACTAAGGTTACGAGTACCTTAATTCAATATAGTTAAACATAATGCAGACTAAAACAATTTGAATCACCATTTTTAACAAACTTAACAGTTTTATTTTTTAATACGATGGCTTACCGATTATTAAAAATTGTGTCTGTCAGTTTATTTTGACGAAACTATCACATATAGATAGTTGATGTGATAAGTTGTATCTAAGACTATTTATTTTATAAAAATATTTAAAAAGTTTCGCACAAAACCTGTGTATTCCCCTGAGAATTTTCATCGGTAATTTCGCTTCTTACCGCCGTCACTGGCACTAACACCAGTTCTATCAATCCTTTTTGAAAAAAAAAATATGTAGTTATGTCTTGTAATATTTTATTAAACGTAGATGAAATCGCGGGGCACAATTAGGGTGATTTTACCGGCTAACTTTTATGTGAGGATACCATCTTAGTCCTTTGGATTAATTACACATCTGTGATTGGCTATAGATACTAGATACTATACATACTAAGATAGGACCCCTGTTTTATTTGATCATGGCGGCATATTGGTTATGGGCAGCAGTGACCATTTACTATCACACGGCCTGCATTGCTCGTTTGCTATTTCGAACTTTTTTACTTTTTCGAACTAAATATATTACAGCCATGTAAGTTAAGTCATATATTATATATAGTTACTATATGGTACGAAATTAATAGTGCTAATGTTACTGTCATTTTTCGCATTGTTTTACGGACACTTCAGCGCTGGCCCCGTGTTCATAGTTCATTACATAGACTATTGATTCATACGCCGTCAATACCTAGCATATTTCAACACTATCCCCATTCTGGTATGCATGCTAAATAAAAGGCATTTCAGTACCTGAGACCAAAAAAGACGACAACGCTAAATGAAACTTGATTTGAATCATTTGTTGCACTTGTTTTTAAAGATTGAAAAATGTATAATCAAATATACATGATACACAGTTTTATTGAAAGCGAACTTGAATTTTTACGTTATATAAAAATATAATGTTAAAAATATACGTTAAAAATATATATATATAATATATATTTAAAAATATACGTTATACGTACGTTTAAAATATCATGGTGTTTTAATTTACTTTAAATCGTTTCATATCATATTACTTGACCGGGCGAACTTCATTCCACCTAAATGTCAAAAATCTGAAATTATCAGTATTTCTCCTCTGTATTATACATATAAACCTTCCTCTTCAATCACTCTTTTTTTTTAAAAAAACTACAATAAAATCCGTTGCGTAGTTTTAAAGATCGAAGCATACATAGGGACAGACAACGGAAAGCGACTTTGTTTTATACTATGCAGTGAAAACACCATGACGAGGCATCTGATAGTTTAGTCATTGAACATAATCGCTATGTTTTTAATTTTATTAGCACAATTGATACGTGATTAGTACGAAACTTTGCACGGTTATAGTTGACATACATAAAATCAACTAAAAACACATTACACACACTACCGTGCATTTGTCACAAACACTTAAATAATAAACGAAATAGAACATTCAATGACTTACTATGAAAACACATAACGTCAGAATTGTCAGTGTCTTTGTCAAAATACCCGCTACTTCTTTTAAATGCGGTTTAGCTAATTATAGCGCTTTTTAAATTTAACGGGTGCGTTCAGAATTACTTGAAAATTATTATTTTTTATTTGAATATGAGAAATATTCGTACTACTTTGGACAATATGATGTTTAGTTTTTTAATTTAAATTACGGTCGAATTTTAGACCGACGTGACGGGTGACTAGTTTTTTTTAGTAACCTACTATACAAATCTTCTTTACTCATTACATTTCGTTATCAACGTCTATTACTTCTGGTATGAGTTTAGTATCAATATCAAACTACCTCTTAGAAATGTAGTCTTAGCCTCTAGATTATTACGCTTCGTAAATCGATCAACGTTGAATATTTTGGCTATACCTTGCGATGTATATTTAAATGTATTGCAATGAAAATATAAAAAGAAGATCGAGATAGGTTCGTTATTGTATCTTCGCAAACTCAACGTAGATCTGCTTCAGTATGCTTTACTTTGCATCCATCTTTTTTGGTCTGAGTTCAGCATTAACAGCTGCCATAAACATTACAACCGTTGAATTTCATGTTAGTTTTTATTTACGAGGTATAAAGTTCAAAGTGGTTATTTGACTCGGTGCATTGCATGTAGGCAGTAAACAAATGGTTTATGAATTTTCTTTGTGCGTTAGGTCAGTGGGACGCGTAGGGTGGTGGTGTTAGTTACTTCACTTAGGTATTATAAGATTAAGGAGGTAGCATTGTCACTTTCATTTTCTTTTTTCAGTCGTGGTCAACCCTCTGTCCCACTGCTTGGCACGGGTCTTCTCTCAGAACGAGAGAGCTATAGGCCATAGACCACCGCGCTGGCCAAGTGCGAATTGGTAGTCTTCACACACCTCCAAGAACTTTTTTTAAGAACTCTCGGGTGTGTATGTGTCCTCACAATGTTTTCCTTTTTTCAGTAGTAAGTGTATTTATTTTTAATCAGCTTCTGGTGGCATTCCTGCTCTGTATGGGATTGGTTACATATGTCTGCCGCAGGAACCATTTGTAGTAATTAAGGACAGTGTTTTTTTATTGAAATAGTAAAAAAGCATGCAGTACACCTGATAGTAAGTAGCTACTACTACCGGTAGTCAAATCGTGATAGTCAGTGACATCTGGCATCCGTGTTGGTGTTAGCAGTTGGTGATTATGTGACACAAGAAGATACTGCTACCCTTCTCCTTGATTTTTCTCGCTGAAAATTGCTTGAACTTTTTGAAGTTTTGCCAGAAAGAAAACACATTTTTTATATTATCATTATCATTAAATATAATTAATACGTGAAGCAAAATTTTGTGATTCGTTTTTAAGATACTTGCCGCAGGAGGAGAATTATGAAATTACGCACGGTTATAGTTGACGTTGAGAAAAATTGCGCAATGCTAATATTTTTTTCAAATAATAGATAGAACATACATAAAATCAACTAAAAACACATTACACTCACTACCCCTTTGACACAAACACATACATAATAAACGAAATAGAACACTCAATGTTTTATTATGAAAACACATAACCTCAAAAATGTCAGATGTCTTTGTCAAAATACCCGCTATTGTTTTTAAATGCAGTTTAGTTAATAGACGTCTTTTTACCTTTAACAGGTGCGTTCAAAATAACTTGAAAATTATTACAATTTGTTTAAATTACAGAAGTATTGGTGCTACTTTGGACAATATGAAGTGTAGTTTTTTAATTTAAATTGCGGTCGAATTTCGACCGTTGCGACGGGTGAGTAGTTATCATTAAATACGTGTATTGTTACTTAAATATTTAAATTCTGTGGCTAGCTGGTATTAATTTCACGCATATTCTGGATATTTGTAAAATATTATAGTCTTTAAATTTAATGTAAAAAAATGTCAAGTCTGTAGGTACTTGGCAGGCGCTCACAGCAGGAGAAATCATATAAAATAAATAATTCTTAACAATGTGATAAACATGTCGAAACTTTTTAAGTGTCTTTAGATAACTGTTAAGTTGCTATTTTCTATTTAAATTACATTTTATTTGTCAGTTATATGATATACATGGTCATGTAAAATTATAGGAGGATAATGTCCTTTCAAATTATCCTCTTGTTTAGTTTTTATGAATGACTTACATAAATATATTTTTAATTTGCAATTGACGCCTTATTCATACCTTATATACAAAATTATTATAAATGACATGGGGTCCTTAAAGAAAGGTGCGAAAAGAGCTCTCCTACAAAACCGGCGATGCATTGGCGACTCCGCTGGTGTTGCGAATGTCCATAGGCGACGGTGACTACTTTCCATCAGGTAGCCCATCTGCCTTAACGTTAGGTTAAAGTATAAAAAATATATAATTACAAAATTGTTTTGTTAACGTCAATAATAAAATTGGGGACATTTTTTCTATCATACAGAACCGTGCCCAAGTGATGATTTTAATTTCATTTCATGCATGCCATATGCACGCGTGTCGTGAAGAAACCGCACTAATCACGGGTCCCGGCGTAACCTAAACAAGATTCCATCTAAGTACATCGTCATTACATAGTGACAGAAGCTGTGACACTTTACCTTTTTTGTATTTACTAGTTAACGAGTTACACTAAATATATTATTCAGTTGAGTATCCGTTTCTAAGTTATTCTAAAAGATTTTTTTTGGAGCTACGTATAATCCCAAAGAATCGCTAAGAGTTCATATATAAAACTTATCTGAATGCAAAGCGTCGTTGAGATGTGGTGCCATTTTCCTAAATACTGTGAATATCATAGATAGGTCACAGAACTAGTGGTGCCATTTTCAAAAATGTAAAGCAAAAAATCCTACGCAAGAGACCCAAAAATCCTACGGGAGTAGATGTCTGATAGAGACATCTACTCCCGTAGGATTTTTGGGTCTCTTCTTGAAATATGACCAAATTATTTAACTTGGACATCTGACGAACGAAAATCATACAATGGTATTAATTGTTCATAATACATTTATTTAATTTTGATAAGTCCATAAAAAGCTTTTTAAATAAACTCATCATTCAGATACCTGTCTGGCCGGGAATCGAACGCGCGAACCCATTGCGCGTCAGACCGGTACGGTAACCGCTCCACCACGCGATCAACATAAATACATTAGAATATATATTCCCACAATCACACTTAATCCGCCATTAATCTTGTAAAGCCATTAACTGAATAGCAACGATCCGGATAACTTTAATACGAGACATAATCCACAATCTATTCGATTGAACTGCACGAATTCTGTTTAGTCGAATCTCGAGGAATCCTACGCTATTGCCGATTACCGGCATTACGATTGCGACATTGCTAATAGCCCCCGCTATTTACTGTTAGGGTCTGTACATAAGAGGCAGTTTATTACATAAGCACATAGGAAGTTTTTTAGCGCCGAGGTCGGCCACCGAGGGGGTTTTAGTGCGGTAAAAATCCCACATAACCCTGCGTCGCTCCCACGGCGTCGGGTACCTTTTGAAGGTTTCCCCCTCGAGTACAAAAAAAAGGGTCTGTACATAAGAGGCAGTTTATTACATAAGCACACACGAAACGAACCTATCTCCAAATTGTGTTCAATACAATTTTTAAAGCCAACGTTTCGTTAGCATCCGGGTCTTTTGTCTAATTAATTAAAACTGAGTTACTAGAAAAGGATTGATATAAATGTTGGCGTTTACGACTTATGAAATGAAACTTTAAGAAACACCAAAAAAATTAACAAAGTTATGTTACTAGTCACCCGTCGCATCGGTCGAAATTCGACCGTAATTTAAATTAAAAAAAATAAACTTAATATTGTCCAAAGGAGTACAAATATATCTCTTAATTCAAATAAAATGTAATAATTTACAAGTAATTTTGAACGCGCCCGTTAAATATAAAAAGAGGTTTAATTAGCTAAGCCGCATTTAAAAGCAATAGCGGTATTTTGACAAAGATATCTGTCATTTTTGACGTTATGTGTTTTCATAGTAGGTAAGACATTAAATGTTCTATTTCGTTTATTATATGTGTTTTTGCATGGTAGTGTGTGTAATGAGTTTTAAGTTGATTTTAAGTATGTTTTAAGCATTATTTGAAAAAAATATTAACACTCTGCACTCCTTCTCTACGTCCAATATAACCGAGCAAAATTTCATACTAATCCGTCCACGGCATATTACTAAAAATGCACCACAACTTCTTGCTTCACGTATTAATATATAGAGATCTGCTACGCCTAAGCTATATATATAGATACGCTGGAATAACATTACACTCTTTCTGACGCGGTCGGCTATTTACCCGTACTTTACCCAATCATTTTAATTGTATTTATAATTAAAAACGTGTATAAAAGGACCTTAATCCATAGTGCTCAATATAAACAAATCTTTACCTCCAGTCCATATTAAGTCACGTGGCCCTAATTGCCAAGTTTTTCCTCGGAAAATCGACTGCTGCAAAATACATAATTTCAACGTACGTTTTACTGTATGTAAGAGGCTGTAGATTTATTTGGTTATGTTAAGGAATATTTAGTAGGTTAATAGCTTACCGCGGTTTAACGACGTATTTGAAAGAGATTTATTATGATTTGGGTTTCGGTTTTATTTAGGGATCGTTGGATGGATTTAACGGTTCAATGGTTTGACTTACGTAACGCTTTCAGTTAAACTGAGATGAGTTATATGACGCAGAGCAGTGATAGCCTAATGGTTGAAGCTTGCCCTCTCAATCGGGAGGTCCGAAGTTCAAATTCACTGCCACACTTATTTCTAGCGTGAAGCATTTCATGCGTTTCGATGGAAGGGTGTGGTTGCCGGCACACTTTCACATGAGGCGACCACCATAGTCCTCGGGAGTAGCAACGCTTCTTTGATTGACTTCACATAGGAGCTATGTTCTGTATGAAGTTGATTATAGATGACCATAGGCAGCAGAGACCACTTACCATCAGGTGGACTGCATGCTCGTTTGCTACTTCAGTCAGCTAAAAAAAAGCATTATCTCTGCCAGTCAACCTCAGAAAAATCAACATCTATTAAATATTCATCAAAAATGAATAAGTAATATTAACAGAACCAAAACACATGACATGCGATTACGTATAACAATTAACGGTATTCAAATTAGTTATGCCATAACATGAGAATTTTTAACGTCAAAAATCATATGAAACTCGGTAATTAGGCGGATCGAGTGAGTATGAAGTAGTGATGCGACTCGTCTTTTTACTCGAGTCACTTGAGTGAATTTGTCAAACTTGTACTCGATTTAAAAATATATCACTCAAGTGTCTATGCACTCCAGTTACCGAGTTAACTCGGAGCGCCGATTTTGTTTAAAGACTACGACTAAAACATGATTGCAAAGATATTTACAAAATGACAAAAAAAAAAAACCGTTTAGTTTCTTGTCGGATCTTCTCATGTTCGATCCGGTGGTAGTGTAAGAAAAAAATTGTAAATGACAATTTGTAAATGCCACCGGCCTATACAAAATAAAAACATTTCATTTCATTTCACTACTCTATTTTTTGTCTATGCCGTGCGTGCTGCTTTTACAAACCTTGCGTGTAGCTGGTATACATAGTTCTCTTACTACTTAGTAAGAAAATAGATTGATTGGATACTAATTATAAAAATGTGATATACGCGTAAATTTGAATTTGCCGTTTATTGATATTCCAAGTAGATTATTAAAGAATATAAATTTGTAACTAAAAATTTTACTTGAATTGCAAAATTGTATCTCGAGATTGACTCGAGTGACTAATAAACTCGAGTATAACTAGAGTAAAATACTATACATATACTAAAATTACTCGAGTATAACTAGAGTGATGTACTAAAATTACTCGAGTATAACTCGAGTGATGTACTAAAATTACTCGAGTCACAAAATTATTCGAGTAGCATGACTAGCCCGAAGCAAATATTTTCACATGGCTGCCCAGAACATAACAATGAGCATTCAAGGCTTTGCACAATGGTATTGGCCATGAGTCATGGTATGGGTTCATGGATTGGACTCATTTGTCGCCAGGACCTGTTACGAGTACGTTGAATATGTCTTATTAGGAACTAGTTGAATCTCGCAGCTTCGCTCGATTTAACAAATATCGATTGTCCCGTGGGAATAAGATATTTTCCCACCATAAAAAGTACCCTTTATGTTAATCCAGAATTCGCTCACGACCAAATTTTATGAAAATCGTTTCAGCCGTTTACATGTGAAGAAGTAACAAACATACACACTTTGGAACTTTCGCCTTTATAATATTAGTATGATTATCTAGGTCCGCGGGTTTATGCCTTTAAATATAATATTATTTGGAAATGAATGACTTTTAATAGAATTGATGGCTTTAAAGCAGATTTTTGAGCAGCTTAATGGTTTACACTTGGCCTCTCAATGGATGGTCCAAAGATCGAACGCACGCACAACAGATTTTTCTAAATTATTGATTTGCGTAACTATTAGAAATTAATTATCTCTCCTTTACGGTGAAGGAAGACAACGTGAGGAAACCAAATGTTCAGAGAGTTCTGTAAACAAAAGTTATCAAAGGTGTGTAGCCTATGGACGACAGTTGACTATGGCCTAAAATGTGAGTTCTATGAAAATGTTCTTGAGCTGGTTCTTCTACATAGCAAGACACTTTTGGAAGAGGTGATAGATAGTTGACGTTCACAACAACTTTTCCTTACATAAAATATTAAAAAAAATGAATCTATAGGTATATGATCATTTTACTTGCATCGCATATTTTTGTCAAAAAATAAAGAAAATAGCATTTTAAGATGTTTCCGCCTATTTATTACTATTATTACAATCGTATCAAACATCAAAGGATTGCGAATAATGAAGACGTTTGTAAAATTTACATCCAAATCGGTCAAGCACTTTGCAACATGAACAATAACGAGAGATGAACATTTCAAAACACATTATAAAGATCGTAGTACCTATTGTATAAATTAGCATAGTCTTAAAACGGCAGTTATATTGCAATTACGGACGCTTTACAATTATTTATATGTATTGATGTCAAATGGGAATTTCACGGAACAGCCATTACAAAGCTGCTAGAATAATGATTAAGTATTTAATACCTATTGCATTTTATTACGGAAATCAGTTTTAATGTTCCTATATGAATAACCATCAAAAATTTAAATTTGCAAAGTACATTTGGATGGATTGCGTTTATTGCACTTCAAGTATTTTTTATAGCATTGCTTAACATTACTGTTATAATGAAGAAATATTTGATTTGGAGTCTTTGGAATAGAAACCCCAGGGATTCCATCGGGGCCTTAATTACAGATAACTCGTGGAATACAAAGTGACATACAATATCATCCATCCATCCACCAGCCTTTTGATGTCCACTGCTGAATATAGGCCTCCCCTAAATGGCGCCATTCCAACCGATTCTGTGCCCTCTGAATCCAACAGTTTCCCGCTGTCATCTTCAGGACATCGGTCCACCTAGGGGGCGATCTTTACTCCTTTTGCCTAAACGTGGTCGCCACTCGAGGACCTTTCTTCCCCATCGGTTATCGGTCCTACGAGCGATGTGGCCGGCCCATTGCCACTTCAGCCTGCTAATTTTGCTATGTCGGTAAGTTTCGTTCGTCTACGGATTTCATCATATAAAATATATGTATCAAAACATTCATGAGCCGATTTAGGTCCATTGCTGGACATAAGCAATTCATTTTTGGCAGTAGTCACTATGCCTGCTAGTGACCGCAGTGGGTGATGTTACATAGGAGCATATTTATATACATTCACAATTATATTTCTAGCGTGAAGCATTTCTTGCGTTTCGATGGAAGGGTGTGGTTGCCGGCACACTTTTATATGAGGCGACATTAGTCCTCGGGAGTGGCAACGCATCTGTGATTGACTTCAGATAGAACCCATATTCTGTATGAAGTTGCTCACAGATGTCCGTGAGCGACAGTGACCACTTACCATCAGATGCACTGCATGCTCGTTTGCTACTTCGGTCAAAAAAAACCAAACTCGTATCTACCACCTTGTAAAACTAAATCCTTCTACTACCTTCATAAAACCCCAATATAATAGAGTTTTTGTAGCAGTACCGGTACAGATAACCGGTACGGTGCAAGTCACGACCATTTGCATAAACAAACAAATGTTTTGCTAATGCCGATCAACGGGCCCCATCACAGTTAGTGACTAACTGTTGTGCCGGTCGATTTCATGGTCTAATATTACTTATAGTACCGGACGTTTGTAGTATTGCTTAGTACAAATATTGTCACTCATTCAATTATGGTTTATTTTGGCGTCTCCGGTATCTTTATAGCGACCGCGGCCTTCGAGGGCAGATTTAAACGGTGTATCTTTGATACCCCATTGACCCTTTTAAATAATATAATACCTTATACCTTTTCTGAATTATAAATACTAGTCAGCCGTCGCAACGGTCGAAATTTGACCGTAATTTAACTTAAAAAAGCTAAACTTCACATTGTCCAAAGTAACGAATATTTCTCAAGTAATAAATTGTATTGAATTTATTGGTTAAAATCACTCGTTAAAGGTAAAGAGGTTTTTATTAACTAAGCATTTAAAAGCAATAGCGGGTATTTTAACAAAGACATCTGACATTTTTGAAGTTATGTGTTTTTATATTAAGACACTGAATGTTTTATTTCGTTTACTATTTACGTGTTTGTGTCAAATGCAAGGTAGTGTGTGTAATACTTTTTAGATGATTTTAGGCATGTTTTATGCATTATATGAAAAATATAGCATTTGGTAATCCTTCTCTACATCAACTGTAACCGTGCATAAGATCATCCTGTAGCGTCCGCGACAAGTATGTTAAAAACGAATCACAATTTTTTGCTTCACGTATTAATATATAGATTTTTATATAAGACCTGGTTGTTGCCCCGGCTTCGCTCGCTTTTTCATGTCTGACAAAGTAATATGTATTATGTGTTTTAATCTTCGTTTAGTTGGAAAGGTGTGGTTGCCGACACACTTCTATATGAGGCGACTACCTCAGTCCTCTGGAGTAGCAACACATCTGTGATTGACTTTAGATCGGACCCATGTTCTATACTAACTTTACAGATGTCCATGGGCGGCAGTAACCACTTACCATCAAGTGGACTGCATGCTTGTTTGCTACTTGAATTAGATAAAAAAATCTAGGTCATAAACTATGTGAGTGGCGAATTTCAGCGAAATTCGATTTGTAGTTTTTGTTTGAAAGAATACCAAACATACATACGTTCTCACAAAATTTTACATTGACAATATTAATAAGGTAAAATTTATTGTGATGGAACCTGCTTGTATAAACATATATTGTACTTTTTATTGTCTATAAATATTTCCGTGTGGAAACGGCCTAATCTAGTAACTATTAAAAATTACCTAATGTTTAGTCACAACGTGTCAAAATATAAAATTAATTCATTTGTATTCATTGTGTTTTATTTACATTTTTATTCGTGACCAATCTTGCTCAGTGATTTTTAATTACCGTCTAATTCCTTGAAATGTGGTTGATATTGTCCGAAATTGTTTGCTATGGAAATGAAGTCATAAAATTATTTGTAAAAATCTGCCAAGTGTGATATCACATATGAAGGGTTCCGTGACACTATAAACTGGTATATGAGTATAATTACACCGGGGATGTAATTACCGGGGGGTATAATTACACATCCAGGTCCATTTTTAACGTGAAGCATTTTGTGCATTTCGCTAGAAGGGTGTTTTTACCGGCTCTGTATCTAATAAGACAAACATATTAGTCCTCGGGAGAAGCAACCCATCCCAAACTCCTGTTATATAATTCTTTATTAATTTGATTATGACATTTTTTTTTTATTTGACCGAAGTAGTAAACGAGCATGCAGTCCACCTGATGGTAAGTGGTCACTGCCGCCCATGGACATCTGTAATTAACTTCATGCAGAACAAAGGTTCTCTATGAATACAATCAAAGATGCATTCCTACTCCAGAGGACTATGATGGCCGCCTCATGTTAAAGTTATATATGGAGTTGGTTATAGATATCCATGGATGATAGTGACAGCTGATAATTAGGGAGAGTGCATTCTTGTTTGCTTCTTCAATTGTTGAAGATCGAGCAAAACAGAAAAAAACACACAAATATTTTTATATTTCTTCATTAGAAAAACAGTTTACTTTTGGTAATTTATGTATCTGTCTGGCCAGAAATCGAACCCGGAATTCAAACGGTTCATCAAAAGCCTTTGTTGTTATAGTAGTTTTAGGTCTGTTATACATGTTACAAAAAAATAAAAGTTTAATTATTTTAGTTTAAGACATAGTCTTCTGACAGGTGGCTGGACAGTAGAGCTTTAGTACAAGGATTCCGTTTGCTGCGTCCGTCTACGGAACCCTAATACTGGCTTATTACAATAACTGGTTATTTGTGAATGGATGGGGCTTGCTTTCAATCATTTTGTCACTAAATTCTGATCGTCCGACCAAATTAATGTTTATAGCATGAGTTTTTGTGGCACAAAACAGCATTCCTAGCGAGCCATTATACATACTATGCCCTAGAAGATAGATACTAGAATTGTTTACTTTTTAAACTGTCATCGATGAAAAAGGTATGGTTTGTTTACAATTCGAAAGTAGATATAGTAGATTTTATCAATGTATTTCGAGTGAAAGTTGGATAATAACTATTTTGGAAAGTTACTATTGTCATTGTCATAACGAGTCTTTTATGCAAAAGTTATATTATAGAAGTAAAAAACGAGCATGTAATACATCGAGATGGCAACTATAGCCTATAGATATCAATGTCATCAATCAATGGAATCGGCCCTAGATAAGATTAGTCTTAACTCCAGTCTTAACTCTTTGTCCAGGTGGTAGATCCAGCGTAGTTCGACCGGGGAAGTATCACCGCCACACCTATTTCAAACGTGAAGCATTTTTTTGCGTTTCGATGGAAGGGTGTGGTAGCCGGCACACTTTTATATGAGGCGACCATCCTAGTCCTCGGGTGTAGCAACGCGTCCACGTTGACTTCAGCTAGAACCCATGTTCTATTTGAAGTTGCTTACAATGGTCCATGGGCGGCAGTGACCACTTACCATCAGGTGGACTGCATGCTCGTTTGCAACTTAAATCAGACAAAAAAAAGAACTGAGGATGCTTGCAGATGAGATTTTTTTTTCTGATTGAACGAGCAAACAGTCCACCTGATGGTAACTGGTCGCTGCCGCCCATGGACATCTGTAAGCAACTTCATATATATGTTACGGTAAATGTGAATAGTGCGGTTATTATGTACAATTACCGGGAACTATGCATAATTACCAGTGCTCGTGGTAAAGGTTGTAAAAACTTTCAAATTAATCACATTTACCGGAAATTATATAAAATTACCATACTCTTTTAGTAAATGTAGTAAATAATTCGTTTCTTGAGTACAACTGGCTTAAAATCCCGTATTTCGTACCAAGTTTGTAAAGATTTTCATTCTCGATCGAAATTACAACGGCTATTATATTTTGACCATCTGCTTTGGCTCGATCTACGTCTGATACCTTAATTCTTACGCATTGACCTACTTCTATAGCAGGATAGCCTCATAGAGGCTACGGCTTATTCCTGAGTGATGAGCTTTATTTTTCATAAACTAAATAGATTTTATTCCTTCGGACCACTTCCCGCGCCGTTCGCTCTCCATTCCAAAGCTTAAATCAACATTTACCACGATCGCGCGGAAGTTTTATATAATTACCGGTGTATGTGGATAATTTACTACATTTACCATGTGCGTTGGTAATTATCTATAATAACCGGTAATTATAGATAATTACCGATTACTTACATTTACCGTAACATATATACAACATAGGTTCTATCTGAAATCAATCACAGGTGCGTTGCCAGTCCCGAGGACTAATATGATTGTCTCATATAAAAGTATGCCGGCAACCACACTCTTATATTAGAACGCAAGAAATGCTTCACGCTAGATATAGGTATATTGTTTGTACCTCCCCAGTCTGGTGGTAGGTATGGTGAAAACATAAATGTGCAGTGTACTTTGCTATGCAGAGCAGAACCGTAAACAATTATTGTCTTAAAAACATAATAAACGTTCGAAAAGCATAGAGCTAGGCCTTTTAAAATTCCATGCAACTTAAGTTATCTTCATATAGATATTTCTTAAGTCAAGCTGTTTAAGTGTTCAAATTCTTCATAAGCGAAGTACACAAAACATATCGTTTGAGAAATTCTAAAACATAAGTGGTATGAGTCATGTAGGTAAGTGACCATCCGGATTTATCGTTGTGACCATCTTACGAAACCACTTGTACTGAGTGGTTGCTTAAGAGTTTAAACGATTTACGTATTTAGTTTTTATTTGGCTGTTTGTTCGTGTTTTATAACTAGATGCGATATAATTACAGACATATAATAAGTATAATTTAAATTAACATATGTCGTCGTCAAGCCATTATTGTCCCACTGCTGGGCACGGGTCTTCTCGGAATGAGAGAGTTTTAGGCCATAGTCGACCGCGCTGGTCAAGTGCGAATCGGTGGACCTCCGAGAACATTTTTTTTAAAGACCTCTTGGGTGTGTAGATTTCGTCACGACGTTTTCCTTCACCGAAAAGCAGTGATAATTAATTTCTAATACGCACATAAATCAGTGGTGCGTGCCTGGGTTGAACCTCGGACCTAACGATTGAGATGGCAAGTTTCAACCATTAGGCTATCAATGATGCACCCTGTAGTTCCGGGACCAGAATAGCCCTATCCCCTGCCTGTCGTAAGAGGCGACTAAAAGGGGCCTCCGTGGTTGCGAGCGGCTAGAGTGGGAGCTCGAACCGTTCAGTCAGGTGATCCCGGGAAGGACGGCGGTACGTGTGGTCGCATACCGTTGTAAAGACTAGACGGAGCGGTGGGCCCAGCCGCCCATCTGGGAGGAGCCCGATGGGGCAACGCGCTCGCAGGATTCCGGTTGAAGTCGTTTCGAGATCCCGGAGTCCTCCTTTTTGGCGCCGAGAACGGCCACCGGGGAGGTTTTAGTGCGGTAAAAATCCCACATAACCCTGCGTCGCTCCCACGGCGTCGGGTACCTTTTGAAGGTTTCCCCCTCGACAACAAAAAAAAAGGCTATCAAGGATTTACTTAGATTTCACTTAAACCTGTAGAAATATTTCTTATATAATTGTCAGGCGGTTTCTTAACAATTGTTTTATAGTTATGACAAGTGATATTTTATATGCCTACTCAAAAATCACAGGTGTTTAGAGTTCCATACTCAGACTGCAAATTTAAAACTGCCATAAGGCAGAATCGGAATTGGTGGAGGTGCCTCCATCTTACGAAGTTATGAGACAATAGTAGGTACTGTGATTTTAACAGTAGTTTGACTAAACAATAACGCCCTTCCTACGCAATGTAAAACCTACGTAGCTTACAAAGCGACATGCAGACACTTCATTTTTATTACAGCTAATGGACATGTGTGGGTTTGAGTGGTAAAGATACTTGATACCATTCACCGGAGAATACTCTGAAATATGAGGTTTTTGTGTTATTGCTTCGAGGACTAGGTTGAAATGCTGTTTTTAACATACAAGTAGCAAATACGTAGCCACTTGGTGGTGAGTGGCCACTGACGCCCATAGACATATGCATGAACCAGTGGATTGCAGTCATTTCCGTCAGCGCGATAATGGCAACACCCTTGGGAATCAAGTTGGTATGCTTCGATAAATCTTTTTCCTTACCAAACCTTCACCTTTAAATCAGGGAAATAAAGAACTTAAATTATTATAAGACAGAATTAGGTGGAAATGGTCCAGTGTCGAACGACAAAGAGTGCAGAGTGCAACCATCTCAGTTTCATCCGTGTGTTTTATATACAATTTCCATTTTAAAATATTGTATTATTGTAGTATTTGGTTTCCGTTTTCTGTTAATAAATTGTATGCTGCCGTATACTTACTCTTCCTACGACGTCTCCTACGTCTAATAATTACTAGTTATTGAGATGCAGAGCAGATGATAGAGAGATGTGAGAGCAGTGATAGCCTAATGGTTGAAACTTGCCCTCTCGACCGGGAGGTCTGAGGTTCAAACCCAGGCACGCACCACTGATTTATGTGCGTATTAGAAATTAATTATCACTGCTTTTCGGTGAAGGAAAACATCGTGAGGAAACCTACACACCCGAGAGTTCTTTAAAAAAAAAAAGTTCTCGGAGGTGTGTGAAGTCTACCAATTCGCACTTGGCCAGCGCGGTGGACTATGGCCTAAACTCTCCCATCCTGAGAGAAGACCCGTGCCCAGCAGTGGGCCAATAATGGGTTGATAAGAGAGAGAGAGATGCAGAGAGATTTGTCTAGAGCAAATCGATTGCACGAGAGATTGCCCAAAATTACGTTTTTTTAAATTTAATGTATTTTAACAAAAAAAAATACATTAAATGTCAGATCTGAATCAGATATGGAATACAGTACGTCACACGCAATTAGGCTGTCAAGGTGAGTCATCACACTACTTCATTCGGTTGTAACACTCTCATCCAAAAAATGTGGTATTTTATTTTTAACGGACTTCTCAAAGGAAAGAGATTAATTATCTATTCGTCACTTACATTTGTTATGGATTTTAGACACTTTTAAGACATTTTTAGATACTTTAAATATAGTCTTTGTTATGAACTGATGAAGAGTAGTGAATAAAACTCTCTTATTCTGAGAGAAGACCAGAGCTCAACAGTGGCACGATAATGGGTTCGGAGGGTGAGCGTAGAGTCAGCTCAAGGTACATTTGATGGCAAAAAAGTGTTTTTTATCCACATCAACTGGACCCGTGGCTGTCCTACACGGTTCGGTTTGCATGCTCGTTTTTGCCACGGACGTGCAAGATGTTGAATGAGCTTCCTACTGAGGTATTTGCGGAGCGTTATGACTTGGGGATCTTCAAAAGAGATGCGAAAAGAGCTCTCCTTCAAAGCCGGCGATTAATTGGCGACTTCTCTGGTGTTGCTAATGTCTATAGGCGACGGTAAATACTTTCCATCAGGTAGCCCGTCTGCCTAATCGCCAGGTTCAAGTATAAAAAAATGTAAAAAATGGAGTAGAAGTCAGCCAGAAAAGCAATAAAAAGACTTACTATTACTGAAGTTTACTTACCTGAGGTAGCAAATATTCAAGTACATGATTTAAAACGAGGAGAACACGGGGGATTTTTTGAGAAGTGTTGTTGAAAATAGCACTGTGAGACAAGTATGTTCTGATGTGAATATTTGTAACATGATACGCTAAAGTTCACATGCACTGATCAGTTTTAATTAGTAAGTACTGGTCGTGAATATCTGGCTGGCTATATGTGAAAAATATCACTGTCGTATATGCATAATTATTAATGTCCGGGAAAGCTTTAACAGTATCCTAAACATGGGCAGTGAACTACTTGGTTGGAAGTAAATAAATGACTGTACATTTATTTATCTAAACCTTCATACTTCAGTATCTATACTAATATTAAACAGAGTTAAAGTTTTAGTTCGTACGAGGTAATTTCTTGATCTTTTTTTTTGTTCTCGAGGGGAGACCTTCAAAAGGTACCCGCCGCTGTGGGAGCGACGCAGAGTGATGAATGTGGATTCTTACCGGACCCCCTCTTAAAACCCCTCCGGTGGCCGTCCTCGGCGCTACAAAGAGGACTCCGGGATCTCCAAAGGAACGCAACCGGGATCTTCTGAGCGCGTTGCCCAATAGGGCTCCTCCCTGATAGGCGGCTAAGCCCACCGCTCCGTCTACACTTTACGACGGTATGCGACCACACATACCGCTGTCCTTCCCGGAATCGCCTGGCTGGACGGTTCAAGCTCCCACTCTAGCCGCCCACAACCCCGGAAGACCCTTTTTGTCGCCTCTTACGGCAGGCAGGAGATACCGTAGCCCTATTCTGATCCTGGAACTACAGGGACGAATCTCTTGATCTACTGAACCGATTTTGGAAATTCACTAATAGGTTTAAAATTGTACGTACTTAAAACGTCTTGACGGTTTGTAGAACCAGTGTAGTTCGTCTAAGGAAGCACTACCATACTTAATTCTAGCGTCAAGCAGTTCTTGCGTTTTGATGGAAGGGCGTGGTTGCCGGCACACTTTTACCAATATGAGACGACCATCTTAGCCCTCAGGAGTAGCGAAGCATGTGTTTGACTTTAGATTGAACCCATATTCTATGCGAACAGATGCTTGCTCGTTGCTTACAGATGTCTATGGGCGGCAGTAACCACTTATAATCAGGTGGACCGCATGCTCGTTTCTCGTTTGTTACTTCAATCATATAAAGACATTGCATACGGTCCATGTTGGATAAAATCATATTTTTTTACCAACACTTTTAATAGGCACCTCTCGTGTTGGTGCGGTGTTGTTGCTGCTTATATTTACATCAGATTACAAATTTATAGAAAATACAAATACAATACAATTTTAAATACATTGTATTGTATTTTATTATAATACTTAACGGGTACTCACGATATGCGGTTTATGAATTCTTATAGAATTCTTTTTACCGATATTTCTTTTTGCCGGAATCCGGTGGTTAGTTTATGTAAATCTCAAATAGTGCAAAATGTGGTGCGTAAGAATACAGTTAGTGTTGTGTGTCGTGATATGGAACCTAAAAAAGAAAAACGAACTAGACGTAGGGTAGATAGGTTAATTTACCACTAGTGCTTGTTAACGGTTTCTCCCCGCTACCGCGGTTTGGCCGTGACCACGATCCATGCAACTGGGTCGAAATCTCGGCAAAAAGAATTCTATAAGAATTCATTAACCACGTATCGTGAGTACCCGTTAAGTATTATAATGTATCAATTCCGCGATAATACTAGTCTAAAATCATATATTGTATTTGTATTTTCTGTAAACGTAAATTAACAGTAATAAGTTGGTATTCATTTTTATATCGTGCTCAGCATGAAGCTTCTAGTTTGATTGAAAGAGTATTTTAAACAGACGAAGTCATGTTGTATTTTAATTTAGTCTTAAAAACACGGTATCTTAGAGTAGCAACCAATGATCAAATGCTTTAACCTTTGGACCTCCGGAGTTAAATTGTGAAGGGTTTTACCATCTTAAATCAGCGGCGACACGCTTAGCGATTGTACGTAATTCTTTTTATGCCAAATGTTTGTAGTCATACATAAAAACGATTTAAAAGTAATCAAAAACAATGAAAGCGGATTTCCCGAAATTTATTCGCCTGTGTTTGTGATGCTGCCCACACATCAATACGTAGGAGAGAATTCTGCGAACCGTAAATGTATGAAAAGGGACTTATGACGCAATAAATGGGACATAAGTTCCTTAGTATATGGAAATTGATTGTCATTGTAGGTACAGTTAGATAACTTCATCTTGTCTTTCTTGTTTCTGTGTCGGCGTTTTGCTAAGATTAAAGTGATTTGAAAGACGTGCCTTATGATTTGGTTAACAAAATCGCTTATTCTTTTTATGGATAATACTTATGGAAATAGTAAACAACTGTCCATCTGGTAAGTGACCATTTCCGCCTTCTCGTCAACCCATTATTGTCCCGGGTCTTCTCTCAGAATGAGAGAGTTTAGGCCATAGTTCACCGCGCTGGCCAAGTGCGAATTGGATTTTTTTTTAAGAACTCTCGGGTGTATAGGTTTCCTCACGATGTTTTCCTTCACCGAAAAGCAGTGATAATTAATTTCTAATACGCACATAAATCAGTGGTGCGTGCCTGCAATGTACTTTGAAATAATGAGAAACAGAAACATAAGAAACACGTAGTTAGACTACTGTTTCTAAGCAAAATATAATTTGCAATTCCTACAACGCTTTTAAGCAGAACATATAACTTAAAAAAGCAAGTCTCCGTGTAACAAGGTTAAAATCCGGTACACTTTAACCACGTGTGTAAATAACACATTTGATGTGTCATTTTATGTTAGTACCACAGAGTAAACAGCTACAGAGACTTACGAACGATGCGTATATGGAATTGACTTATATATTATTTCATACTATAGTCAAGATAACATAATATTTTAAAAAAGTATTTGTCAGTTGAACTCGTACATTAAAGTTTTCGTACTCATTGTTTTTTTTTTTTATGTTTTTAGTATTTTTATCGTAGCTGCTATAGAAATAAATCGAAAACCCACCACATCTGTTCCATACCTGTTCTCGTATAGGTATCAACTTTGTTTTCAATTTTTCATTATTTTCAACCTATGTTATAATAATTTAAACCTTATTATATGAACATTTTAAGGGTCTCCTTGTAATGGTTTAACAGATAGGGACTTCACATGTACACATGTACAAATGTTAATTTATTCGCAAAAAATCCTAGGTGGAAGAACAAAAGTGCCATCGATCGACTACCACCGCCACACCTATTTCTAGCGTGAAGCATGTCGTTAGAAGGGTGTGGTTGCCGGCACACTTTTATATGAGGCGACCATCATAGTCCTCCGGAGTAGCAACGCATCTGTGATTGACTTCAGATAGAATTTTCTGTATGAAGTTGGTTAAGTACATATGTCCATGGGCGGCAGTGATCTCTTACCATCAGGCGGACTGCATGCTCGTTTGCTACTTTAGTCAAATAAAAAAAAAATCGACTTACCTTTTTGGGACTTGTACGTCAGTCTTTTGTCCAGTTAGAAGAAGTAAAACATGAAATTTCTTACATATGTTGTTGGGCGGCAGCATACTATTTACCGTTTGGTGAAATTGTATTTTCGTTTGCTACTTTATATAGCAATGACAGTCCAAACCCAGGTTCAACCGAGGTTCAAACCCAGGCACGCACCACTGATTTATGTGCGTATTAGAAATGAATACGAGAGTTACCTACGAGAGTAGGTACTTTAAAAAAAATGTTTGGAGGTGTATGAAGTCCACCAATTCGTACTTGGCCAGCGCGTCGGACTAAGGCCTAAAACTCTCTCATTCCTAGAGAAGACCCGTAGCCAGCAGTGGGACAATAATGGATTAACGATAGATTGTTACTTTAATATTATAAAAGAAATATTCGCTGGTATGTTCTTAGCTAACTCTCTCCAAAACACTATTTTCTTACACTACCGCCTCTTACAATATTTGTCTACGTACTTTGTGCTTTCATATGAATATTGGTGCGAAATGTTTAACACCTCCATAATATGTGTACTCGAAAACTGGGCTAGCGAGGTTCGTAGCTGAAACATTAAGCTGTAACACTTCTATATATTTAAGTTTAGAAAACTTATATTGTAAAGTCCGATGTACACAAACACCTATAATAAATGATATTTTTTGTTATTGTATAGGTACTACTTTTAATAACACGCTTTCTACACTCATAGCCCCACACTAGGATTTTCTCCTGTGTCGTGGTTATCATACACAAACACCCACAAAGACGAATACACAAACACTCAGACCCAGAATAGGAATCTAAACTCATCATTTACATACCCATATATACGGGAATCGAACCCGGAACCCCATTGCGCGTCAGACCGGTATGGTAACCGCTCGGTCATGCGGGTTATCGAACATAACACATGCGTCTATTATAAGAAATTTAAACGATTGAAGAAGCGAATACATGCATGCAGTTCACTTGATGGTGAGGGGACACTGTCGCTCATAGGAAGTCTGTAACATCATATAGGAGAAGGTATCTGAAGTCAGTCACAAATGCGTTGCTACACCTCAGGGTTTCTCAAACTTTTAGCTCCACGTACCTGTTAAAGTTTCCAAGTAACAGCGAACCCCCTTAACATAACTAATTAAACCTCCTACCCCCCAACAAAGAAAACAATAAAATTTATTGTTGGAGAAAATAATGTTTTTATTTCAAAGGTAATAATAAAGTGCAAAATGATATATATGTTTGCTACTATTATTGTGAGAGGTGTGCTTGTTGTCACAAATGGAGTCAATTTTAGCAAAAAATTGGCATTTTATTACGTAAATCTTATCGCGAACCTGCCATCGAAAGCCGAACCCTTCGCGTACCCCACTTTGCGAAACCCTGCTATACCTGGCTCAAGCACCTTATATGTAAGGGAGTTGCAATCACACCCTTCCAGCGAAACACAGAAACGGCTTCACGCTAGAAATAGATGAAGCGGTACCTCCCCGGTAGAACCATGTTCCTTCAACTACTTCAGCAACTTGTCCTTAGTCCAAAGCATCTACAGCTTTTGGCAACCTCGGTTGATTCCTTATTTCCATGGTGACCACTTATCATCATGTGGAGTATATGCTCGTCTTCTTCAATATTACAAAACATAGTTACTAGGTGGTGGAACCAGTGTAGTTCAACCGGTGAGGTACCACCGCCACACCTGTTGAAGCATCTCTTGTGTTTCGATGGGAGGGTGTGGTTGCCGGTATACTTTTATATGAGGCGACCATCTCAGTCCTCGGAAGTAGCAACGCATCTGTGATGACTTCAGATTGAACCTATGTTCTATATGAAGTTGCTTACAGATGCCCATGGGCGGCAGTTACTTACCATCAGGTGGACTGCATGCTCGTTTGCTACTTTAATCATATGAAAAAAATTATGAATACACTCACAAAATGGCAGTGTAAAGTATGTCGCTACATACACATTAACACGAAGTCACTTATTACCTTGAATATCTGGTGAGTAATAAAAACTCGTATCTCCGTTGCCTTAAACATAAATATTTTTAGCACGTTACCTACAATGTAATGAAGTTGTAGATTTTACTTGCCACAGAATAATTCGCGTATAGAAGTGTCTGTATGTTGTATGGAGATGACTGAGAGGTGAGCGGGTTGAAATGTTGAGGGCTATCTGTTATGACTTTCGTCGTATAAGATACTTTTACGAGTATTTTTTTATATCTAACTGAAACGAACATTTAGTCCACATGATGGTAAGTGATCACCGCCGCTCATCTGTAATCTACTTCATACAGAATATGTGTTTTATCTGATGTCAATCACAGATGCGTTGCTATTCCCGAGGACTATGATGGTCGCCTCATATACAAGTGTACCGGCAACCACACCCTTCCATCGAAACGCAAGAAATGCTTCACGCTAGAAATAATTGTGGCGGTGGTACTTCCCCGGTCGAACTACCCTGGTCCTACCACCTTGAAATATTTATCTTCAAGTAGGTATTGATTGTGTATATTAATGTAAGAGGTGGTAGAATCAGTGTAGTTAGACCGGGGATGTACCAGCGCCACATTTAGTTCTAGCGTGAAATATTGGTTGTCAGTACACTTTTATGTGAGGCAACCATTTTAATCCGGGGGAGTTGGAACGCATCTATGATTGGCTTCAGACAGAACCCATATTCTATATGAAGTTAGTTATGAGTGTCCATTGACCAATCATCATCAGGTGCACTGCATATTCTGTAGCTATGTCAATGAGAAAACAAGATATGCCTATTAATTTACTTCTCAGAATAACAATGTATTTGATGCTGAATTCAGAACTCAGTCAGGTGAGCTGTATGAGTTCTCGTTCTGCTACTTGCAAGTTTGCACCTGAATACATTACAATAGTAAATGAAATTATTAAGCATTCGAAACCGCGGGAATAAGTTAGCAGTAAACATTAATAGAACGCGAGATATATGCCGTAGCTTTGTGATTCTCTATGGCTTTTACTCTATGATTCTCAGCGCCATTTTCTTTAGGGTCAAACTAATGAAATTGTCCCATTACAAAACTGTTATGTACAGTTCGTATTTATTTTTGCCATTACAGAACAAATTGCTTGGGAGATAGAAGATAATCTTGAGAATTAACTCAAGTGTTTAATATCGTATAAAAGTGTTAATTCTTACACTCCACACTTATCGGCGAGAGATCGATTAAACCAGCTATAAAGACAGGGTATAATAGGGCCATGAAATAAGCTTTAAACATAATACACATTTTGAGCAAACTTTGCAACAAAATGTAAAACTTCTTGGTCTTTTATCGGAAACATATTCAAGACAAATTGTTGTGAAATTTCTTGCTCTTCTATTAGAAACATAACCGAAACCAATTGTGGTGAAATCCTTGCTCTTCTATAAAGTGGGCTAAACTTCGCCAGGTCCTCTGTCGACCAAAAAAAACAAGGTCGCGAAATGTGTACAAATGTAACCAAAAATAAGGTCGACAAATCTATACAAATTTAAATAGATCTGCAGTTTGTCGACCAAAAAAAGGTCGCCAAATCTACATCCTTCGGCCCCCAACACCAAGTCTTAGAGAACACTTGTCTGCGTGTGGCGCGAGCCTCTTTTCACCGCGAAGCCGTGGGCTCAGCTCACACCGCACACATCTTACGCTGCTACTTCTATCGGATATACAGCAAAGGTGGTGAAATTTCATGCCTTGAGACTTTATTGAGACGTATCTGAAAGCAATTGTGTTGAAAGTCTTAGCCCTAACATAGGATGGATATCCGAGGGCCAAAAAACATTGTTTTAAACGTTAATTGCTTTGTGATGCAAGCGTCAGCGTTGAGCGTGGAGAATTGTATGTTTTTGAAGTGAAACTTCTTTAGGCGCATGAGGGTAAAATTTTTACAGATGAAACGTCACGCCGGTATGCAACGGAAGTGTCGGAAAAGAGAGAGAGAGTGATCGAGACCGATTGAGAGAGAGTAAGACAGGGCGAACGTAGCATGAGCAACTAGCCGTGGAGTGAGAGTAGGGAGCAAGCGAGTGAGAAAGATTCAGAGAAAAAGTGAGACAGAGCGAACGTCGTATCACGCCTTTTTCCCTTCCTCTTAATCTTGGAAATTTAAAGTTTTAGATTTGTATAAATATAAACAAGATTTATAAATTAGTTCGCCAAAGAAGTTTCACTTCTGACATGTGTACTTTGTACGCACGCATGTTTTTTTATTAGGTCACGAAATCTGCAAAAAATCGCTCAACAATGAAATTTGCCGACCAATCCAATGTTTCATGGCCTCAGAGTTACTTTGAATGACTTGAAAATGTATCCTGTAACGGCATATAAATTATCACAATAAAAACATTATGTTAATTCTATTAATTAATTAATAATAAATATACATATTTGTAAGTTTTTCACGCAAAAACTAGCGTACGGAAGTCATTAATAAAAAGGAAGGATATAAATAAGAAAAAAGACAAACCCGCTGAGTTTCTTGCGGGATCTTCTCAGTTGAGGTCGTATTCCGATCCGATGGTAGTGTAAGAAAAAAGATGTAACTGTCAATTGGTAAGTGCCCCCGTAGTCCTATTCAAAAATAAACACATTTCATTCAAATTAGCACGAAGTTTGACACATAGATTAACATAATTAAATAATACTTATAGACGTGATCAAAGCGGGTAAAACCGCGGAATACACAAGTATTTAATAATTGTCACAATCCAATCAATATTACACACAAACTTGTGTATAAATATTTGCCAAAGTTGCAACAACCACAATAAAATTTACACATAAATTGCTGCAATACAGTTACACGTCAAAACATATGCAATAAAATGTAGAAAATAGTTAAATATAAAGTTACTAATATTCGTATAGGCGTGTTTAGTTACTGCGATACAAGTATGTGTGCAAATAATATGTGATATTTTATTATATTCATATGTTACAAAATATGAGATTTATCGTCGTGTTTAATTAATAGTGAATTTTTGGTTTAGTGCAATAACTTTGCGGTAAAAATCCCACATAACCCTGCGTCGCTTCCACGGCGTCGGGTACTTTTTGAAGGTTTCCCCCTCGAAAACAAAAAAAAAAGGCCTCGTCTTATGGGGGTTTTTGCTAATAGTGACCGAGATTAGCACGCGTATTTGTGGCCGCAGTGGAGGTTGACGATACACAGGATTTGTGGCGGAATTTTGACCCCTAACCGGCTCCAAACACATTCATAGGAAGTGAGAGAGTGGTGCTATTCAAGACCGATAGCACACTGCACACGGTGTTTTTATTTTCAAGATATTTTTACGGTCCCGAGTTAGGAAAATAAATTAATTTACAGGGTAACTGGTCACTCTTTCCATGGTGATTTGTAATAAAGTTCGATAAGTTTAGTATTCTACTCTAAGTAACATAAACATGTGTTTAAAGGATATGGTAATAAATACTTTTTCGTAGACTAACTTAGTTCCAGCCGTTTTTTTTTTTCTTTTTTTACGAGGGGGAAACCTAAAGGTACCTAACGCCATTGTATGTGTCCATGTCATCCATGACACAGGAAATATAGTATAGTATGAATGTAGAAAGTATAAATATATTGTGTATAGAAACTTTGTATAGAAATCTCAAATAAAACAATTTCCGTATTACCCATTCGACATTAATTGTTGGTTAATAATCTATGGTTATAATTGTTATTGAACGAGTGCTGGTGGTCCGCCATTGCTATAAGGAAATTGGATTAGTTGCCACTGAATCATGCTGGGTCTAGACTTTGATTGCAATGTTCAAACCTACGTTATGTATGTAATTAAAGATGTTTTGTAATTCAATGGGTGGTTTTATGAGTATCAGAGCTGAATGAGAACGCAGTCCTGAATTAAGTTGGAACGCCTTCGAGTTTGTCTACAACCCTGAAACCAGAACACAGTCATAAATACTGTTGTTTAGAATGGATAATGATGTTTTATGAACTAAATAAGTATATTCAAATTAGACAAATAAAACCAAAAAATTGTAAAGATGTACCTTTAAGATGATTAATAAAGTAACACGCAATTTAAAATATATGAGCTTGGCAAATGCTTCTACGCAGTTAATATTAAGCGCTTTAAGGTGCACACAGGGACTAACATATATGTGTGCATACACCCTGACCCAACGTTCGTTGTTGTTCGTTGAGAATCGAACCTGGAACTCTCAGCGTCGTACCAGCTTAGATGACCGCTCAGTCAAGCGAATCGTTACCTTAGCTTTTACCAGAAGACTCCGGTTGCGTTCCTATGGAGATCCCAGAATCTGTTTGACACTTGCGAGGATGGCTACCGAGGGGTTTTAGTAGGAAATAGTCCCACATAACCCGTCGTCGCTTCCAGGTTGATGTTACCTTTTTGAAAATGCCTCCTCGAAAGGTAAACAAAAAAACAAAATACAAAAAAGGTATCTACTAATTAACATCGCACTAACATTTAATTTTAAACATATAAGACTTATACGTAAACTCAGGAAACACATTTCATTTCTAAAATAACCGTAAACCGCGGTGGCCATTTTGCCGGCAAGATTACTAGGCAGAATTATCTTAACTAACTGTGACATATGACGATTTAGTGGGTTGAGATTTCCTTGGTACACCTACCATTTAAAGCTAAGCGGAAGTTGGTATATCTATATACAAATAAAGTTTATAGGTTTTCCCTAACTGTAAAAACTGATTGCAACTTTGTGCATATAGAGAAGTAAGACTACATAATTATTTACGTCTTTTAATTGCGCTACTAGTGAATAAATTGAGCAAATCAATTCCTGGATTTTCGATTGTTATCAAAAAACATTAATACCTATAACTTGTGCTGAAATTTTTGACAAGAAACGATGAAGCGAATGCAACTGAAATATGGTAGACGTGACTAAAGTGAAGCATAGGAATAAACTTTTTTTGTCGTGGGGGAAAACTTTAAAAAGGTACCTGAAGCCGTGGGAGCGACGAAGGGTTATATGGGATTTTTACCGCACTGAAATCCCCGCGGTGCTACAAAGAGGTCTCCGGGATCTTCAAAGAAAAGCAACCAGAGTCCTCTAAGCGTGTTGCCCCACTGGGCTCCTCTCAGATGGGCGACTGGGCCTACCGCACCGTCTGGCCTGTATGACGGTATGCGACCACACATGCCACCGTCCTCCGCGGGGTCGCCTGAACGAACGGTTCGAGCTCCCACTCTAGCCGCCCGCAACCCTGGAAGCCCCTTATAGTCGCTTCTTACGTCAGGGAGGAGATACCTTAGCCCTATTCTAATCTCAGAACTACATAAACTACATACTGGTTCTTAAATTTATTCTTATCGCACCAAAATGGTTCTATTTATGCTTTCGATTTTGATGCTTATGATATGATGCAGTTTAAGTGGGAAACCTACTAATTAGGGCATATAAGTGTGTGTTTATTAAATAATATATTTAATAATTATAATTGGTTTTGTTGTTTACTTCTGTGCATTGCCTTCATTGGTTTAAATTTTTCATTTAAATCTCATCGCCTGATTACAGCACTTTGCTGTTGATTTATCGATTTTGAAATTAAAATTCATTGTTGTTTCATTTTTTTCAGGTACGTAATCGAGACTTGGGAACTCTTCTAAACAGGTACTACAACGGGAATGCCGGAATATAGCGAACATTGAAACAAAATGTCCTACTATCATTTAACGTACTCTATCAGTAAATATGTATATTATCTATATCTATATCAAAGTATGTATATACATATGTAAGTGTGTTGTATTTTAAGTGTTTGCCTATTTGTCATATTATAAGCGATGAACTGCAAGCGATGTGTAACTATCAATTTTTAAGATTGAAGTAGCCGACGTTGGAGTCCAGGTTGGTACTGTTGCCTAGGTCAAAACTCTACATATATCAGGTGTTCTATTAAAACCCGATAACAATTGCGTTCTTGACGACCAAACTGATCGCTTCGTGGAATCAACACCGCCTGAATCACAAAATTAACAAAATAGAATCAACGGATTTCCAATCGAGTTCGAAACTAAATGCTACTTACTAACTTATTAATACACCAAAAATCTGTATGCAGCTGTTCTATGTTTCTTTAATATCAATGCAATTGCAGACTGCGCATTTTAAAATTATTGTCATCTTATTCTATCCCAGATCTTTTCCTTCTGAGGTCAAAATATTTTAAGCACACAAAAATTATCAATACGTAGTATAAAACAAAGTCGCTTCCCGCTGTCTGTCCCTATGTATGCTTAGATCTTTAAAACTACGCTACGAATTTTAATGCAGTTTTTTTAATAGATAGAGACATTCAAGAAAGTTTTTATGTATAATACATTGGAGAAACACTGATCATTTTAGATTTTTTAAATTTTAGGCTGAACGAAGTTCGCCGGGGCAACCAGTAAAATATAAATCTAATCAATACTATCTCTTTTAATAAAGATTGATAACGTTATTCATCAGAGCAAAGCGAAATTTGAGAAACCATTAATCGTTTCTCGCTTATCGGCAACGATAAAACCTGCCCGTATTGAGTCAATACACATTACATTGCATAGCAAATTGATTCAGGCAAATTCTCAATAATATACTAATTTGATAAACAGATTTCTGTGTGGTCTTGTACTAAGTATACGAGACAAGTTGCTGGCATTTACATCTGAGGAAAAGCTGAGATGAAAATATGTTTCTTGCAAAACATTCAAGCTAACGGATTTTAATTTCCTAAATTACTAACTTACATTACATGACGCGATTAGTGCATGATATGTTGAATTAATTAGGTTTTCATTTAAATGTGTAATTGCATTGGAATGTTGTGTTTGTGAGTGTTTATTCACACCCACAACCACATCACGACGTAATCTTTTACCTAATACTAATAATACTATTTAGTCTTGTAGATATTAAGACGCATAGCAAAGTGTAAATACCAACAATGTTATTTAATATTATAGAAGTAGCAAACAAGCATCAAGTGGTAGTAAGTGGCCATTGCGGCCCAAGGATACCTCCGGTTAACTCTAGACATGATAAGAATGTTCTCTGAAGTCGACCACAAATGTGGTTGTGCTCCCAAGGACTAAGAATTCCTCGAATAAGCACCTTTAAACCGAAACACAGATACACTTAACACTAGTTTTCAGTCACAAATAGGTGTAGCGGTAGTGCCTCCAAAGCCGTATCACAACGGCAACTACCTAAAAGCTCAAAAGTAACCGTCATTAATGAGGAATGACCGTTAACCGTCAAACCGTTATTTTTTTCAAACTTAACAATTTCCCCCCAAAAAGTCGTTAATTAATCAAGCAGATGCTATCCCAAATGGCGTCATATAACAAGGGGTCCTATCCCTTTCACCTGTTAGACTCCCCTGCCAGTATTATTCCACTTATAGACCCCTCCAAATTAGTTTGACTACTACCAGATGGAAAAATATTTGATGTAATTGTTTTTGTTTATACCAAAATTACGAAAGGTCTAATTTGCTTACGACATCGGTTATGTTAGGGCTTATAATAATAATAATAAGCATTTTATTCCTTGACAGAAGATTTAAAAAAACATACATATTTTATATTGCATTAATACAGAAATTAAAGCGACAATGTAAAAGAAAAAGTTAACAATAAAATTTTACTATACCATTCTTCTGCAAAAACCCCTCTGTAGGTAAAGGCCTTCTCCAAGGATGTACAGAACTCTCTAGATTTGGCTTTTTGGAGCCAGTCTGCACCGGCGATTTTAAATATGTCATCTTCCCATCTTGCACAAGGTCTCCCTATTTTTCTTTTACCTACAGGGCCTTTCCAAGCTGTTAGGGCTTACGACTTTCAAATCTTTTTAACATAATAAAATACTTATTAGTGTTTTTAATTACCATTAAAATAAAGTATCTATATGATATCTTATATTAAAATACCCCGTGCTATACTTATTATTATTTACGAACTTCGCCATAACCACAACTTCTAAAAGTTAAAAAATTGGACCCCGGTACATGAGGCTGTTTTTTTGCATCTTCCATGTCTTTAGATATTTCAATATTGAACTGAACAGGAAAGGAGAATACTCATTGACAGAAGGAATAAATAACGAAAACAGTACTTTTCTGATTATCAGCGGGACTTCTAAAAGGCAAGGAAGTCATGATTGACAATTAAAGCTTACGTATGTACAGGTTAACGCATCTTTGATACGCAGCGTTTACTCGTTTAGTAGATTTTTTATTGCTAGCAATTAGGGCTACCACCACTTGCGAGTCAAATCCAATTGTTTTAAACAGTTTTTTGTATGTAACATTAAAATAATGAACAACTGTCGTCAACCCTAAATAACATTAATGACCTACCAGGTCAGCCTTCTCCTTCTGCGACTAAGTTGGAATTTGAAGCTTAAGTTTCCATAGCACACCCTTTAAACCAAAACATACCAGAAAACACTGTTGTTTTAAAGCAGAAATAAGTAGAAGGTGGTAGAACCAGCGTAGTTCGACCGGGGAAGTACCACCGCCACACCTATTTCTAGCGTGAAGCATTTCTTGCGATTCGATAGAAGGGTGTGGTTGCCGGCACACTTTCACATGAGGCGACCATCATAATCCTCGGGAGTAGCAACGCATCTGTGATTGACTTCAGATGGAACCCATGTTCTGTATGTAGTTGATTACAGATGTCCATGGCTAGCAGTAACCACTTACCATCAGGTGGACTGCATGCTCGTTTGCTACTTCAGTTTGATAAAAAAAAGTTGCAGTGGGGTTGCACCACCTTTGATGGTAACTTAGGAAGCATTAGGCTTCCTAAGTTAGCATCTCTCTCTATAACTCGTAAAAATAAAAGTGCAAATAGTGTCTTTAGTACAATTTACATATTTATTGAAACATTTTATACCTTAAAAAGTAGTACAAACTGCGGGCTTAATGCCATAAGCTCTCTATCAAAAATACATAGATCGAATAATATGGAAGGGGGTAGGTATATTAACATAATATAATAATATGAAATTAAAAATATAAAAAAATAGTATTTTGTTAAGTAGATATTTTAACAGAATGTTAAGTTTCATAAAGTTTAGCTTTATAAGTTTTCGTTCCGCGGTGATTAATAGATTAGTAAGTATGATTTCTCTTTTAAATATATAAATTACTTACTAATTCCTTTATTTATAGATTAATGATATTCTAGTGAAGAGCAGTGATAGCCAAATGGTTGAAACTTGCATTCTCGATCGGGAGGTCCGAGGTTCAAACCCAGGCACGCACCCTTGATTTTTCTAAAATTATGTGCGTATTAGAAATTAATTATCACTGCTTTTCGGTGAAGGAAAACATCGTGAGGAAACCTACACACCCGAGAGTTCTTTAAAAAAAAACGTTCTCGGACGTGTGTGAAGTCCACCAATTCGCACTTGGCCAGCGCGGTGGACTATGGCCTAAAACTCTCTTATTCTGAGAGAAGACCCGTGCCCAGCAGTGGAACAATAATAGGTTGACGACGATATTCTAGTGAAACTGAAACATATACAGATAGGATGGTACTAAATATTAATTGCCTAGGTCATGAACTACTAAGGTGCAAGGTAGAACGTGTATAGTTCAATGAGAGAAGTACCAAAGTCTTACCCATTTCAATTTCAAATCAATTTTAGCATGTAAGTGGAAGGGTGTAGTTGACTGTACCCTGTTCTGGATGAAGTTGCTTACAGATATACATGGGAAGCAATCACAACTTAACATAAATTGTACTGAGAGTTATTTTCCGTTTTAAATATGTATATTCTATTATAAACGAATCACAGATAAGTTTCACAATAAGTAAATCTTAGATCAAACATGTCATAATTTTAAAAAAGATTGAAAATCTCTCGTCAACCCATTTTTGTCGCACTCCTGGGCAGGGGTCTTCTCTCAGAATGAGAGAGTTTAGGCCATAGTCCACCGCGCTGGCCAAGTGCGAATTGGTGGACTTCACACACCTCCGAGAACTTTGGGGTGTGTAGGTTTTCTCACGATGTTTTTCACCAAAAAGCAGGGATAATTAATATCGATTAAACACATAATTTTAGAACAATCAGTAGGTTTTGAACCTCGGACCTCCCGATCGAGAGGACAAGTTTTAATCATTAGTATCACTGCTCGTTTGAAAGTAACATGAGTTAATTACACCCTTGAAATAAGTTAAAACAATGGGTTTTTGTTAACCCAGTGATAAGGGTAGCCACGTCAGGGGAAAATCCAGATATGTCGATAGGGGTGGTAGACGAGGGTTGAAGTATCAGTTATTCTTAGAAGACATTTTTAATTTAGGTCTTGGTATTTCCTTGCTTGCCCTTGCTGCATTTCTATTTTATTTTTAGTGACTTATCTTTTTGTTTATCGTTATCGTTATGATCTTAAGAAATCGATAATAAAAAACAATTTACTTGAAAATTATACAATCTGTACACGTATTTTACGTATCTTTGCTTAATATCTATCTAATATATAAAATTCTCGTGTCACAGTTTTTGTTGCCATACTACTCCGAAACGGCTTGACCGATTTTTACCAAATTTTATATGCTTATTCAGTAGGTCTGAGAATTGGCCAACATCTATTTTTCATACCCTTAAGGGTTGTCCACCCTTAACATTTATTTTTATTTTTTATATGGCAAAACAACGTTTGTCGGGAAAGCTAGTTTGTAACATATAATTTTTAGTTCAATAATCTGCAGACCTTTGAAATTAAAACAGGTGTTGTAAAAATTAGAACCTTCATTAAAAAATCACCAATTGATTAACATTAGTTTTTTGGGAGACGAACTATGATTTCATGAAAATGGACAGATCAACACTAAATAAGACACCTTTTAAGCCCATTCAATCATTTTTTTTAATATTTAAGAAATTGGCAACCCTAAAAAGATAGCCAACAACCTCACACGATACGCATATTTTTCACCGAAACAATAATTGATGGGTCACGCAGTCTGTAATTGACCAATATTAACGATTCGTTCCTTATAGAAACGACGAATCGTTAATTTAACGGAGTTCAACGGCAATAGAGATTTCGTTGCACATTCGTTATACTACCTTATCGTTATCTCTATTTTATACATGTAAAGGAAATGTAAGTTTGTCTGTAAATAAATGTACAGACGCAGATTTGTTCATCTTCACTAAAAAAAGAAATACATACGGTGAAAAATAGCAAGTTTCTTACATGTAATAGTTTGTACTATGGATTGATATGTCAATAGTTAAGTCAGTTTTCCTTATTAGTTTGAAGATGTTCCAAAAATATGCTGATAGTATTGCTTAGTACACATTTGTTTTTTTTATCTGATCGAAATAGCAGACGAGCATGCAGTCCACCTGATAGTAAGTGGTCACTGCCGCTCATGGACATCTTTAATTAACGTCATACAGAACATGGTTTCTATCTGAAGTCAATAAAAGATGCGTTGCTGCTCCCGAGGACTATGACGGTCGCCTCATATAAAAGTGTGCCGGCAACCACACCCTTCTATCGAAACTTACCCGGTCGAACTACACTGGTTCTACCACCTTCATTATTTTTGTATGTTATTAATAAGTATGCCTCTTACATAGATGTAATAGTTTGTGCTATGGATTGTTATCTTAGTTAAGTTAGATTTCCTTTTTTAATTAGAAGATTCACCAATTCGCATTTAACCAGCGCGGTGGACTATGGCCAAAAACTCTCTCATTCTGAGAGAAGACCTGTGCCCAGCAGTGGGACAGTAATGGGTTGACGACAATATGAAGATGTTCCAAAAATATGCCGATGATATTGCTGAGAAAATATTTAGCCCGATGAGTTTCTCCAAAGTTAAGAATCTTACAAGTTTCATATTGTTCCTAAAACATCTAGAACACTTGAGATAAATAATATAGTTCCACTCACTTAAGCGATCCCGAGTAGGAATATTGTTGCTTATAAAATACCGATTAATAAAGGCAGACACAGCGTGCGAACAGTTATGCAAAACGATCAGATAGCTTCACTTGATTTTAATTGCCTAAGAAAAATGGTTCGCGAAATCGACTCTGTCTGATGTTACATAAAATTGATGCGTTATAACCACAAATGACTTGGGTAGGTCTGTCTAGATTCTAGACAACTACCAATAGACAATCTGACTACAGAACTTTTGTCAGAAACTTATTATCTAATAAAATCAAATGAAATGTCTTTATTTTGTATATTTTTTTCTTTTTTTATCTGACTGAAGTAGCAAACGAACATGCAATCCACCTGATGGTAAGTGGCCACTGCCGCGCATGGACATCTGTAATCAACTTCATACAGAACACGGGTTCTAGTTAAAGTCAATCACAGAGGCGTTGCTACTCCCGAGGACTAAGATGGTCGCCTCATGTGAAAGTGTGCCGGCAACCACACCCTTACATCGAAACGCAATGCTTCACGCTATAAATAGGTGTGGCGGTGGTACTTCCCCGGTCGAACTACACTGGTTCTACCATTTTGAAAATATATAGGCCTACGGGGTACTTAGAAATTGTCACTTACATTTTTTTACACTACCACCGGATCGGAACACGACCACAACTGAGAAGATCCGGCAAGAAACTCACCGTGTTTGTTTTTTCTTGATAAGTTTTATTATTTATTTTTTCAATCATTTTTTTTTTACATTGTAATGAAAGTTAGCTCCAGTATCTTGCCTTACAGTTACTAAAGATGTGCCCTGTTGGGCAAGATACGCTAAGCTTTACTTATTAAATATACTCTAGAAATGTATATTATTGCTCACTCCCAACCTCTTGTGTCTATGTAATCAGAAATTTTATAATACGCTTTACGGCAAAGTTTAGTCTTAATCAATGCTTATAATTACAAAAATTATTTAATGACAAATTTCTGATTTCAACAGGAAGTTTATCATAAAAGCGTTTAATACATTGACCCATAGCAATAGTACTGAACTATTTAGATAAATTAGATAAATGTTATATAAAAGTAGCGTTAGATTTTTTTGTTTAGTTTTATTTAGCCTTTTTATTTAGTTAATTTACGAACGTTTACGCACGTTTACGTACATATTCCGTACATTTTGTTCTTTATATCTCTGTGAGAATCTGAGAATAGTTAATCTCTATATCAGATTGATAATAGTACTGTGATTTGATACTACTCCGAGTTGAATCTTCCCTTCAAATGTTTAAAGCTTTACTTGATTATGATGATCACTTTGACGATCCACGAGGCGATGCGGTTACCATACCTGTGACACGCGGTGGGTTCCGGGGTCGATTCCCGGCTAGACAGGTATCTGAATGATGAGTTTTGATTCTTGTTATGTATCTGGGTGTTTGTGTATTCGTCTATTTGTGTGTCCATGGTTCCTACTGTGGGGCTATGAGTGTAGAAAGCTATTAATTTCAATTTAATTTAAATTTAATTTGTAAATAATGAAAAATACAAGCTAGTGTTATATCTCGCAAGGTTTTAGGGTAATAGTTTAGTCTTTAGATTTAAATAGAATAGTTTGGATTCGAATCCATAAAAAGAGTTTGAGTTGACGACCCGCGTGTCCGAGCGGTTACCATATCGGGCTGACGCACTGTGGGTCCTGGGTTCGATTCCTGGCAGACAGGTATCTGAATGATGAGTTTAGATTCATATTCTGGGTCTGGGTGTTCGTGTATTCGTCTTTGTGTGTGTCCATGGCACCCACGGCACAGTAGAAAATCCTACTGTGGGGCTATGAGTGTAGAAAGCGTTTTTTCGAAAGTTACATGACGTAGGTATATTCAAAAGTGATCTACCGTTAATAATTTTAAAGGAATCAGCGAGTTATTTAAGGTGAATTAAGTTCTCAATCGCTCTGAGCGTCCATGTTTCGCTTCTGTAGAGAAATATAAAGAAAAAAAAAGTTCTAACAAGCTTCTGCATTATTCTGCATGTTTCTGTCTTTCCGTAATTTAACGACTATAAATTCATAGGTTGACTTCCACATGAAGCTACTAAACTACCTCCCGACTTCGTGTTAACTTAAAATTATGCACTATTATAATTAACGGGACTTAATGCAATTAGTTACTTATCAAGCATTGGTCCCGTCCACGCCGTTTATTTTGATCTGTTAATCTGAAGGGATCTTAATATTGAGCTTATTAAGCTCTGTGTACCGTTAAATGCAACTTGTTGTTAGCTTTAGCTTGATAAGCTGCTCTATAAGCGAGCTTAATTTGAATTAAGGTCGATACGGTAGGATGTTTATGAAATGAAAGTAGAAAATAAGTACGCAGTGGAAATTTGAAGTGAAATAAAATATCTTGAATGAAATGAAAAATCTGAAATGAAATATAACTACGGGTGCACTTACAAATTGTCAGTTACAATTTTTTTGTTACACTACCACCGGATCGGAACACGACCTCAACTCAGATGATCTGGAATAAACTCAGCGGGTTTGTCTTTTTTGTTTGTTTAAGTGTTATTGTTTGTATATCTTTCATATCTATATATATAAAAGCGAAAGGACCCTCACTCACTCATCACGAAATCTCATAAACTACAAGAGCTAGGAGTTTCAAATTTTGCATGCGGGTTCTTTTAAGGACGTAAGTGCTCACTAAGAAGGGATTTTATGAAATTCAACCCCTAAGGAGGTGAAATGGGAGGGTGAAGTTTGTATTGATTTTTTCAATTCTAGACTTAGACGAATGAAAAAAGGTGCATATGTTCTCGATTACTTATAAATGATCTGTGTTGGTAAAATAAATAAAATTCTCTTTTAAAGAAGTAAAATGGGTGGGTAAATTTTGTATGGATATTTTCTCATTTCTGGACTTAGCAGTGTATGTGTTAATAAGGTGTCGAGATTTGCGCGGGAAAAACTTTGTGATACATTGATTTGAACGCGGGCGGAGCCGCGGGTACATCTAGTATACATCTAGTTATCTATAATTTAATCTTTTGAAATGTTCTGTCTAACAGCTCTAGATGATGGTAAAACTCTCAATGGTTCTATTCCAGAGGCACCGCCGCACATACCGTGACTCAAAAAAGTATTTGTACACCTCGTTTTTTACCAATAACTTCAATTAAACGAATGTCAGGTGAACAAAATTTGGGTGGTTAGTACTTAACGAAGCATAAAAACGTTGTGTATGTATATTAACTTTTAATAAAGAGTAAAAAAAATGTTATTAAAAAAAAACAAGAATTGAGTGGTCAAAAAAGTATTTGTACACTTACGTGTATATCCTTAAGCTATCGAAAAAAGTATTTAGTGAAGACAAAGCGTCCTTAAATGTTTCATAAACCTTTTTTAGACTGTTCTTCGATTATTTAATTACCAATTCAGTTGAGAATGAATATAACAATAAAAAAAAATAAAAAAAGTAAAATATGTACCTAAGTCGACGAGATTGCGTTATTATTTTTCGGAAATAAGGAAAAAAATATCAAAAATGGCCAAGAGCTGAAGTTAAACGTCATGACAATGCAGTACATTGTAAATAAAATCGAAAGAATGGCTCATACAAATGTAAAACGAAACCCGATCAGTTCAAACAAAGATACTTAAGACGAGAGAGTGCCGTACTACCATTAGAGAAGCTTCAGAAAAACCGTTTTCCATTGTTCAAACGCTGGTCAATCACATCGCATCAACATCTAGCAAGTCCATATGTTCACAAACTGTGCATAATGTTCTGCACTCAACCAAAATATAAAAAAAAACGTTTGGTGAAAACCGATTGCTGAGTTGCAACCGCAAAATAACGGTTAATCATGGTGGACGGAACGTTACGTTTTTGGGCCTGTATGGCATACGATGGCATTGAAATGCTCGCTTTTTTCAAAGGGAATATAAATGCACGTAAATATATCAAAGTGTAGCGCGATAATTTTAATTAAAGTGCAGTCAAATTATGCCATCGTGGTCAATATCACTATTAGCATAACATTGACCCTAAGCACACTGCACGAATAACAAGAGAATAGTTACTCTATAAAATTACCTATCAGTTAGGTATTCCAACACACTCTGGATAGTTGGTTGACACCACACACCACCAGTCTCCAGATATTAATCCCATTGAAAATCTTGGGCATAATTTAGATATAAAAGTGCACAACAGAAAAATCTCAAATAAACATAATCAGCAACGAATAATCATAGAATATAAGAATAATACCTAAACACCCATCTTTAAAATTGGATGAATCCATGCCAAAAAGATTCAAGCTATTATTGATGCTAGAGACATGCATATTTCATTTCAATTAAAAATGTCGGGTTTCGAATTTTCATGTTTTACAAGGTTGTCGTATGTGTACAAATACTTTTTTGACCACTCAATTCTTGTTTTTTCCGTATAATTTTTTTATAACTCTTTATTAATAATAAATAAACATACACAATGTTTTTATATTTAGTGAAGTACTTACCACCAAAATTTCGTTCATGTAACATTCGTTTGATTAAAGTTATGGGTAAAAAACGAGGTGTACAAATACTTTTTTGACCCACTGTATGTTTGTGCCTAATAACATCAATATCAAACGCTGCTATGTTTCGGTCTGAAGGTTGTAGCAAGAAAGATATTCTTGCCCGACTCATTCTAGCTTAGTCCTCAGGAGTAGCAACGTATCTGTGGCCAAATAAAGACTTTGATCTTTTGGGGTTGATTAAATGTCCAGAAACTTCCGCATTAAATACAATCTATTTAAACATGCCAAGTTTCATAGTCATCAGTCAAATAGTGTCAAAATTTTGCAACCCGATTTAAATACAAAGTGACTAAAAAAAGAAAGTATGTGTGTGTGTGTGTGTGTGTACACGCGTTAGAAGTTATACTTCTTAGGCGTAACAAGATATAAAAAATATTTTTCAAAAAGGAGATGTTTCAATCTTGGCTAGGTGTATGTACACCATCTCAAAAAATCGAGAAAAATCTCAAGAATCCGAAAAAAATACTTAAAATTAATGAAAACGTGTACTTTTCTGGTACAAAACCAAATAAAATCAACTATTTTCTTCGTTTTCCAATATGGCGGAACAACTGATTTAGACAGTCTGTGGACAAAACTGTAGTTGTCATTATCTGACAACTGTCATATTGATTATTTTACTGGATCCATTCATCTGTCTTCTTAGATATTTTCACTTAATAATTTCGTGTGCGTATTGTGTTGAAGTTTCTATATCAAGTTATCAACCCCTGGCTTACATATCTTGGATTTCGGATCGCTGCTTACCTCAGTTGACTTGACTTTCATATTTTGGACTGTTCATCGGATAACCTATTGACCAGGCTAGTGAATAAAGGATTTACATACTCAACTTGGACTTCCAAACATCAACTGATTTATTCAGGTATGAATTGAAATCATAATTGTAATTGCCTATTAGCTTTGAGGTAAGATTAGTCTGCTTACATTTGTTTACATAGAACCATACATAATGTAATAATAAGTTTTTCCTTTTTAGGTTGATGAAAATGCTCAAATATGTAATCACTGATTATCAAACATGCAAATAATGTCAGTGTCTACTTGTAGTGAAAGACACACAAAAGTGAACATAAATAGTTTCGAGTTGCAGCATTCTCATGACCGGCATGTTTGCATATGGTGTCAACTCTTTTCATATCAGAAGCGTACTCATTCTCTTCCAGAGGGTGGGAGAGATATTTGATCTCTGACAAGATTTCAAGTCCAGTTGTAAGTATTAACCTGTATTTGTAAACAAAAAAAATATAATAGGGATATTATTTTCGGTATATAATATACTCTGATCTGTTTTTGTTGTAGATATCTGACAATAGAATATTTGTGCTGGGTTAGGATCACACACATTGTGCAAGGAGAACAGGAAGAGGTTGAAATAATACAAGGAGGAAGAGCCAGTAACACAAATATTTGTGCATGGAGACATTTGCCCCTTAAATAGAAGTCAATTTATACTAGCATTTAAGACAACATGGATCATTTCAGTCAGATCATTTAGAAATATCTCAACATCTGGAAGCTGTGTCAGGGAACAATTGTGTTCTTGTGTGTGAGACAAGGAACTTATCGGAATGAAAAATAATAGGATATTATTGCAGCTACAATGCTGGAAAATGAAAAGCATGTTACTGTCCTTACACAATGACTATTGTATGGTATTTAGGCTGGACTCCGCATCAAGCTACTATTACAGCACCTGTTCCATTTTTGGATGCTATATTGGCAAGGGAAGATTCGGATTTCAATGAATAAAAAATATGAATAAATATATAATAAATAAATTGTTTTATTTACATGATGTCCCATGTTATTTTTAATATAAGTATATTTTGCAATTAAGATAACGGAGAAGTAGTCTTTAACAATATGCTTGATTCTTAATTGAAGTAGATAATAAGTTAAAAATATGGGCAGTTTTTTTCATATATTATATTGTTACCAATCTTCCTGGATTACTTGTTTGGCTTTAAATATAAATCAGCTGTTCAATTATTTCTATAGACTCATTCTTCCAACCTTATATAAAATACTTTTGCCTTTGCCTTTGAAGTTATAGCTTTGAAGCGCCCATAGCAGCAGATAGCAGTGCAGAACGCAAGCAGCAAAAAACTATACAGCGAAGTAATATTCAATAAGGAAATCAGATCTTGTCAGAGGTCATACAGAGAGTTTAAAAAAATGTGATAATGGGTTGGCAACTAACCCATATCTCCATCAATCTGCATTGGACTAGCATGGTGGAGTAAGGTCCAAGCCTTCTCATTTATGGAGCGAGACTAACGCCCAGCAGTAAGACACAAAAAGGGTTGCAGTCAATTACGTGTTTCTATCAAATGGCCATCAAATAACTTAAAAGCAGTATTACTGTAAAATAAATGTGTCAAGTGCAAGGCTAAAGCGGCTTATAGATAAGACACATAAATAATATGATTCTAATTGCATTGGATCAGATGATCACTGACAACTGATTGTCATTGTCACAGTTTGTTTACCTCAACTGTCAAAATGCAATAATATCGCCGCCATTAAATTGTGTTGCAATTCTAACTTAAAATTCTGGTCTTGTACCAATAAACCCAGTCGATTTAAATAAAATGCTTAGTTAAAAAGTTTTCTATACTTTACTGGCATTTTTATCATACGGTGTACAGATACCTGGCCAAAGGTCCATACATTTTGAAACATCTCCTTTACGCTTTTTTCTAAGTTTGTATAAAGAACCACACTAACAATAGAAAAAACGAAAATGTTGACTACACCTAACTCCAGGGTGTCGGTTTTTCGTGACGATGTGCGCGCGCATTGTCGAACTCTTATTATTTGTCTCTAACGCACAAAAAAAGTATAATAAAAATGGTAGTTAAAAAATAAAATGAGGCCCCACCAGCTGTCCCTAAACCGTTACAAAGATGGTCGGATAGCGTAGGGATTCGCGTGACGTCACATCCTTCCCTTCCGTTATGCCTTCTTGGTTAGTAGTGAATTACAAGTAAACAGGTTTATAAACTAATTATAAAGCGATCATCGACCGGTCAAACCTCAAATGCAAACTAAACTTACGACGCTATTTTATTTTATACTAGCTCTTACCCGCGGCTTCGCCCCCACGGTCAAAGGGAATTAGCATTAGCATTTGATAACGTGATTCAGAACTTGTCAATGAATTTTACTAACGCCATCTATTAACAACATCTGGAAGTACTAAATATGTATCAACTAACAAAACATCGATATTCTAAAGGGGAATGAGAGAGCGCGGTAAAAAGGAGCCTACGTCACTCGGACGAACAACTCCCTCTTGAAACGAAAAACCTCCCTCTTGGATCACTCTATTTATTAGAAAAAAGGGACAGATAGCGAGAAACGACTTTATTTTTTTACTATGTAGTGATATTCAAGACCGGCTACATACCATCAGATTTTAAGTAGCCGCTGAATAGTATTTTTTTTTTTTGGGAAAAAGTCGTAAATAATACATTAAATTATGGCAAATAAAATTTATAGGGTAACTATGATGATGATCGACTAAACTAGCGCAAGTACTGCATTTTTTTCTAATTAAAATAAAAACTTGTGTCATCGCAAAAAACTTAATTTCGCAACAATGTCGAGCACTGTTCTTTATTACGGGAGCAGAATTACATATTATATCAAAATGAAAAAGCCTTTTGCTTAATAAAGCCATCATACCTTTGATATTGTGTTTAAAAACCGTTATAACGAAACATCGAGCGATGCGGCGTTGCGTGACGTCACTTCCGTTTCGCCGCTTCCGCCGGACGCTATGCGGTAGGATTTGCATCGAATCACGTAATACAGCCTTTTATGTCGATTTTTATATTTTCGCGAGTGCTCTTTTGTCTATTATAGCTCATATTTGAATAAATGAAACGGCGTTATTAAGTTAGCAATTTTACTAATATTATGGAGACAAAAGGTTGTGATTGTATTTAATGTGGGTTGTATCTTATGTTTGTTATTCTATTACGCAAAATTACTGGTCGGATTTCGCTGATATTTACCTCACAGATAGTAGACATAAAGTTTTCTATTTCTAGACGTGATTGAAGTGGGTGAAGCGGCGGGAATAATATAATTATCCCGATTTGCATTAAAGGAAAATACGGTACGGTAAACTGTATCAAACTTGATATGACTTGTAAACATGAACTTGATACTGCTATTATATTAGCAAGAAAAACGAGGGTTTTAAACTATTGCATAGCTTTTATCGCGGGTTTTAACCGCGGCGACCGAATCAAGAAATTCCGTAACGAAAAAACCTAACACCGCCACTCCGCCTATCATGTAGTGCGGCTGAGCGTTCGCTTAACGAGTATCGTTACATGCTGCTCGGAAATCAGACGAATATGAAATCAGCTGTTTGTGAGAAAGTATATAGTATCAGAAAAAAACTTGAATTAATATCAAAGAAAAAAATACTGTATAAATAAATAATTATAATTGCACAAGTTGATTAAAAATTCCATGCAATAGCTTTGCCGCGGCATTCCCCGAGTGCCGCTTGTTTTTTTCTACAAAATTGAGCATGCAGTCCAGCTGATGGTAAGTCACCGCCACCGATGGATATCTGTAATCAACTTAATACAGAACATAGGTTTCATCTGAAGTCAATCATCAATTGCGAATCCCGAATACCATTAAAAGTTATTTTACAATTAATTTGTTTCTCCTATGCCTCCTTCGAAATATTTGATTTGTATGCCCCGGATTCGAACCTTTTACCCTTAGATACTTAATCACTTGCGTATCACTCCATTAATTTAAATATGTTTCAATTAAGTTCCTAACCAGAATTTTATTGCTAAATCATTACCACGGTATCAAGGTCCGTTCCACATTGATGCACTTCGCTGGTCGTAATTCCGTGGTAATGCACATAAAATTATTTACATAAGGGCATTCACGGTTCATGCACGCTTCCTGTATTAATTATAATATATTATGTTTATCATATCACTAGATATCACTAATAAGAAGCAATGTTTTTATGGTGGATTTGTTATCACCGGCCATAGATTAAGTAATGAAATTGGTAGAATAGTAATGAACGCTCAATACAGTATTGACTCATTTTTTTTATATGACTGAAGTAGCAAACGAGCATGCAGTCCACCTGATGGTAAGTGGTCACTGCCGACCATGGACATCTGTAATCAACTTCATACAGAACATGGGTTCTATCTGAAGTCAATCACAGATGCGTTGCCACTCCCGAGGACTATGATGGTCGCCTCATATAAAAGTGTACCGGCAACCACACCCTTCCAACGAAACGCAAGAAATGCTTCACGCTGGAAATAGGTGTGGCGGTGGTACTTCCCCGCTCGAACTACACTGTGCAGGCAGTGGATACCTATTATGATCCCGGATCTCTCTCGTCAACCCATTATTGTTCCACTGCTGGGCACGGGTCTTCTCTCCGAATGAGAGACTTGGCGAATTGGTGGACTTCACACACCTCCTAGAACTTTTTTTTTTTTAAGAACTCTCGGGTGTGTAGGTTTCCTCACGATGTTTTCCTTCACCGAAAAGCAGTGATAACTAATTTCTAATATGCACATAAATCAGTGGTGCGTGCCTGGGTTTGAACCTCGCACCTCCGGATCCAGAGGGCAAGTTTCAACCATTAGGCTATGACTGATCCCGGATCTACAGAGACAAAATCTACATGAACTACAATTCACATAGAACAGAGGTTCTGCCACCTTTTTCTGCCACCTTGCATGAAGAGTACTTTATTGCATTAATGCTGCGGCTTACAAATATTTATTATAATTTTAAGTGTAATTATGTTATTAAGAAGAGCGATAGAGTAAAGAGTAGTTAAGAGAAGTAGTAAATAAGTGACGCTCAAATTAGTAAAAGAGAGACACTCAATATTCGGGAATAATAATTTCATTATACCGCAAATTGGATAAAAGAATGTAGTGTATCCAGTCTGAAAACGATAACTCATTTCATCTTGTAAAAACATACTTAGTGACGACCAGCGTGGGCGAGCGGTAACCATACCGCGCTGACGCACAGTGGGTCCTGGGTTCGATTCCCGGCCAGTCAGGTAACTGAATGATGAGTTTAGATTCTTGTTAGGGTCTGGGAGTTTGTGTATTCGTCTTTGTATGTGTCCATAGCACCCACGACACAGGAGAAAATCCTACTGTGGGGCTATGAGTGTAGAAAGCGTTTTTTTTATATTTAATTCCCTTTAACATTTGACAAACTAGATACTTTCATTAGACCACCGTAACCTCCAACAGCCAGTAGAGAATCGGTTCGCAATCTAACAATCTAACAGATTATATTTTAGCAGAGCCGCGAGGCGCGATCAACCGGGACGTGATAACATCTTTATGTTGCTATTTAAATGAACGTTAGTTAGTTGTCTGTCTGTTTAAAATAACGTTTTGTGTATTTAAGTAACTGTCTATCCATAACCATTTATCGTATAACTATTCTTACTAATATTCTTGGGTAATATAAAGCGATTATATTTAAACGATGTCTAATTGTGCAATCATATCGTTTCTTGTTGTCACTACATAGTATAAAACAAAGTCGCTTTCCGCCGTCTGTCCCTATGTATGCTTAGATGCAGTTTGTTTTAATAAATAGAGTGATTTAAGAGGAAGGTTTTTATGTATATAACATGTATGATATGGAAGAGAAACACTGATAATTATAGATTTTTACCTTTAGGCAAAACGATGTTCCCCGGGTCAACTACTAACTAAAGTGTCCATGGTACCCACGACACAGGAGAAAAACCAAGTGTGGGGCTATAAGTGTAGAAAGCGTGTTTTATATTTAAAAAACCTTTCCTTTGAATCACTCTATCTATCAAAAAACACCGCATTAAAAAAGGGACAGACAGCGGGAAGCGACATTGTTTTATACTATGTATTGATTTACGTCATGCAGGAAATTCACTTCCCAGAACTACAGGTAACCATAATTTGCAATACGAAGTCGCGTGAAAGAGTTAGTCTATATCACATAAGCAAGTGAAACCGCATCTAGTAAAGCGTTCAGATTTCCCCTCAATTGTTCGAGAATGCTTGCAGTCCTGGGTGTAACGGAATAATAATTAGACCTTGAGGCCTCGGGCCGAGAAAGCATCGGCGTGGTCTTTAAGATACAATGTAAGCACGCCCTGTCACGAAGTTTTTTGAGAAATTTTGGAAGAATGCCAGTCGATTTTAAAACAGTTCATATAGATTCCTTAAAGGAATTACTTTTTTAGTAATTTAAGGATGTATATATATATCGAAGTGAAATTGACGTGAGACATCAGGATGGCTAGGAGTCTTCATTACTGTTCATTCTTGAATATTTCAAGTAAAACACAGCAGTAAACTTCTTCGATTTATTCACAATTGAGGAGGTGTGATCGCTTCGACGGTTAAACAAGAATAATTATTTCTACCGGCGTTCGCTCGCCTTTTTATAACAATGTTTGGTGGTGTGACAATAATAAATTTATGGAGGGAAAACGAAATTACAATTCTAAAAATTATCAAATGTTGCTAATTCAATAAACAAACAATTTTCGATCTTTAAACTAATTAGAATAATTATTATCGGCGACGTGTTTTTCATAAATACGCGGTGTCGCGCCGACATATACATAAATAAACATAATACTTTTATTAACTTCTTTTTCTTCATACTTAAACCTAACGATAAGGCAGACGGGCTACCTGATGGAAAGCAGTCATCGTCGCTTATGGACATTCGCAACACCAGAGGAGTCGCCAATGCATCACCGGCTTTGAAGGAGAGCTCTTTTCGCACCTTTTTTGAAGAGCCCCATGTAACTTTATCATTGACTTATTGATTTTGAAAAACGTTTATCTGATTTGCCTTCGTTAGTAAGTGCGGATCTAATATTGAAATTCAATTTTAATAAAATTAACTTTACCTGATTGAGCTGAAATATTGCTTATAATGTTTGCTTTGGATACCTTCCACTGGATAACCTTAGTATTGTTTTTCTAAATCCAATATGACGGTCGCTTCAAGATGGCGGACTATTTTTTGCTCCCTTATGATATGATATGGATATCAAATGAAACAATATTGTGAGTTAAATATAAAATAAAAAAAAACATTATATTGTTTTTATTTAACTTTGATAAATTTATTTAATCTTTGCTGTCTTGAAGCCACATTTCAAAATATGAAGTCGATCCATTTACCACTTTTTGAGTAACCCGAAGGTGGTAGAACCAGTGTAGTTCGACCGGAGAAGTACCACCTATTTCTAGCCTGAAGCATTTCTTGCGTTTTGACAGAAGGGTGTGGTCGCCGAGACACTTTCACATGAGGCAACCATAATAGTCCTCGGGAGTAGCAACGCATCTGTGATTGACTTCAGATGGAACCCATGTTCTGTATGAAGTTGATTACAGATGTCTATAAGCGGTAGTGACCACTTACCATCAGGTGGACTGCATGCTCGTTTGCTACTTCAGTCAGATAAAAAAAAACCGTATAGAAATATACTTGTAGTTATGGAGGATAGCCTTTATCGCAACCACTGTATTACAAATTTAGTAATTAACGGAATTGTTTAGTGGAACTCAAATTGCAACATACCAATAAAGAATCGATTACTTATCTATATATGATAGTGAAAGTATACTCGTTTTTAATTGAATTAACCTTTAAAAACTTTAACGTGTCATAATTTTAACTTGAATGTATGTATTCCATATAATAAAAAAAAATGTGTGCGTCTACTAGCGTACACTCGTAAGAAGTGAAACTTCTTTATGACGTTATTTTTCAAAAAATAATTTACTATATGCAACTTTACAGAAATTGGTTAAATAAAGTTAAATTAGATAAAGTTTAATAAAAGGCTTTTATTAAACTTTATCTAATAATCTAATCTATAATAATCTTTCTAATATCACGCGTGGTAGGGATAAGAAAAAGATGGCGCGTAACGGGAAAAAAAGATGGCGCGTAACAGAAAAAGATGGCGCGTAACGAAAAAATGTTACAATAATTTTTTTTCCAACCCCGATAAAGAAGTTTCACTTCAAAAAACAAAATATTAATTTTATTAACAGATATACTACTTTTGAAGTCATATTCTCTAAGTCATAGTCTACTTTAAACTATCAATTAGTCGACGACCCGCGGGGCAGAGCGGTCACTTTACCGGTTTGACGCGCAATGGGTCCCGGGTTCGATTCCCGGCCAGTATCTGAATGATGAGTGTAGACTCATGTTCTGGGTGTTTGTGTATTCGTCTTGTGTTTGTCCATGGTATCCACGACACAGGAAAAATCTTAAGTGTGGGGCTATGAGTGTAGAAAGTGTTTTTTTTTTATCTGACTGAAGTAGCAAACGAACATGCTGTCCACCTGATGGTAAGTAGCCACTGCCGCCCATAGACATCTGTAATCAACTTTATACAGAACATGGGTTCCATCTGAAGTCAATCACAGATTCGTTGCTACTCCCGAAGACCAAAATGGTCGCCTCATGTGAAAGTGTGCCAGCAACTACACCCTTCTATCGAAACGCAAGAAATGCTTCACACTAGAAATAGGTGTGGCGGTGGTAATAAAAACATAATAATAATATGGTTGATAATTGTGTGTGTGGGTATTGTCTATAAAAAGCAAAGACAACATAGGAAAAAGGCAATTTAAATATAAAATTGGAAAATTCTTTGATTTAAGCTTTTTATCGTGTTACAGATATTATCAAACGTCAATATTCTTAATTGCACAAAATATCTCACATTTCTATAGATCCAAAAGAAATGTTATCTTTATTTTCCCACATTCGTGTTAAGTGATTCTCATCGCTAAGACAAAAAGGTCAAAATTCCATGAGGTAAGTTTACGTAATGTTATGGTTGACTTTTATGTTTGTTTGTTTGTCCCCACTTGCAGTTATAATAATTGTTTCCGTACTGTAGTATCCGCCTGCCTTGGTACATGGTTTAGTGTTTTTTCTCATTTGAATTTAAGCAGTGGAGTTTTTATAGTCGTCGTCAACCCATTACTGTCCCACTGCTGGGCACGGGTCTTCTCTCAGAATGAGAGAGCTTAGGCCATAGTCCACCGCGCTGGCCAAGTGCGAATTGGTGGACTTCACACACCTCCGAGAATTTTTTTTTTAAAGAACTCTCGGGTGTGTAGGTTTCCTCACGATGTTTTCCTTCACCGAAAAGCAGTGATAATTAAAGTATAATTGCAGATGCGTTGCTACTCCTAAAGTCTAAGATGGTTTCATATAAAAGTAAGGTCTTCTTGCGCTGCGAAGGGTGTAGTTGCCGAACTACACCCTTCGCAGCGCAAGAAGACCTTCACGCTAGAAATATGTTTTTTGTTTATCTGACTGAAGTAGCAAACGAGCATGCAGTCAACCTGATGGTAAGTGGTCACTGCCGCTCATGGACATGTAATCAACTTCATACAGAACATGGATTCTATCTGAAGTCAATCACAGATGCGTTGCTACTCCCGAGGACTATGATGGTTGCCTCATATAAAAGTGTGCCGGCAACCACACCCTTCCATCGACGCAAGAAATGCTTCACGCTAGGAATAGGTGTGGCGGTGGTACCCCGGTCAAACTACACTGGTTCTACCACCTTCATGTTTAGCGGTGGTATCTTCCTTGTTGAACTGTCTACTTTACAATTCCACCATTTTTATTTTAAGACAAGTGAATGAACGACAATAGGGTTTGACAAATCAGTGATAGCTTAATGGTTGAAACTTGCCATCTCGATCGGGAGGTCCGAGGTTCAAAGCCAGGCACGTACCAATGAGTTATGTGCGTATTAGAAATTAATTATCACTGCTTTTCGGTGAAGGAAAACATCGTGAGGAAACCTACACATCCAAGAGTTCTTAAAAAAAAAAAGTTCTCGGAGGTGTGTGAAGTCCAGAAATTCGCACTTGGCCAGCGCGGTGAACTATGGCCTAAACTCTCTCATTGTGGGAGAAGACCCGTGCCCAGCAGTGAGCCAATAATGGGCTGATGCGAGGGTTTGAGACGTTGCTCTTTCATTCAAATTAGTTTTCACTCGAGCGAGCCGGTAAATAGCGGGCCATAGACCGCGACTTTCAGGCCATTAAAACAACATTAAATTGTGCGGTCTATTCGATGGTTGAACAAAAAAGCTTAAGCGGTTAGAAAATAGATAAATCGATTTGCAAAAATGTTTAGAGGTTTCTGGAAATTGGCTTGACTATTTATAACTTAAGGTTCTAACCTTTTTTGCCTGCTAATAAACTAAAAATGTTTTCTATCGCAGAGTAATAACTTTGCTAGATATTTAGAAAAAAAAAAAAATGTATGGGCTACACCATTTTTTTATGTCGACTTTCCAAAACAAAGGGTATAATAATTATAATTCGTCACGTATGTATACACACATATATGAGTCACGCTATCTACACTCATAGCATACACTAGAATTTTCTCCTGTATCGTGGTTACCATGGACACACACAAGACGAATACACAAACACCCAGACCTAGAATATGAATCTAAACTCATCATTCAGATCTGTCTGGCCGGGAATCGAACCCGGAACCCATTGCGGGTCAGACCGTAATGGTAACCGCTCTGCCACGCGGGTATTTTATATTTATTTAGACATTTAAGTTTTATTTTATGGTATGTGTCAACCAATCACGCTTCTACCAATCACCGAGAAAATAGTTCCTAGACACCAAGAGTATGGTGCACTCAGTATTTACGAGTACTTACGGCTCTACGAATCTTACAAAGTTAAAGCCTCCAACGGAGCAGCAATTTGGGTAGCGTTTAACACAAAGGCACCGTACCGTGGAGGTTGGAACGGAAATGACAGATGGCGGGCGGGAGCCGCGTTGCGTGGCCACACTCATCTGTGCTCAGGGTTGCTACGTATAAAAAATATGGTGACTTGAATTGGATATATTAAAAAATTTAAATGTATGACTGATTCATAGGAATTTGGTGTTAATTTGCATTTTTATACTAAGTTTAGTTTGGCTGTACTCTGCTCAAGTTGTTACGCCATCACAAAAAAAAAAAAAAACACCAGAAACTTTCGCGAACTCATGAATAACAACTTTGCTAAAGATCATCACATGATCAAATGAATAGTTTACGATACTATAGAGGACATATAGACAAACATTCATTTTTATATATAAGAAAAAAAAAGAAGATTACAATAGTGTTATGTATATCAATATTCCAATTTCATTCATTTGCATATTTATCGTAATGTTTAACTTATTTAAATTGAAAATAGAGCACATGCCTACTTGATTCACATGTTTTTTTTACATATATACGTCAATTTTATAATCAAGTTTGAAAAATCAGTTTTCCTAGAAAACTACTTAACAACAAAGTATTTTTGTAAAGTCAAAATTGCCTGATTGATGAATCTGTCGATCTTCGTTTTTTTTTTCTAAAATGATCGAAAAATCGTTATGTTTCTAAACAATTTTATATAGGAGAACTTTATTTCTTGAGGTCTATCTAAAGACCTCCGTTTTTGAAACAAGTTTGTTAGATCGCGTCCATTTGTGAAATAAAAAAAATCCGTTTTCACTACGAGCATATATTTTTAGCTACTAATTTCTCAGCCATTAGTAAAAACAAAACAATTAGAATAACGTTTTGAAATAATATTTTTTACTTTTGAGTTTTTTATGAATCCAATACCTACTACCACTTCGTTGCTTAATTCCCTAATAAATGTTTTTTTTTCTCACAAACAAAACATAGTATAAAAATAACAGGTAATAATAATAATGCCTTCAAAGTGAAAATGCCGTGAGGATGGCAACCCTAGCACATTTTGCGCTGAAGCCATAATGTTCGGACGTCGGCAATCAGTGTGCAGCGAGCATGGCGATGAGATATCCGGGTTCGATTCCACCATATTGTATTGCGGTTTGAAAAAGTTGATTGACTTGTAGGTACTTTGAAGTATTCTTGAAAAAACTGGTGTATTTTGTAATATCGAATAGTGAGACTAAAAGGGATCTAATGCAAAATTTGAATTTTGTGGTAAAAATCGCATTTTGGGTAGCTACAATATTTAAACATTAACCGCCGTTACGCCTATATTATTCTGCCTAATTACATTGTTAATGTCTGTTTCGAAGGGCTTGGTAAAGTAGTCATCAGTTTCTATTTATGTGTAAGTAGTCTCACCAATCTCAGAGCAGTGATAGGCTGTGGTTGAAACTTGCCGTCTCGATCGTGAGTTCCGTTCAAACCCAGGCACGCAAACTATTCTAAAATAATTCACAAAACAAGTGAATATTGACATTTTTAATGATAGTATTTACAAGTTTAAATATATTATTAATAAATTCATATATCATAAAATATGTTGACATATAAAATCTGTTTAATTTAAATTTAATTTAATTTTAATTTAATTTTATTTTATTCCAGGAAAAATGTTTTTTTTTTCCATCTTTATTAATATTGTTATTATCATTTGACTTACTTGTTACTCGCTCCTTTTTGCAAGCAGTATTCGCCTATAAATGTAGTTGCACTTAGCTTTTCAGTATTGTATAATCGTGTTATTTTTATATTTTATTTGGTGTAAACTATGTAGGTGATCAAAATAAATAAATAAATAAATAAAAATTATGTGTGTTTTGGAAATGAATTATCACTGCTTTTCGGTGAAGGAAAACATCGTGACGAAACCTACACACCCGAGAGTTCTTTAAAAAAAGTTCTCAGAGGTATGTGAACTAAACTAATTCGCACTTGGCCAGCGCGGTGGACTATGGCCTAAAACTCTTTCATTATGCGAAGACCCTTGATCAGCAGTGGGATCATAATGGGTTGATGAGAGTCTCACCAATGCACGAAGGTACACAGGTCACAGCGAAGCAGGTCTTGGGATTTGGTAAATAGGCGTGGTTACCAGCTTCTCTTTATTCGTGGTGACCATCATAGACCTCGCGAGGAGAAATGCATCTGTGATTGATTTCTGATAGAACCTTAGTTGTATATGAAATTGCTTTGAGATGTCCATGGGTGGAAGTGACCACTTACTATCAGGCCACTAATCCATCAGGCTACTAGTGCCTACTACACTTAACATTACAGACTTAACAGACTGCAAGCTTAGCAAAAACTTAAAATGTTTTCTACACTCACAACCCTACAGTAGGATTTTCTCCTATGTTCTGGGTGCTATGGACACTCATAAACGAATACAGAAACGCCCAGACCCAAAAGAATCTAAACTCATCATTCATCCTATTTGGCCGGGAATCGAACCCTAGACCAGACCGGTATAGTAACCGCCACGCGGGTATTCGCTAATTTGCTCCATTACGCGAATTTGCTACATTCTACTAATGTAATAAAAATACATCTGTCACTAATTAATTGAAACGTGGTACGTCCTTGAAGCTTGTAAAGAGAGACAATGCCTAGTAGAACGTAGAACAATACATAAAGTTATTTAATTTGGTATATACATATACATTATTTAATTTGGTGTGACATTTTTTTATCTGACATATCGAAATTGTTTTTTTTAATTTTTATTTTAATTTATTTAAGGTTTTTTATAATTTTATTAATAAGACATGAATTACTATTATTATTTTAATTAATTTTATATTATTGGATAAATCGAAATGAATTGATTTGTATTATAATGGTTAAAATGGAATGCAATTATATTATTTTAATTATTCAACTTAACTAACGCATTGGGTTTTCTGTAATGTCAGATATAAGTTTTATGAATTAAATTAATAAAATAATATAATTTATTAATTTGAATATGACAAAATATTAAATAATTAAAATTAAATTAACATAATATAAATTAACGTAACTATATGTATATACAAAATAATAACAAAATGCCAAATTAAAAATAAATAAATTAGTAAACTTTTTAGTATAATTGTTAGTTATTATTATTATTTGTAAAGGTTATATGCATTAGTTTTAGTTAGGTTATATTCTATTTAAATATAAAATATTTTGTCTTAATTTAAAAAAAAATAAAACACATCCGGGTACGACCCACAGTTTGATCTGAAAAAAAGGTACTTACTGTCACACTTTTTATTGCCTAGAACAGGATTCCTCGTGAGAGACAGCTTCCGTAGCAAGTAACAGTGGCGGAAAGATTAAAAACTAGTATTTGTGATAACGATAAAATGTAATATTTTCTTCGTACTGCAATTACTGTGTAAGTTTGAGTATTAGTTTAAAGGGGTTCATAATTATGTCTTCCTGCTTTAGGAGTTAATTCGAACTATCAGGGATATTATATATTGGGAGATACATCTTCTTGGCGTTGTATATAAATGAGAACCTGTGAATACTTACTCTGGTACACATAATAAAAAAGGTCCCACGTATCTGTATATCGTATATATTTACAAAAATTGAGTTTTGGAGCTAATAATAAGTAATATAGACTGTCAGACATACACACAATTAAATTAAAACTAAGCTTGTAGTGTAAACTAATATCATTTTCGAACAGAAAATAAATAATAATTGAAATTTCTGTGATGGAAATCCGTTTTATTTTAGAATTTTTGTGTGAGTATTTCTCTGTGTTAGGTTAAGATCGCAATAAATGAAAAAATAAACGAAGTTTGTTTAAAGGATTGGAAATGTATTTATACATTCTGGGGTATTCCCAGAGTGCTATAAGATGGAGGTCTTCATGAAAGGTACAAGAAGATTTTTCCTTCAAACACTTTCCAACAGGTGGCCCGTGCCTTGTCGTTCGATTAATATAAAAAATATATAATTCATGTCTTGAGGTTACATTAAATATGTTTTTTAAAAATCCATATTTTCATCACATTTAAATTTTGTGTTGCAATCAGCATTGCCAATTTTTTTAGTAAGTTGGGATTTAGTAACTTCTTGAGTGAAAAAAGCGGGATTTTATAGTCAAAAGCGGAACGGTAGCCTTCGCGGTACAAAGAGCCTCGCGCCTCAAAGACTCACAGGAAAAATTATTCTTGGTGTAGGGGAGCCGAAGGATTGGCGACCTTTTTTTCTGGTCGACGAACTGCAGTTCCACTTATATTGCAATTGGCGACCTTTTTTTGCAAAAGTCCAGTCCTTACCAAAAAGCGGGACTGAACCTGTCCCGCGCGGGACATTTGATTTTGATTTAAAAAATCGGGACGGTCCCACCGAAAGCGGGACGTCTGGCAACTCTGGTTGCAATATCATTGTTTTTATTTTTTTAACGCAGGCAAAAGCGCACATAACATCATGTTATAATATATATTCTTTAAGACCTTTTCAACCTTTCTCTACAATCTTATCAACCAATATCAATGAGCTTCAAACTATTCACTTATAGCCATGCAATCATTGACATATAACGGTCTACGGCAATTCATTTACGTTCCATCACGTATTGTACTAACCTGCTGACGTCACATTACTTCTAATGACTACCATTATTCATAACGAACATAGTATAACTTATAATTTGCATACAACCATGCAAGTAATTATATAAGCTATTACCTTCTGTTAAGGGCTGAAATCGTGTGATATGAAGGTCATCGCTGATATTACTTTATTGTGTACTGAAAACTGTCGGTAGCGCTGTAGTTCAGATAAAATCAGTCATTTTAAAACTCTATGACCAAATGTAGAGCATGCTATTCTCGCCTTTATGTCAATGAAATAACCACTATATTTCCGTGACGAAATATTGTGATTATGATGGAATCACACAAGGCTTTCGTGCCGTTAATCACAGTTTATGTCGTAGTAAACCTCCTGCTATTGTATGTTTAAACGTTGTGTAAGCCTTGGATCATATTTAAATTGAACTGTAGTTTATTTTTCACTTAAAAAGAAAAGTTCATAATTATATTGCTAATAATCCTGTATATCGTATTAAATAGAGTCAGCTTAATATAACTTTTTAATAAGAAGATATGGCAAACTAGTTTATTGACCACCAGATGTTAAATCCCTACCGTTTATGAAAATCTGTAAATGACGTAAAATACTAGTTTTAACGCTCCATAAACATCTCTCTCTTTCAGAATGACAGAGTTTAGGCCATAGTCCACCGAGCTGGCCAAATGCGAATTGGTGGAAACACATACAATCCTCCTAACTATACTCTTGGTGCATATTGGTCAAAAAAGTACAGTTTTTATCAATTAAAATAAAGTACATGTAAAAACTAACAAGTTATAATAATTTAATTTCTATCACAGAGTGAATGTAGAACAAAAAAAAGTCTGCTGTTGTGACATTCTAAAACTATGAATTTTATGCTATTTGCAATTATCTGACGTGATATTAATAATTATCTTTTCATTGTTTTCAGGTACGTCTAGAGATCACAAACGTAAGAAACCTTTTAGTTACATTTCAACGATGGTACGACTTACTGTACTGCCTCAGCGGACCTTCAGTAGTCGAAAGGGTTTTAGGCTACGAACTTCTCCTATAGTCAAACATCGATTTGTTTATGGATATTTATAAGAACATTTCATAGTTATAAGAATATTTGTATAAGCACAGTTTAAAGAGAAGTTACTGCAGTAATTCTAATATTTCCTTAGTAAAAGCCGCGTAAATTTGCCAGCCTCATTAAGACTACGGTATCCCAGTGTAAAACGCTGTAATAAATAGTAATTTTAAGATTTTAACCTGAAAATTTAACTATCTGAAAGATTTTTGTAGTAGTATCCTATAATATCGCTGTCCTATGATACTTTAATCAACCTTGTGTAGAGAATATTCCTTACAAAAACAAAGTGTAAATAGATTATAAGAACAAAATAGTATCCTTTTATAAAAAATGTGCAACCTAATTCAATACCACAAAAAATGTAAATTAAACAACAACTTGTCTTCATTGTACTTATGTAAAAATATTTTCAAAACTTAAAAATACTTTTGAATATTCGAAACTCATTCTATATAAATTAGTAATGCAACAGATACAGACATTTCTAATAATATACTTACATATTCAGACACACACACATACATGTGTGCGCGTCATGAAAGACCTTCTAGGTTACTTCTTAGTTACTTAGATATTTTATGCAAACTATATTTTTTTCATATTTACCGAAACTCGATTGACATTTTCATGTTATGTGTTTTCATAGTAAGACATTGAATGTTCTATTTCGTTTATTGTGTATGTGTTTGTGTCAAATGCAAGGTAGTGAGTGTAATGTGTTTTTAGTTGATTTTATGTGTGCTTTATGCATTATTTGAAAAAAATATTAGCATTGCGCAATCCTTCTCTACATCAGCTATAAACGTGCGTAATTTCATACTTCTCTGTCCGCGACAAGTATCTTAAAAATGAATCATATTTTTTTTGCTTCACGTATTAATATATAGATTGCATCAGGTCCAGCAGCTCAGTGTGCCACAACCTTTATAAATCATTATAAAGCCAGAGTTACACTAGCGTCACCATGATTCGTGAGGTCGTTTACCCCCAAGTGTGAACTCGGTAACGACTTGAATACAGTATTAACTGGCTAGTTTAGGATTTTAGGGGACGCTATGGTGTTTGCTTTTAAACTTGACATAAACTTATTGCTAAGTTTAACAGGCAGAACATTTAGAAGGTCGAATATGGTCTTCAGATGGTGGCTTGAAATCTACTGATGATGAAAGACTTTTGTTTGGAGGGGGAGGACCAGTCGAAGGTTGGTTCGAAAATATTGGATAGCAAAACTTATAAAGGATAAGAAAGGTGATGGTTCTACTGATTTTTAGATTTTGAGAGGAGTATGGAGGACCTGTCTATTCTTAAAATTATGTCATATGTAGGTATATTGTAAATTTATATTCAGTAGAAGAAAGAAAAAAATAAAGAAGAATAGAACAAATAAGAAGGAGAATGAGAATGGACTTGCATTTAGATAAAATTATAATTTTGGTTCTGGATCTTGAGCCCCTCCCCTTCCCTCTGGATCTACCAGTGTTACAGCAATGTTAAGATCTTTTTTTTCTTTTTTATTTTTTTTTATTTGGTTTACCAACAATTGTTACATCATTACATACTTGGCACAACATACATAATATTAAAAACTAAATGCATATACATATCAATCAAGTAACAAAACAATTTCTCAGTGATCCGTTCGAGTATACAAAACAACAGAGTTAATAATAATATTTGTTATACAATCTTAGGCTTGTGGAAAGTTTTGTTTTGTGACTTCAAAGGTGGAGCCTTATTTCAAGGCTAAGGCAACGGCTCTATATTCGACCCCAAAAGCCTAGAAGATAAGTGAACTTAACTTATAACTTAACAGTCGAAGTCGGCCTCTCTGGCTCGCAAAACTTCTGCGGTTGGCGCTGAAGAAAATTATCATGAGGAAATCTAAAATAGTTCTCAAAGGTAAGTCGTGAACCCATTATTGTCCCACTACTGGGCATGGGTATTCTCTCGAAATGAGAGAGTTTTAAGCCATAGTCCACCGCACTGGCCGAGCGCGAATTGGTGGACTTCACACACCTCCGAGAACTTTTTTTTATAGAACTCTTGGATGTGTAGGTTTCGACACGATGTTTTCCTTCACCAAAAAGCAGTGATAATTAATTTCTAATACGCACATAAATCAGTGGTGCGTGCCTGGGTTTGAACCTCGGACCTCCCGATTTTGGGCATGTTTCAACCATTAGGCTATCACTGCTCTCAAAGGTAAGTGAAATCTTTTAATTCGTAGTCGACCAACGCGGTGGACTATGCCCTAAAACTCTTACTCAGAGAGAAGACCAAGCCCTGCAGTCGGACAATGGCTTGACGACAGCTACACGCACGTTTCCTACACCTATTAAAACATACGTGCGACTAAACTCATAAAAATAGTGCGACTAGTCATAAAAATCGTGCGCGATTTTCCACGCAGCCGTGTGCCGAATTTAGATTCATATGAATACCGAAAAGTTCCCACGTTTTATGGACTATTCATGTAGGTAGTATTCTATACATTCTTTGTACTATTGAATTTGGTACATACAGTTGTATGGTTATGGACGTGGCGTTCCTGGAATGTATATAACTGTGATATATAAAGATTAAATCTATATGACATGACTAGATTTTGAAAATAATACTTACGTAGCGGATTTTGTTAGGTATTTTATCCCTTGTATCTTTATTATACGATTTAAGTATCAAACGAGCATGCAGTCCACCTGAAGGTAAGTGGTCACGAAAAGAACGTTTGTTTTATCTGACAGAAGTTGCAAACGAGCATGCAGTCCACCTGATGGTAAGTGGTCACTGCCGCCCAAGGACATCTGTAATCAACTACATATAGAACTTGGGTTCTATCTTAAGTTAATCACAGATGCGTTGCCACTCCCGAGGACTATGCTGGTCGCCTCATGTGAAAGTGTGCCGGCAACCACACCCTGCTATCGAAACGCAAAAAAATGCTTCACGCTACAAATAGGTATGGCGGTGGTACTTCTCCGGTCGAACTACACTGGTTCTACCAACTTGGTAATCAAACTTCATAAATAACAGGGCTTTTATTTGAAGTCAATCATAAAGACGTTTCCATATAAAAAATTCTTCATATGAGCTTCATATAAAAAAAACAATACACAGCTATTTTACCCTAATAATAGCTGTACCAATAGATTCTCTGCTATATCTAAAGTTAGTCAAATTTAAAGTAAAATTAAATTAATTTGATTTCAAGTTAATTCGCAAGCTACATCTACCTTGAACATAAACGTCGCAGCCAATCCTTTAAGACAGGGTTTCGCAAAGTAGGGTACGCGAACCCTTAGGGGTTCGTCATTCTATGGCAGGGGGTTCGTGACAAGATTTACGTAATAAAAATACAAAATTATTCCTAAAATTGACTGCATTTTGTGAGAACAAACAAGCAGACCCATCACATCAATAGTAGTAATATATTTCTTTTGGCACTTTATTGTTAACTTTTATTGAAATAAAAAAAAAATCCTCAACAGCATTTAATTAGTTAAGTTAAGGGGGTTCGCTATCACTGGGAAACTTTAACAGGGGTACGTAGAGCCAAAAGTTTGAGAACCCTTGCCTTAAGACAAGCATAAATAATCGTAAACAATATTCAGTTACAAGCACTATATCATTCTACTGCAGGTGTTCTACAGGTAATTTCTGACAGTTACGCACGTCTTGCCGACAGTGCGACTTCATGGCCGGCTATAAATAAGATCAGCTCTCAATCGACATAATTATCCGACTATAATTTTAAGTATAACACGACAAGTTGAAAGGAATCGCTTGTATAATTGAGCCTACAAATTAATTAGTATGGAAATAAAGTATCTACTGTCTATAAGATTGTTTTATAAGACTTGAAGGCAAAGTCGGTTAAATACCTAATTCGTTAAAAGTAGAGAGCGTGAGTAGCGCCACACTTATAATTGTGGTGATAACATGAAAAATTGTGTATGTGAAGTCCTGTACTTATTCTAGAATATAAAAAACCACGTATGATTTTTATTTTTCTATCTCTGGACATAATATGGGTAGTAAATGGAAGAGTCATTTGTTACACATATTGGACGGAATTTATAAAATATGTCGTTAGTCGCTTTTGGTAATGGTGATGATATTTTGAATGTGGTTATGCTTGTATTTTGAATCGTTTCTTAATAAGCGGTAGATAACATTATTTTTTAATTTTTTCTCTAGTACCAAATTCCTTTCTTTTTATTGGTTAGACGATAACATTATTAGAAATCGTTTCAAGTGCATTACTCAAATTTTGAGTGAGTTCCCTTTTGTTTTTATAGTGCGGTATATTTTTATATATAACGAAGTGAGTGTGACATCAGGATGGCTAGGAATCTTCATTATTGTCCATTCTTGAAGATTTCAAGTAAAACACAGGAATAAACTTCTTCAATTTATTCACAATTTAGGAGGTCCGATCGCTTCGACGGTTAAACAAGAATCTTTTTCTACCGGCAGGCGATTTTATAACAATGTTGGTGAGGTGACAATAACAAATTTATGGAGGGTAAACTTAATTACAATTCTTAAAATAACTAAATATTGCTAATTCAATAAACAAACAATTTTCGATCTTTAAACTAACTAAAATAATTATTTTCGGCGACGTGTTTTTCATAAATACGCGCGTGTTTTTCATATATTTTTAAAGTTTCATTTGTAACGAAGGTATCTGAAAAGGTGTATCATTTTTTATATTTAATCAACATACTTTATTCACCTTTCAAAGACCCTTCGTGGCCTCTAATAGACCTTGGACAAAAGGTCGGCTCAGACGTCCATGACCTGAATAGAACCCTATGTATGGAACATTTGTCAAACAGAAAGAATACGTAATGATTCAGAATAAGCTTTCAAGGGTTTAAATTAATGATACTAATATTACGAACCGTCCTTTCATCGCTTTATGTTCTCTGAAAATAAAGTAACTTGAAAGGAAAATGTATATCTCTTTAAAGGAACTCAGGGTAAAGAGCCTATAAGTTATATGAGGTTTAAAGACAGTAGGTCGTCAACCCATATAGTCCAACTGCTGAGTACGGGTCCTCGTGGAATGAGTGTCAGGCCATAGTCTATCGCACTAGTCAAGTGCGAATTGGAAGACTTCACAAGACTTCAAGAACTCTTTTAGACAACTCTTAAATTTGTAGTTCACGATGTACTAATTTCTAATAGGCACATGAAAAAAACATTGTGTGTGCTAGGGATTGGAACTACGAACCCTCGATTGAGCAGCCAAGTTTGAACCATTTATTAGATTATTGTTTATGCAGGCGTATCTAGTGTCATACATGCGTATGTCGTTTTTTTTTGTTTTTGAGGGGGAAACTTTCAAAAAGTACCCGACGTCGTGGTAGCGACGCGGGTTATGTGGGATTCTTACTGCACTAAAACCCCCCGGTGGCCGACCTCGACGCTGCGAAGAGGACTCCGGGAACTCCAATTGACCGCCGCCGGTGTCCTCAGCGCGTGTCCCATCGGGCTCTTACCTGGTGGGCGTGAACTGCTCACCGCACCTTCTGGTTTTTACGGCAGCATGCAACCACACATGCTAAACATAGCTTCTATTATATTTCTGGGTGTTTATATACTTGTTGTATCAATGGTATTCACGACGGGAGAAAATTCTAGTGTAGAGCAATGAGTGTAGAAAGCTGTATTATTATTATTATTATTTTGAATTAATTATAGATCAGATCAGTATCTACTTATCAGGTTAAGTACGATCGTTTAACTTTATTCAGTGTTTAAAAAATAATGACACACATCAAAATAGAAAACCAGTCGAAGTTCAGTCCTTATTATAATTGGTTTGTGATTAAAATAGATGCCACAAAAACATTAAACAGCCCTATTCTAGATTGGTGTAGCAAGTATGATAGAATAAAAACTAGTCTGTAGTATATGGGTAGTTGGACCCGTTATGTTTTTTTCGGAATAAGACTTGTCATGGACACGTTTGATGGGAACTAGGGAATTGACTGGTTTTTGCCGATTGAGTTGTTGTATTTTTGGTTGTAACCTAGTTTGTAGGGCGTAGCGGTTTGTACGAAACGGGCCGAAACTGAATTCGTCTATCTAAAAGATAAGATCTAAATAACTTTTAACACCTGTGTCTGCATTTGGAAGACCAAGCAATATATATCTTCAACCCATTATTGTCCCACTGCTGGGCACGGGTCTTCTCTCGGAATGAGTTTCAGGCCATAGTCCACCGCGCTGGCCAAGTGCGAATTTTTGGACTTCACACACCTCCGAGAACTTTTTTCTTTTAATCACAGGTGCGTTGCTACTCCCAAGGCCTATGATGGTCGCCTCGTTTAAAAATGTGTATTTAAAGGAGGAAGTGACGCTCTTTAAGACCATGACACTATTTTAAATCTAAAGCTGTAGATGTATAAGTATCATTTATGAGTAAAATTTTTAAATAATAGATTTGTAACTTGTCAACAATTTAATTTCTTCAATAAAATTTCATTGATTATTCTAATTCTGTTAATTTGGTCATTAAATATTTAATGTGTAATGACTTTTAAACAGTCAATAAATAATTGAGACTAAAAATAAACCTACAGGTGTAAAATTTCAGTCTCATTTAATTATACTAATTATAAATAACTATATTGTCGTCAATTATTTCAAAAGAAAGGGAAGTGTTGCCGTTTCTATAGCAGTAAAAGAGACAACACTAATTTCTTATTTCGTTCAGTATTACACATTGTGTTAGGTTAAGATCGCAATGAGGTTCAACCCATTATTGTCCTACTACTGGGCACGGGTCTTCTCTCAGAATGAGAAAGTTTTAGGCCTTAGTCCATCGCATAGGCCAAGTGCGAATTGGTTGACTTTACACACCTCCGAGAACTTTTTTTTAAACTCTCGGTGTGTAGGTTTACTCACGATATTGTCCTTCTCCGAAAATCAGTACTAATTAATTTCTAAAACGTAAATAATTTTAAAATAATCAGTGGGTTTGTGCCCTTTTCGATCGGGAGGTCCGACTCCCGATCAAGAGAGCAAATTTCAACTATTAGGCTATCACTGCTCTGACGCATGTCATTACAAATAATGAAATAAGTTAGGTTCAAGGCGTAAATAATAACATAGTAAATCTGTTTATAACATGATGATAGCCCTTAATGATGGTCATTAAGTCATTAGTCCCACTGTTAGATATCCTAGTAGTATATGATATACTACTTTTCACGGTCCGCCCATTCATCAACTTATTAGCCAAAGCTATTATTTAAAGGTGGGTAGAACGAGTGTAGTTCAACCGGGGAGGTACCGCCACCAAACATATTCCTTTATTATGGAATGCGAAAGTATACACAAAAATAAATTATAATATTTTTACCTTTTTTTTGTTTTCGAGGGGGAAACTTTCAAAAAGTACCCGACGTTGTGGGAGCGACGCGGGTTGTGTGGGATTTTTGCCGCACTAAAACCCCCTGGTGGCCGTCCTCGGCGCTACAAAGAGGACTCCGGGATCTCCAAAGGAACGCAACCGGAGTCCTCTGAGCGCGTTGCCCCATCGGGTACCTCACTGAGGTTCGTCCCGATCGAGAGGGCAAGTTTCAACTATTAGACTATCGCTGCTCCTATGTGTATCTTAAGGGTGTTGATATTACTCAAAATAGTTAGTAATATTTATGTCATTTTTAGATAAAACTATATCTAGTTGGCCCAGAATTAAAAACTCGGTGCTTTATTTTTTTTTGTTTTTATTAACTTGAGGCATACATGTATAATTTATGCCTCTCTTAAATTTTTAATATCTCAAAATAATTTGATATCTTGTAAAGATTTCGTGTTGTGTTATTTTTCAGTCAAAACGATGACAGAGCGTCAACCTGTCAACCTTTAAAATCGGATTTTCCACAAAGTAGAACCGTACTTCGGTAACTTAGGTATATGAACTAAAAGGCATACAAAGTAGCCCCTTTGCATCAAACGACAAGACACTTCCGGACCAACACGCCACTCCTTAATGGAAACCGTTGGGGTTAGTGACACATTTACCAAAAATGTTGTGTCATTAAATAGAGGGTGTTAGTAAAATAAGCTACTACATACAATTTTCATAATCAAAAATCAAAATCGAAATCGAAATATTTATTTCTTTAACAAATTTTGTTGTTTACAAATTAGTGGTTTGGACATCTCCAAACCACTAACTAGGCATCCTAGTAAACAAAATGTTTGTGTTAGGCTGCTCCGCTCCTCCGTAACTACATATTATTAGTTAAAAGAAATAAACAAACAAATAACGAATTAATTATAAATGTGTGTAAATATGTATGTGTGTATGCTTATATTGTGTGTGTGTGAGTGAGTGTGCATATGTGTGTGAGTGCGCGCGCGCGCGCGCGTGTTTGTGTGTGTGTGTGTGTATGTGTAGGATTTATTTTGTGCGTTGAAAAAGGGACTCAGTGTCATCATGAGACAAAGAGATTATCCAGTTATGAACAGTTTGTCGACATTCCCATTTGGAACACTTGTAAATATTTTTTAATACATTTAACAATACGGTTCATCTAATTAGATTTAACAAAATAAAAATAAAAAACTATTTACAAAATGTACATATATACAAAAAAGAAAAACAAAAACATATAAACAAAAACACTACCATAAAAAATTATCACCATCGCAGTCCCTAGGCAAGGTTCCCAAGATGCTGGCAGCATTTCCTCTTTGAATGGCAATACCAATTCGTTGAGAAAAAATTGTAAATATTAAGTTTCTTGTTTATAACGTTGTACAAATGTGTCGATGGTGCTTGCAAGTGACGTTGTGCAAATTTAATTTTTAACAATTTAGGTTAAAAATATTATCTCTCCTCCTACCAATTGCTAAATCATATACTGTTTTTATTTTGGTTTTACCAGGTTGTACACAACCTACAGCGGCGTGGCTACGCGTTATTGCGCCTTTCTCATTTCTTTTATTTGAAGTAATTAACGAGCATACAGTTTGACTGATAGCAAGTGGTCACTGCTACCATCACGTCACGGCTCGGCTGGGCTGCGTTCGGGAAATTTCGTAGTATCTTCTCGTCCACAATTCCTCAGTGCCTGAAGTCGAAATTGTTCGAGCAATGTGATGACCTATGGCGCCGAAACGTGGTCCTTCACTAAAGGCCTCATTCGAAGGCTCAGAGTTGCTCAGCGTGCTATGGAGAGGGCTTTGCTAGGAATTTCGCTACGAGACATGATTTGCAACGATGAAATCCGTAGACGAACGAAGGTTACCGACATAGCTCTCAAAATCAGTGGCAGTGGGCCAGCCATATCGCTCGAAGGACTGATAACCGATGGGGAAGAAAGATCCTCGAGTGGCGACCACGTTTAGGCAAAAGGAGTACAGGTCGCCCCCTACCAGGTGGACCGATGACCTGAAGAAGACAGCGGGAAAGCGTTGGATTCAGAGGGCACAGGACCGGTTGGAGCGGCGCCATTTAGGGGAGGCCTATGTCCAGCAGTGGACATCAAAGGGCTGATGGATGGAAGCGGTCACTGCCGTCCAGGGCCATCTGAATACACTTCATATAGAACAGAGGTTCTATCAGAAGGCAATCACGTATGCGTATTCCTGAGTAGTAAATGATCATCCCTAGATAGTATACAAAATCGCTTCTCGCTGTCTGTCCGTATGTATGCTTAGATCTTGAAAACTACGCTACGGATTTTAATGCGGTTTTTTAATAGATACAATGATTCAAGAGGAAGGTTTCAAATCAACCCTTTTCTAATCTAGTAGCGAAGCATGTGGGTTCAAAAGGCCCTGACTCCGGCCATGTTGGGGGCAGCAACATCTGTTCTTTCGATGTTATGTAACCGGTATTTGCTTTAAGAAAATTTTTAAAACCCAACTTGGGTCTGTGGACCTTTAAAAGGCGGCGTATATTGCTTAGATATAGAGCAGTGATAGCCTAATGGTTAAAACTTGGTCTCTCAATCGGGAGGTCCGAGGTTCCTACACACCCGAGATTTCTTTAAACATGCGAATATTATAAGACGACCCGCGTGGCAGAGTTACCATACCGGTCTGACGCGCAATGTGTCCCGGGTTCGATTCTCGGCCAAACAGGTATCTGGATGCTGAGTTTAGATTCATATTCTGGGTTTGGGTGTTTGTGTATTCATCTTGTGTGTGTCCATGGTACCCACGTCACAGGAAAAATCCTAGTGTGGGGCTATGAGTGTAGAAAGCGTATAAGGCGGCAATAGACACTCGGTGATGCATCAGAAATCGAACCATGAAAGTTCGGTGCCATTCCATGTTTTAGGGGTTCAAACCTAAAGAGTATAAATGGAACTCTATGATTTCCTTAAAGAACGTACAATTAAAGTCATCCGTGCGATTTAAAAAGATTACAATCGAATTACACAGAACATACCTTTCACTCCAGATGACATGAGATGTGCATTTGTTATAACAAATAGTAATCAAAAGTGAAAATACTGTGAGAACTATTGTTTATAAATGAACTGACTTACCCTCAGTTTCAATTGTACCAGATGACATAGCTCTATTTGTAAAGACTAACCGTATTTATCTAGTCGGGTACCTTTTGAAGGTTTTTAATACATCTGTATACTTGACTTTCTTTCTTACTTATTATGTATTTTATTCAGTAGATTAAGGTAAAAAACAACGCGTTCTTTTAATATTTAAGAGACTTAATAATAAACTGTACACAAATAATAGTTATAAATTTCACACTGAATAATATTTTACCAACCAAAATAAAAATTATTAACACTGGACGTGTTTATGCACAATTAAAGCAAACAAAAACACCCTAATATAGTTTACAACTGCTCTTCGCTACATTATTATTTAAATAAAAAGATCCACTGCCTAAAAACGTCACATCGCCCGCTCGGCACTACGGCACATTCGCTAGGTATTGGGTGCCGAGTACATACCGAAATCGTGGCACGTAGGTACAACTTGCGTTTCGTGCGTTTGTAAGAAGTTAGAATACTGTAGATACTAGTACTGTGCTAATATTATCGGGGAATTGACACATTTTAATACTTAACGGGTACTCACGACAAGCAACTTGTCAACGTTTTCTCCCCGCCACCGCAGTTTCGCCGTGAGCACGATGCAAATGGGTCGAAATATCGGCAAAAAGAATTCGAAAAGGAATCAAAAACCGCATATCGTGAGTACCCGTTAAGTATTAAAACATTTTATCTCAACGGACAAAAGGTACAAAATATTAATAAAAAGAGATGTAATTATTTTTTTATAAAAACCGGCTGTTTAAACTAAAAAGAAAAATAAGTACAAAAATCATTGAATACATTAGGATATGAGCTGCAGAGCACGCTTATATGCACATAAAGACATACATATATTCAAAAACGTTATTTTGATACAGTCGGGTAAAACAAGGTTAAGATTAATTATTCTTCTTATGTTTTCCAGGTTTCATGTATTTTTTTTACCTAATTGAAGTAGCAAACAATCATGCAGTCCACCTGATGGTAAGTGGTCACTGCAGCCTACGGACATCGTTATCAACTTCATATGGAACATGGGTTCTATCTGAAGTCAATCACATATGCGTTATTGCGCCCGGGGACAGGAATCTACGCCTCATTTTAACGTGTGCCCGTAACCACAACCTTCCATCGAAACGCCAGGAATGCTTCACGCTAGAAATAGGTGTAGCGGTGGTACCTCCCCGGTCGAACTACACTGGTTCTACCACTTCCACCTGTTACTACAAGCTTCAGAAGCAAAATACACAGCAGCACAAACAGCGTTTAATCCTACTAATGTTATATTTTATATATTAATACGTGAAGCAAAAACTTGTAATTCGTTTTTAAGATACTTGCCGCAGACGGAGGAATATGAAATTACGCACGGTTATAGTTGATGTACAGAAGAACTGCGCAATGCTGATATTTTTTTCAAATAATGCATAAAACATACATAAAATTAACTAAAAATACATTACACACACTACCTTGCATTTTACACAAACACATGCGTAATAAACGAAATAGGACAGACTTAGTATGAAAACACATAACGTCAAAAATGTCAGATGTCTTTGTCAAAATACCCGCTATTGCTTTTAAACGCAGCTAATTCAACTTCCTTTTAGCTTTAACGGGTGCGTTCAATAACTTGAAAATTATTACAATTTATTTGAATTTGAGAAATATTCGTGCTACTTTGGACAATAAGAAGTTTAGTTTTTAAATTTAAATTATAGTCGAATTTCGATCGTTGCGATGATGGTGTTTACGGAGTCAGTTCTACCACCTACAAAAGTCATAAAATTTTATAGAACACATTATAACTAGTCTTGTTACAAATGTCTTAATAACTAGACTTAGCTTTAAAAAATCTGGTCCAGATTAATTTTATTATATATGGCTTCATTTATCAATAGTTCTGACTTTTATGGAATACTGCAATATCGTTTTGTAATTATAATTTTATAGTCTAGGAACGACTTGGCTTTAAAACGGCTTGAATAAATCAATGGCTTGCAATTTGTCGTGATTTTACGCGAGTTGCGAGTTGTTTTAGTAGGAATATATGATCTTTATTCATAAAAAGAAATAAGTCAAAATTTATGTTTCGCGAGTTTATTTATTTACGTAAAGTTTTGAAACACCTTAATCTAAGGGTTACAAGGGTGGACTTTATGCCTAACGTCATTCTCTGCCAGATAGATAACCCTGGGCGACAGCGATAGTCTGTGGTAGGTATATAAAAAGTAAACAAATTATTAATTAGACTAGATTAATTAGAGTTTATACCATAAAACGAACAAACTAGGTGATAAAGTCGCAATTTAAAAAATTAAAGAAGTTTCTTTAAAAGCACGATGTGTGCTTTGTAATATATAAGATCGTAAACAATTTTTTATTAAATATGAATTCAAATCGTGGTTCTTATGTACCAATACCTCAATGTAGGGAATTAATTATTATTATTTAACCAATATATTATTATATATTATTATTATTACTTATCTATCAAGCGTTAATTCTTTTTATATCCAATTGAAATAGCAAACGAGCATGCAGTCAAACTGACGATGGGGTTCTATTTGGAGTCAATCACAAATGCGTCACTGTTTCCAAGGACTAAGGTTCGCCTCATATAAATGTGAGCTGGCAACTACACCCTCGTCCCTGTAGGGGTTTCAGAGCGGCAAAAATCCCACATAATCCTTCGTCGCTCCCACGGCGTCGGGTATTTTGGCGTTTTGATGGTTTCCCCCTTCCATCAAAACGCTAGAGCTGCTTTACGTACCACTCCAGTCGAATTACTCTGGCTCTACCATTTGACACTTATCAGTAGTATCAATTCGCATTATGTATTTTTGTTATGCTAAGAGCAAAATCGTGTCCAAATTAATTTAATAACAAGAACACTTTTTATAAAAATAACAACTTATCCACTTCTTTATAACCTAAAACGAGCAATAAACCCTTTGACTGACAAAAACTTTATGCTAATTTAGCACTCCGAGTGTTAGTGACCTTGTCACATAGATTTTTTGCTCATTTAGCACAAAACGCAAAAGCATAAAAATGGTGAAATCGATTTAGGTTTTTATTAAACCTTTTTGTTGTGACGTTAAAGATGACACTATTGGCGAGTACCTGGCCATAAAAGCCCCAAATCTCTTTATACTAATCTTTTTAAGGTTCCGTAGGACGTTTTATGACTAATAATATCGATTCGATGGGAGATTATGAAAAAATATTGCAATTGACAATTTCATTTGTAAATTTTATTGAAGGGTTTCTTAAGATCGCTTTATCCATTGTTCTGGCGAGGTAGTGTAAGTTTGTTTGCTACTTACATTTTACGAAATATTTTGAATGACATAGCGTAGTATCATTTTTTTTAAGTAATCCTCATGGATACCCAGCTGTCCGTGGCAGCAGCTCTAACCGGCTAAACCTCCTGTGTTTTCTTCTCGCACCGTACGGCACCAACGTAACAACGTAATACAACGACACACCGAGACACCTCTCCCCCCGCGACCCCTCCTGGCTGCAGAGGCCAGGAAACACCAGCCTTCGAACCCCCCTCGGATGCGTCCAGAGCAGGCCCTGAGCCAAGCCCACTCGGAGCGTCCCCTCGCTAAGATCCCTCTTGGCTTCACCGTGGTGCTCCAAGCCACGATTACTAAGCCTCCTTACCACCACAAGGTGGAAATCCTTTCGAGGGGGAGGGGGGAGATAGCGTAGCATCAAATAGTACGGTTTATAGTAGAAAAAAACAGAGTTGACTCGGTTTTGTAAACCTTTTAATATATATATTTTTTTTATACCAAGGGCAGGTAGTTTAATTTTTGGCTAAACCTAGTATTACTAAACTACTGTATGTCAACGGTCCCAAACTTCCATACAAATTTAAAATATGTTTAAACTAAATATTTCAGAATTCCATCCTAAAATAAAGTTTCACGATTTATCTGGCTTACTTATTAGGTACAACAAAGAACCCCAAAATCCGTGCATTTCGTGGTAATAAACTAGGTCAACGCTTTGTAAAGTAAAAAAGTTCTTTGATAAAGGTTCGTACTCACTTAAGCTTGAAAACGCTACCATTGTTGCCTTGGGAATTGGGACACGAATGTTTTTGTATTATGGTAAACTAGCTATGGCCTGCGACTTTGTACGCGTAGGTCTTGATACTAAAAATTAAAAAATATTTTTTATTAACTCCCATATATATATATCGAAAAATAATTTCTTGATGAGTATGTCTACATCATATAAAATTAAATTGAAAGTAAAAGAACCCCAAAGCTGTATAGTGAACAAACATTATAAAAAGTCAAAATAATATTTATAGATTAGCCATCAAATTCGAGCGAGTAACACCTTTTTTTTTGTTACGGGGAGGAAACCTTCAAAAGGTACACCGAAGTCTTGGGAGAGACTCCGGGTTATGTGGGATTTTTACCCACTAAAACCTCCTCGGTGGCCTTCCTCAACGCTTGTAGTAGGGGGCTCGGAAACTCCAACGGAACGAACCGGTGTCCCCTAGCGCAGAGATGCAGCCACACATCCCGCCGTCCTTCTCGGGGTTGCTTGTTGGACGGTTCGAGCTCCCACTCTAGCCGTCCGCAACCCCAGAGGCCCCGTTAGTCGCCTCTTACGACAGGGATACCGTAGCCGTATTCTACTCCCCCACTACAGGGTGAGAGAGAGTAACACCTATCTTTTAATTATAGAAATATAACAACAAACAATGTGTAGAGAGCAATGTTTAGAACACATCAAAGACAAAGTTGCAAGCAGCTTTTTATTAAAATTGGTATATTTAACACTTCCTTGTACGATATACGAGGTCTGTATTTTAATATACATATAAATTAACGCCTACAAATGTTCCAAAAAGCAAATTCTTCAAGAAGAGTCTTTATGGTATGGCACCCACAATATTTAACCACTTACCAGATGCATTAAAAAAAAAATGACATGTTTTAAAATAGGACTTAAAAATATTCTTACAAAAAATGTTATGATACCATAGAAGACTTCCTGAAGGATAAAATGATAAATTTTTGATATGTTGTGACGAATGTTAAACAACATTCTATGTTGAATGTTGTTCTATGTTATAAATATAAAATAAAATATAATTAAACAACATAGAATGTTGTTTAATTATATTTTATTTTATATTTATAAGAATTTTGCTAAGTTAATTGTCATTTTTTTTTAAATTTTTGACATATTTGTATATTCTTTATTAATATGTGAATTAATATGATGCTATAATTTTTAATGTTCTAATATTGTACGCCCACATAGACAGAGGCAGTAAAATTGTTTAAGTGCAATACATAATTACTGATTACTGATTAGGCCCTTTATTCAATTCATTATCAATTTATTTGTTAGAGTTAAGATGTTAAATCTATGAATGTATTGACTATACAAATTCCCTATTTTATTAAGTATGAAGTTACTTAGCCTCTAAACTTATTGGTACCGTAGTATCAATACGATAATCAAAATTAACTGTCAGTCAAGTAAAAAACAGATAATTATATTAATTCGATCAAAGTCGCACAAGAATATTAGAAAATTTATTACAGAATTCTATTCTTAATTCAATCACGTCCACAGATAAAAAATGGCGGGCATAGCAACACGTTCCTTTACCTCGTGGCTGATAGATAAGTTAATGTCACTCAGAGATCAGTTTGAAAGACTATTTTTTAGATAATTTATCTACTTTTTGATCCTCAAGTTAGATCCAGTGTAGTTCGATCGATGAAGTACCACCGCCACACCTATTTCTAGCGTGAAGCACTTCTTGCGTTTCGGTAGAAGGGTGTGGTTGCCGGCACACTTTCACATGAGGCGACCATCATAGTCATCGGGAGTAGGAACGCATCTGTGATTGTCTTTAGATGGAACCCATGTTCTGTATGAAGTTGCTTAGAGATCTCACAAACGCATTTGTAATATTAAAAAGATTGATGTATAAGTATTGGCATCCATTTTTATCCCCTTAAGGGGCGAATTTCCATAAATCTTTTCTTAGGGCTCAGCGTTACTGTAAAAAGAAACATGGTGCAAAATGTAGTTTCTAATCACAGTAGGTAGTTTGGGCTGTGCGTTGATATGTCAGTAGTAAGGTCAGTTTTTTCTTTTTATTTATACAGAAGATTGAAATAGAGAACGAGCATGTAGTCCATTTAATTGTAAGTGGTCACAGCCGCCCATGGACATCTGAAAACTACTTCATAAAGAACTAGGGTTCTATCTGTAATCACAAATGAGTTGCTACTCCCGGGGTCTGTGCTCGCCTCAAATAAACGTGAACCGACAACCATTCCCATCCAACAAAACGTAATAACAGCTAGAAATAGGTGTTGCCTCCCTGATTCAATCATACTCGTTCTACTAACTTGAAATAAACAAGAAAATGCTTAATAGTCCATCCATCCATCCATCTATATACTAAAATATATCTATAGCAAATAAAGAAACTACCCATTGCAACTACAACAGCTACATATGTTAATGCACTCGAATAAGGTAAGGTAATGGCAAGGTAATGCCGCCAGAGTTTTGGGAACCATGCCTCACACGGCAATTTTAAATGGCTTGTTTTATTTATAACTAGCTGTACCCGCGCCTCCGCCCTCGTTCAAATCAATGTATGACAAAGTTTTCCCCATTTCACCTCCTTAGGGGTTGAATTTTATAAAATCCCTTCTTAGTGAGCACTTACATCCTTAAAAGAACCCGTATGCAAAATTTGAAACTCCTAGCACTTGTAGTTTCTGAGATTTTGTGATGAGTCAGTGAGTGACCTTTCGCTTTTGTATATATAGATGATAAGTTCCTTTTTGTTATTCTATTATATGTTTAGTATGTATTAAGTCTTGTTTATATTATTTAATTTTATTTACTTTCTCAGTTTTTTCTCACTAATTATATAAAAATTGAAATATACCCATCTAGATTTGAAATCAACATATGTAACCATATTTAAAATTAAATATCAAAAAAAAATTTAAACAAAAAATACAACCGACTTCCATGCCACATAAAAGTAAAAAATAATTTAAATGCATGTTGGTTTAGAGCAAACACAGTACTTAGTACATAATCCCGAAGTCGGCGCTCACCATATTTCGCTGGATTACGACGAAACTACATGTATCTTATATGAGCGCCGACTTCGGAACTTTGTACTAAGTACTGTGTTTGCTCTAAACCAACATGCATTTAAATTATTTTTTACTTTTATGTGGCATGGAAGTCGGTTGTATTTTTTGTTTAAAATTTTTTTTTTCACGCTTTTTAGTGACAATAAAATCAGTTATACGAGACCGTGTAATACATAGTATCCATAAGACTGCATAGTGCATGCATAAATGGAAACGTTAATTTAAACTCAACCTTATATGTCGAGTCAAACAAAAGCCTAAGCGATATCTTACATTACTGTTACAATGCGTATGTTCTGAGCGCAACCGCTCGCAGGGCGCTACCGCGCCCTGCTCACTTAGTTTCTATATTTTCTTTTAAGTTCCAACCTAACCTAACCCATCCTATGTAAAAAGGTTGGCAGTACTCCTCCATCGTTCAGGTGTTTGTGATCATAATTATGTCCTCTCCGGAACTCATTGTTTGTATTGCGAACAATAATTACCAAACTCACATAACTTAGGCAGGCTGTATACCGGTTTAAACTTGAAGGACTCCAGCATTATCATTGTTGAGGAGTTAAAGGTCAAATTTATCATGTCATATCTTAACTTAGTAGTCTCATTATATATACGTTAGCACCATATGGCCGATGCCTATGGCTTAAACAAGGAAGACCCCAGCATTATCACGGTTGAGGAGTTAAAGTTAAATTTTGTCATGTCATATCTTTTCTATGTAATCTCATTGCATACACGTAAGAAACAGATGCTCAACTTCTATGGCTTGGGCTTGCAGTACCCTGCATCATCAGGGTTGAGGAGTTGAAAGTCATTTTTCTTATCATATGTTTTTGCTTTGTAAACATATTACATATCCATAAGTATCAAATGGCCAACGCCTATGCTTTAAGTCTGAAGTACCCCTGCATCATCAGGGCTGAAGAGTTGAAGGTCAAAACTATAATGTTATATCTTTGCTCAGTAATCTCATTACATATACGTTAGCACCATATGGCCAACGCCTATGGTTTAAGCTTGAAGGACCCCAGCATTATCAGGGTTGAGGAGTTGAAGGTCAATTTTTTTATCATACGTCTTTACTTTATAAATATATTACATACCCATAAGCACCAAATGGCCAATACCTATAGTTTAAGCTTGAAGAACCCCTGCATCATCAGAGTTGAGGAGTTGAAGGTCAAATTTTTCATTTTTATCTTTGCTTAGTAATCTTATCAGATATACGTAAGCACAGTGTGGCCAACGCCTATAGTTTAAGCTTGAAGCACCCCAGCATCATCAGGGCTGAGGAGTTGAAGGTTCAATTATACATCGTATATAGCCATTTGTTTAATGTTCCACCTTATATCTTTTTAATCTTATTTTAAATGCGTAAGCATGAAATAGCTAAGTTTTATGGCTTAGGCATTCAATACCCCTGCATCATCAGGATTGAGGAGTTGAAGGTCCAATTTTTCGTCGCATACCTTTGCTTAGCAATGTTATTATAAATCCGTGAGCAACAAATGTCCAACGTTTATGGTTTAGGACTGCAGTACCCCTGCATCATCAGGGTTGAAGAGTTGAAGGTCAAATTTGTCATTATACATCTTTGCCTTGCTATCTTATTATATATCCGTAAGCACCAAATGGCCATCATCTACGGCTGGGGCTTACAGCACCCTGCATCATCAGGGTTGAGAAGTTGAAGGTCATTTTTTTTATCATGTGTCTTTGCTTAATATTGTTATTACATACCCATAGGCACCAAATGGCCAACCCCTATGGTTTAGGCTTGAGGCACCCCTGCATCATCAGGATTGAGGAGTTGAAGGTCAAATTTTTCATCACATGTCTTTGCTTAGTAGTCTTATTACATACATGTAAGCAACAAATAGCTAATGTTATATTTTAGGGTAACTGTAACCCTGCATCATCAGGATCGAGGAGTTGAAGGTCACATTTTTCGTCAACCTATATAAAAATAGATATATAATACATATTCCAAGTTTCATAAGAATTGATTCGGCAGAAGTCGAGTTATCTCAAATTATCTAAAAAACTTGAGGAGTGGTGGTGGTTTCCAAAAGAGAGTTTCCAAAAAGAGTTAAGCATCACAGCATACCCATGTCCAAGAAAAAAAGTTGCGTGATGAAATTTCCTATCAAATGAAAGAAAGAAAATGGAAATTGGTTTAGAAACACCCAAGTAATTCAAGATTTTAAGAAACCGACATTTCCCAATTTTCCGGGAAAACCGCCGGAAGGTTTTCATTTTCCTCAATATGGGACTGCCTGTGAAACTAACCGCATACAATGTGGTATGAAACGTGTCGGTAGGTCGACGATTTCTTGCCATTTCGCCCGAACATACATAAAAAAAAAAAAAAAAATATATACGTGACGAATAGATAACCTCTTTCCTTTGGGAAGTCGGTTAAAAAGACACTCGAATTAAATATATTCTCATAATAAAGTGCTATAATAAACTGTGTAATTCTTTTTGTACATTTAAGGCGAGAGAAGCTAACACCAAAAAAAAACTTTTTCTTCCAAACTGTAAAATTGGTTTCTGGCTAATGTAAAAATACCATTTCATGCCAAAATTATGCAATTAAAATATCAAAATTGCGGTCCCCGAGATACACTAATTAATATTTAGAATAAAATCAACTCACCTAAGTATGGGATTTAGCCATAATTTCGAGGGATTTCATAAACGGTAGCTCTTAAAGTTTTATGAACACTTAGCTGTTAATGTATCATAATTATCTTAAGTAATAAACATCATTCCTACCTAAGGCGTAAAACGGTGGTCATTTTCACAACGGTCAACATTCTTTAAATTTATAAAATACTTGTCAAATGTGTAATATATATGTGCAACGGGGGTCTAGTGTTATGATCAAAATTTTTCATATGTTTTGGTGGTAGGCGTTATGTATGATATTGAGCAGGCAACCACACAGCCTGCTCAATCACTACGTAGTATAAATCAAAGTAGCTTCCCGCTGTTTGTCCCTATGTATGCTTAAATCTACGCTATGGATTTTAATGCAGTTTTTTAATAGATAGAGTGATTCGAGAGGATTTTACGTTAATTCATGTGTAATATAAAGGAGAAACACTGATAATTTTATATTTTGGACTTTAAGGCGGAACCAAGTTCGCTGTGTCAGGTACCTATAAAGCGACCGTCTTAGATCTTGGGAGTAGCAACGCATCTATGACTGACTTTAGATAGAATCACTGTTTTATGTGAAGTTGCTTACAGATGTCCATGGGCGGCAGTGACCACACACAATCAAATGGACAGCATGGTCATTCTCTACTTCAATCTTCTGTATAAATAAAAGGAAAAAAACTGACCTGTTTATATATCAACGCACAGCCCAAACTACTGTGATGAAAATCTTGAAATTTTACACCATATTTTTTTACAGTGAAGCTGAGCCCTAAGAAAAAAAGTATGGAAATTCACCCCTTAAGGGAATGAAAATGGGTTCGAAAGTGTGTATGAGAATTCGCCAAATTTTATGTAAGCACAAAGAAACTTAGTGTTTGGTTCAATATATTAGTGACTGTTGACAAAAACTCGTTCAAAAATTCTTCGTGTCAAAAATGAAATGAATATTAGGATTTGCGCGAATGAGGTCGCGAGTTCTGCTAGTATACATACAAAACGAAATACAAAATTGCTTACAAATTTTATTTTGATAGGTGCGCCAAGTTATCCTTCGCGTCCAATTAAAGTATATAAAACATTGTTACTTAGGTTTGTTATCTAAAATGCTTAAAATATAGTGATAGGCCGATTTTTGGCGTTTATACCACTAAAAGATTATTGATTGGTTGGCTACTAATTACCTAAAATGATGTCGGATGACTACAAAAAATTAAGCCGATTAGTTGACTAATCGCTCTAACCCTAAAAACGCATAATCCGATCTAGTAAAACCACCCAAGTAAACCCACAGAACCTCAAAACGACGCGCCAGTCATGTAAAACAAATGAGACACAAGTATTCAAAAATAAAATAAGAGCCCAACAACGCTTAGTATTTTTATGAAGCTCCCACTATGGAGTCGTTTCTACGAAAACGTTACTCTAGACTCTTTTTAAATTAATTAAGGTACCGAACGCTTTGCAAGCTTTTTGCTAGTCTAGGAATTGCAGCACAACGTTTACTTAACATTCCTCTTTTAGTACTAGCATAACATTAGCGTATTTTAATGAGCGATTGCTATTTATGTCAGCACTAAGTATGTCAAAATTGAGCAATACCACCGGCTTGCAGGCATATGGAGGAATGTGATTGATTAAGGAGTTTTTGATATGTTTTATAGGTCGTTATTAAGATCGGTTCGATATTATAAGTTTGTTTAAAAAACTAAACATTATAATATATAATCCAAATTTACAATTTATTTACTAAATTTTACAATTATAAATAGAATAAATGAGCCAAATCGCTGCCCCTTGGAAATGTACCCAAGACACTAGCAGCATTACCTCGCTGTATTGCTAAACTTATTTGTTGGCCGAGGTAAGCTACAGCTCTCGGGTCACCGGAGGCGTCAATCAGGCGTGAAGACAATTCTTTGTAAAATTGTTTCGCTTCTGGTCCCCACGGTCCCATCGTCTCTACTGCAAAAGTTTGTTTGTTTAATAGCAAACGTTTTTAATGGTCGTGAATGAAAGACGGGTTAGGTGAGAAGCAAAAAAGCTGCTAGTATATTTTTGTTATCGTATACCAACTTAAAACATGTCAATTTTTTATTAAGCTATTGCACAGCTTTTGTCACGGGTTTTGAACGCGGCGATTGAATCAAAAAAAAACATGCGTGCGTACAAAGTACACATGTCAGAAGTGAAACTTCTTTGGCGAACTAATTTATAAATCTTGTTTATATTTATACAAATCTAAAACTTTAAATTTCCAAGATTAAGAGGAAGGGAAAAAGGCGTGATACGACGTTCGCTCTGTCTCACTTTTTCTCTCAATCTTTCTCACTCGCTTGCTCCCTACTCTCACTCCACGGCTAGTTGCTCATGCTACGTTCGCCCTGTCTTACTCTCTCTCAATCGGTCTCGATCACTCTCTCTCTCTTTTCCGACACTTCCGTCGCATACCGGCGTGACGTTTCATCTGTAAAAATTTTACCCTCATGCGCCTAAAGAAGTTTCACTTCAAAAATTCCGTAACGAAAAAATCCTAACACCCACCCACACCGCTCACCATGTAGCGCGGCTGAAGGTAACAAACCTTCGGCTAACTTGTCTGCATATAGTACGACAGTACAGAGGTCGCAGGGATCGACGAGCTGCTCGGAAATCGGACGAATGTGTAAGCAGCTGTTTGTGAGACAATATATAGTATCAAAGAAAAAAACTTGAACTAATATCAAAGAAAAAATACTGCATAAATAAATAATTATAATTGCACAAGTTTAAAAAAAATGCTATGCAATAGCTTTACCGCGGCAGTACCCGAGTGCCGCATGTTTTTATTAACCAGAAATAATTGATTAAGCGTAGTTAAACACTCTCTACACTCAAGGCCCCATGCTAGGATTTTCTCTTGTGTTGTGGGTGCCATGGATTCGCACAAATACGAATACACAAATACCCAGAACCTGCACAAGAACCTAAATTCACATTTAGAAAGCAGTCTGGCCAGGGATCGAACCTGGAACCCTCTACATATCAGACCGGTATGGTAACCGCTCCACCACACTGCTATAATACGGGAATAATTTGTAATATTTAAATCTCGCATTACGCTTTCAACACTAGCCTATTCCTGTTAAAGATGTCATCATATGTTATTACATTAAGTAAGTTCAGAGTAATGTAATGTAATTAGTATAAAAATATGAGTTGATATTAGGCGGTCGACGCGCGAAGCAGTGATCTGCGTACGCGGCTAAAAAGCCGCGCGTGATTATTTATCTTATGTATTTTATTACCTAATGTGTCTTTTATTTTTACTTTTGTTTGTTTGTCTACAAATGACAGAATTCTAATTGTATTTTGTGATTATTGGGTTAGTTTATTTTACTAACGAACAACAGTTCTGTAATGGTTTCCATTTTAGAGTTTCTAGTATGAGATCAATGTTATTGTATTATAGTTTTAATACAATAGATGAGTGAAATACTGTTTGCGAGAAAGCTTAAGTCAATTCGGTTAAGTAATAACCATATCATAACAAATATAAATACAAATAAAGCCGTATAGAAAGGTTTTTATTATTTAATAGCTGCGAATATATTATTATGATTAACTGTAGGAAATGACAATGGTTTGATATTGTACAGAGAAATAATAGGTTTCTTTGTGCAGTAGATATTTACATACATTTTATTAAATATGTGTTTCTGATTAACCTCTTTCACTTTAATGATGAATAAAATAAATGATTGATTGATGAATTAAAAAGTAGCTATTTATGACCACAAATAAAATCCCTATTAATGTCTTACAAACAAAAGTCTGCCTATTTGCTATTAAAAATCACTTGTATCGTGCGGTTGTTTGAATTAGGCGGTCCACGCGCGAAGCAATGATGTCATTTTATCAACATAAGTAATATTTTTGTTACTTTTGTTTATATTATCCACAAATGACAAAATTGTATTTTGTGATTCTTATTCCTTTTTTTTTGCTAACAAGTGATGGTGAACCATGTGTTTCAACGAAGGAATTCCCAATCTGAAATCCATGTTAATGTTATTATTTTGTATTGCACTAAATAAATAAAGCACTGTTGAATGCGACCTCCGCTCGCGAGTGTCGAAAGTATATAAAATGTGATAGCTTAACTAATATACAGGTCACAGATATTTCAGTAAACCTTATTAAAACTATTTCTGAATGATTTCTTTCATTTTTATTCAAAATTTAAATTGATCATATTACATTTGTAGCAAATGCTTGCGTCGCGATTTAAAATAAAAATACCTAATTCATGTACACCAAATCCCCATTAATTTTTACAAACTATATCTATTACCTAATTGCAATTAAAAATCAAGAGCAGTGATAGCCTAATGGTTGAAACTTGCCCTCTCGATCGGGAGGTCCGAGGTTCAAACCCAGGCACGCACCACTGATTTATGTGCATATTATAAATTAATTATCACTGCTTTTCGGTGAAGGAAAACATCGTGAGGAAACCTACACACCCGAGAGTTCTTAAAAAAAGAAAAGTTCTCGGAGGTGTGTGAAGTCCACCAATTCGCACTTGGCCAGCGCGGTGGACTATGGCCTATAACTCTCTTATTCTGAGAGAAGACCCGTACCCAGCAGTGTGACTATAATGGGTTGACGACGAATTAAAAATCACTTGTATAGTGCGCTTGTTTTAATTAGGCGGTCCACGCGCGAAGCGATGATAGATCTGCGTACGCGGCTAGACGGCTGCGCGTGATCTTATTACGTTATGTAGTATTTTTTTTTTTTATTTTGTCTGTGAATGCCAAAGTTTTATAATTATGTTGTCATGATTGTTTTTGTTTATTTTACTAACGAATTACAATTTTGTAGTTGTTTTCTATTTGGAAACTCTGTTTCTATGGATTAATATTGACGTGGTTGTAAATCAGTAAATAAGTAAAATAATATTTGCAAGAATGCTTTGATTAATTGAGTTCAGTAATTTCCATATCATAAAAATGTAGACAGTCAGATAAAGAGCTATAGAAAGAAGAAAGATTTATTTTATTATATAACAGCTTAAACGAAAACATGATTGACTCTAAAAAAAATGACTGGTTTTGATGTTATAGATAGAAATTATAGATTTCTTTACGTAGAAATTTATATTTCTACGTTTTTTGAAGTGAAACTTCTTTAGGCGCATGAGGGTAAAATTTTTACAGATGAAACGTCACGCCGGTATGCAACGGAAGTGTCGGAAAAGAGAGAAAGAGTGATTGAGACCGATTGAGAGAGAGTAAGACAGGGCGAACGTAGCATGAGCAACTAGCCGTGGAGTGAGAGTAGGGAGCAAGCGAGTGAGAAAGATTGAGAGAAAAAGTGAGACAGAGCGAACGTCGTATCACGCCTTTTTCCCTTCCTCTTAATCTTGGAAATTTAAAGTTTTAGATTTGTATAAATATAAACAAGATTTATAAATTAGTTCGCCAAAGAAGTTTCACTTCTGACATGTGTACTTTGTACGCACGCATGTTTTTTTTTTCTAAATTTCTAATTAAATTTCTATTTTTTTTAAGAAAGAAATCTGTCAGAAACGTATTTTTAAAACATATTTACTTATGTAAATACATGTTTTAAACCTATGTTTCTGACAGATCTCTTTCTTAAAAAAAATTACCTATTGTAATTCTCCACGTGAATGGTTCAAAAAACACCTATTTACACCACTAACACTTCCAATCAATTTCTTTCAAACAAAATTCTACCTCTTTGCTATTAAAAACGTGTACAGTGTGGTTGTTTTAATTAGGCGGTCCACGCGCGGAGCGATGACTGATCTGCGTACGCGACCAGACGGGCGCGCGTGATCACGTTACAAACGTTTTAGACGTTTGTCTGTTTTTAAGTACAATAACAGAAGTTCCTAATTGAAGTGAAACTTCTTTATCGGGATTGGAAAAAAATTTAGTGTAACATTTTTTCGTTACGCGTCATCTTTTTCTGTTACACGCCATCTTTTTTTTTCGTTACGCGCCATCTTTTTCTGTTACGCGCCATCTTTTTTTTCCGTTACGCTCCATCTTTTTCTTATCCCTACCACGCGTGATATTAGATAGATTATTATAGATTAAATTATTAGATAAAGTTTAATAAAAGCCTTTTATTAAACTTTATCTAATTTAACTTTATTTAACCAATTTCTGTAAAGTTGCATAAAGTAAATTATTTTTTGAAAAATAACGTCATAAAGAAGTTTCACTCCTTACGAGTGTACGCTAGTACACGCACATATTTGTTTGTAACATGTATTTGTAACTACCTATATCAGTGGTTCCTAACCCTTTGGTCACGAAGGACCATTTGGCAAAATATCTGTCGACCCATGGACCACCGGTATGAGGGTGT